>LFYR01000811.1:357487-523416 GCA_001185155.1 Zostera marina
TGAATGTACAGGGTTATAGGTTTAGCTATTTTAGTTGCCTTCCTGTACGAATTTCTGGAGTCTTTCTGTGCTCCAAAAACTGTTGCCATTCTGCCATCTTTTCCTGGGTACCTGAAGCATTGATGATAAGATGATGGTATCGCTTTGAAACCGTGAATGCTTGGTCTGCCCAAGATCCCATTGAACGGAGAGTCTATGTTGACCACAATGAAGTGTGCTGTGCGTGATACTCTCCCGTTTCTTTTTCCTAGGGATATCTGTAGATCGATGGCTCCTACTACTGGGGCCTTTGTGTTTGTAAACCCATAGATGGCTTCCTTGGCCGGGGTTAACTGATCTACTTTGTAGCCCATTTTTTTGAACGCAGCTAGGTATAATATATCTACTGAGCTGCCGTTGTCCACCATTACTTTATTCAGACTTAAGTCATCCCCTATATCCAATTGTATTACTAGTGGATCCTCGTGTGGGCTGACTACGTTGTCCAGATCTTCCTCAGAGAAGCTTATTTCCTCGCTTGGGTACGATCTCTTTTTAGATTTTGGTACCGTTGTTGTCTGCATTACTTTGCGCGAGTAACTTCTGCTTTCTCCTACCGATCCTCCACCGAAGATTAAGTTAATTACCCTTCTTTTGTGGTCAGTGTCTGAATCTGGACTCCTTGAGCGTTGGCGCTTACCCTTGTTCTTTGGGTCCTTGCAGCCTTGTCGCCCCCTTTCTACTTTATTTATATATTGCCTTAGCTTTCCTTCCTTTACTTGTGTATCTAGGAAGGTGCTTAGCTCCCTGCAGTTTTCCGTGTTGTGCCCGTAATCCTTGTGGAACTTGCAATACCTGTTCCTCCTTGTTCGAGCCTCTTTCGTTGCAGGGTTCAACTCTTCTGGTTGAGGAAACCTTATTCTTCCTTTTTCTTTATTATAGATTTCCTCTTTTGGAGTGCTGAAAACCGTAAATCCCAAGTCTTTGTACTTTGGATATCTTGATTTCCCAAACTCCTCAGATGTTTGGTAGACCTTTCCGTCGTGTTTTGGTCTCCAGGATGATTCTCTTTTTTCGAATTTCTGGAATTTTTTCTTTGGTGCTTCATATGCTTTTTTGTTGCTTATGGCACCTCTCTCTTTTTCTTTTTCTTTTTCTTTTTCATACTCTTCAGAATTTATGTATTTCTGGGCCTTTGTTAGCAGGTCCTCCATGCATTTTATATTACTGACGTTTAGCTTTATTGCTAATGGCGTGTTCATGTTTAGCCCTTTCGAGTATGCGCATATTGCGATTGTTGTGTTCAGATCGGAGATTTTTTGCATGGCTTCCGTGAATTTAGTTGTATAATTCCGAAGCGTGTCTCCATTTTGCTTAATTGCGAACAGTGATTCCGTGCCCTTTCTAACCCTTGTGTTTCCACAATGTTGGGCGACGAATTTCTTTTTTAAGTCCTCGAAATTCGTTATGCTCCCTGGCTGTAATTCAACGAACCATCTGTATGTGGGTCCTTTTAATGTTCCTGGGAATGCTCTACAGAGAATGTCATCCCTTGATGTAGCCCACTGCATTGCTCCTACGAACATGTTTATGTGGTCCGCTGGGTCCATCTTCCCATCATAGATCTGTAGCCTGGGTAGCCTGAATTTCAGAGGTGCTGGTTTTACCATCAGAGATTTGTGCAAAGCATCCATGCCTACCAGCCAGTTTGGGACCTCGCCTCCTTCTTCTGTGTCTCCCGTACTTTCTTCCTGTACGGGTTTTCGGAAAAGAGGTTTGTGTTGCCCCTCTGGTTTGTGAAATAGTGGCGCACTTGAGTATGCTGCCCTATGACTTGACACCTCCTGCTGTGCCTTGGCATGCTTTGAGGTTTGAGCTTTTGACTGGTATATTGACACCTTAGACTTTTCAATATCCTTTATTTTCTCGCTCATTTTTGTTATGGTTTCCTTCATTTTTTCCAGCTCTTCTATGGGCATTTTTATGAACCCATGAGTAGATTCTGATGCAGCAGCCCTTGGTTCCTTGCTGCTTGTGGGTCCCCCCTTTTGAGGCTGTTCTTCCGAAGGTTTTTCAGTAATGAGTCGGATAGCCTCTGCTATCGCCTGAACTGTGATGTTCAGATTTTCCCCTCCTGCTGACGCTTGGGGAGTTTGCCCGGGTTCACCTTCGGGTTCAGTTTCAGGTCCTGTGGGAGTCCTTTTGTTTTTATTGGCCTTAGGTGGTCGACCACTGGCCTTTTGGTTTTTGAGTTGCCAGGCTGTTACTCTGGCGCCTCCTGAGAATTTGCTCCTCCTCCCTGGGAAGTGCTTCGAGTTACCACCATCCTGGAGTGTTCGACTTTTCTTGGAAGGTGTGTTCGACTTTTGCTTGGAGAGAAAAGTCGATCTTCAAAAAGTCGACTCCTAGTGCACTTGGAGGATTCCTTGGAAGCCGATGTTTGAAAGCCTAGCTCCTTGAGGGGTCGACTTTTTCCTTAGAAGAAAAAGTCGATCTTCTGAAATGTCGATCCCTTGCTGGCTGATTTCCTCGCAAAATTTCCTAGCTGGCGACTTGGAAAAAAGTCGATCCCTTTTTTCGAAAAAGTCGAGGAGCTTTTGTCGTGAGTATCTTTGAATCACAGACGGCGCCAACTGATGGGGGTGGCACCCGACCAGTACTCCAAGACGCGCAAGCAAGCGCCAAGCGGGGAACTCCGCGGGAAACCGGACCGGAACTCAAGTGTGCAGAGCTCTGCTTCGCTAGGAATTCTTTCGCTCCAAATGACCTGCCTTTAATGAGTGGGGGGTGCCCTCTATTTATAGGGGTTCTTATGGGGGCAATCTGGGCATTTGGGCAGTAACTGCCTAACTGCCCAACTGATCAGATTGGGTCCAGGGGTCGACTTTCTGGGGGTCGACTTTTCCTGGTGATCGACTTTACTCAAAAGTCGATCCCAGGGAAGTCGATCCTCAGGAAAGTCGATCTTCCTAGGATTCGACCTGGGACCTCCCCAACCCTAGAATAGATACCTCCACTCATCTTAGGCTATCCAGACTTCTAGTTGCTGGTAGGTTGTGACCGTGTTCGGGATACTGTATCACCAGTACTCCCTCCTCCTCTGCGTATTAGATACTTTGGGATACGTCTTTTAGTACTATGGTCTGTGTGTCGGACCCTGTACTATCAGTATTCCCCCCCTCTTTGCGTGCTGGGATGTGGATTTCTGGTGATGTCCCTGGATGTAAGATCCTCTCTCACCAAGTCCCATTAAGAACTTTCTGATCTTCAACTTTTCTTCTCTGTCATTCACCCTTCCATTCACATTACATGTGCACCTCCCACAATCACAATGGGGGACCTCTCCATATGCATCAATTTCCCTCCAGAGGGTCTTCAGTTTAGTATAGAATGTGGAAACTGGATCACTGTTTTGGTAGGTAAGCAATGCATCATTAGTGAGTTGATAGATGTGTGTCTCATTAGACTGCCTGAATTGTTCACGCAAGTCATTCCAAATGATGCTAGCATCATCTGTATACATAATTTGAGATGCAATCTCAGTAGAGACAGAACTCCAGATCCATTGTCTGATCATGCCATGGCAGGTGAGCCATGCTTCATGTTCCTCAGATTTGTAGTCAGTAGGCTCCTTCATTGTCCCAAGGACAAATCCAAGTTTCCTCTTTGTGAGGAGGGAAGTAGTCATTTCCCTGTTCCAGGGGTAGTAGTTGACACTGCCCTGGAGGATGTTGATGATAGGTAGTGGGCCATGGTCACTGTTTTTGATGAAGTAGCAGTATGAGGTTGGATTAAATAGAGGGCCTCCTAGGGGTTTCTGGTTATCAACCATTTTGTGATAGATTCTGTAAATCAGATTTAGAAAAATTAAGTTTATACAAACCAAAGATTCATTACATAGTAAAATAAGTAGTTCACACCATGTGTGTGAACTGATAGGCATCCAGCAGTGTACAATTGCAAGAGGATAGTAATTCAGAAATGTAGGGAAACATGTAATCAACAACTTGGTAAATTCAGGAGGCAAAATTAGGTAGATATCAAATATTTTATCAGTTTTAGACAAAGGGTATACATCTGATGATTTGGATGATGAAGTTAGATAGATAGTAAATATTTCATCAGCTTTAGATAGAAAGCACATGTATAATGACCTAATGGTATGTGTAGTGTATTGGAGTGGTCTGAGTGTGAGGGATAGCCTCACATTCCACTCATCTAAGTACTCAACAGACCTTGACCAGGACACTACCCTTAGTATACTATTAGACAGTAGGGCATCACATATGAGGTGATAAGCGAGATCAGTACAAGCATGATGAGTATCAGTATATGCATGAGCATGGTAGCAAGATGATTTGGCAGCGGAAAAATAATCATGTGTTCTAAATAACGTGATAGATCTACCAAACACATACATGTAGGATGGATAAAAATAACATGAACATTTTTTGAAAGCATGCAAGCTAATCTGTAGAAAGATAAAGGGAATAGAGATAGAAATAACCACAGAGTAGGTCGTGGGAGTAGATGATCGCTTGGTGAGTCGCACACCGACAGGGTGAGGGTTTTGTCGATCAAGGAAGTATCATGTAGAACAAACACAAAGCAAATAGATTAGAACCACAACAGATTGCTCACGCTCTGATACCATGATAAGAACTCAGTTTAGAGCCAGCGAGTGATAGAGAGTAGGGATCGCAGAGCACCGTCGTGGTGAGCGGAGTGTTTAGGGTTTGGCAGAACCCAAGCGACGTGAGGGGGAGAGGGAGAGACGCGATTACAAAAACTTGGAAAGAACCAAAAAAGTTATATTAAAAATAATAAAGAGAGTTATTTATCCAAGTAACTAATGGGCCTATAAGCAATGGGCCACACTAATACTGAATAAGAGATAACTGGATTAGACTAAGTAATTAACTTAATGATAATGGATTAGCTTAGAGGTTTTAACAATCACTGCTTTTCATTTTTATTAATGAAAAATTTATTTGCATCTAAAAAAATTAACATGTAGAACAGATGATAATATATTATATAATTAGATTTCATAGTTAATTGAAAATAATCAATGGATCTTTGGCTCATTTCTTATTTTTATTTTTCTCTCTGGATCTTTGTAATCAGAATACTGCTTTTCATTTTTATTACTGAAAAAAATTAATTGTATAAAAACTATGAACATGTAGAAGAGATGATAATATAATATAATTATGGTATATCTTCATTTTAAATGTATAGCTTCATTCACAATACTATAGTTTGATTAAATTTTATTTTTTAAAATGTATACTTTTAGGTGTTATTCCTGATTCACCCATCTCCAAGAACAAGGTAAAATTACTATTTATTTGGTTCTTGATTTTATTCATTTAATTAATTATTTTTGCTAGTGATTTGATGATATGAATTTGGTTTCCAATTTAGATGTTGGGATTTATTTGAATGAAATAATTTGTAAATTTATTTTGAAATGTTATGATTAGATTTCTTTGGATAATAGATCTAACATCTTGTTGAGACATGGATTTTTTTGTATTTTCTTTCAAACTCATCCATTTTATTTTCAATTGAGTTAGCTAGTGTACATGTACATGAAATTTTGAAAATGTTTATTTAATTTACACAAAGTATATACTTAGCCAAATCTTAAATAAATTTATTGACACAATGATCTATGTTTAGATGCCTGTTTTTCAGCCTAGGATAACATCTTTCGCCAGATGGGGATATTTCATATTTTGTCTTAATCATATAATTATCCCTCCTGCGACTCCGGAACCTTGTACTCCACCGCGGCCACCAATCGGCCAAGAAGACAGTACCGGCACTACTTTGACTCGAGCTCATATACTTCGTCAGTTATTGGAGACCTTTATCAGAGAAGAAAAAGAGCAAAAAGAATATGAAGAAGACGACGATGACGAGGAGGACGAAGAAGAGGAAGAAGATGATGACGACGACGACGACGAGGACGATGATGATGAGGAGGAAGATTAAAATTAAAGAAGAAAAAAATCTTAATAAATTGAAATAATATTGGGTCTTTATTGTATTTGATGAACTATTTGATAGTTATTTCATGTACTAAAATAAAATGACAAATCTTTGTCAAAGCCTTTGGAGTTTCATTTTAAATTTGGAGGATTTTTTATTATTAAATAGGAAAATAATGCAATTAGAATATTAGATTAGATTACTAAAATTATTTATTTAATTAATCAATTTTTTTTTTAAATATCTCAAAGTATATATACATAATTATCTCTATTTTATATATAATTTGGACACTACCCTTTAAAAAAAAAAAAAAAAAAATGTTTCCAAAAATAAAATAACATAAAATAATCTAAAAAATAAAAAAGATGTAAAATACTGCAGTCCAAATATAGATAATAGACCTCAACTTGTTTACCAAAATATTAGAAGTACCCTTAGGTATGTCTTTTTTTGTATCCTTGGACTTATGAGTAGTATTCTTATTTTGGTCATCAATTTGACTACTCTTTCCCAAGAATGGCTTAACTTGGTTGTAGGTCAGGTTTTTGATCCAAGGGACTCTACGGCTTTGATCGGCTCCAAACCCAGTACAGTTATATTCTGCAAAAAATATGTATGGCTGCCTCTCCCTATCGTCCCAATTGCTCCATCCTTTGGGGACGATAATATCATCCATATGGCAAAAAGCATAGATTATTCTGGAGAAGTTTCCCCATGCTCTACCCAAATACACTTTTCCAGAGCTACTTATATTGCAGTTGGAGAAAGTGAATCCGCTGTCCTCGTATGGGTCATCTCTTTGGTGAGCCGCGATGGCTCCGAAAGTCCTAGCCGATGATTCCATAATGCATTCCTCGTAGAGTGATTTAGCACTACCGAATATGAAATCGATGGATCCACGGATGTAGCATCGATAGAAAAGATGGTTTCCAATATGGTCAAAAAGTGTATCTTGCCAACCTAAAATCCAACAATCAACGATCACCGTGTTATTTCCAGATACTCTTAGAGCCACTGCTTGTAGTCCCTCGACTCCGACCGGTGCTTCCGGCGATGTGTTCTGTAATTGTAAATATAGTTAATCATAATATTATTATATATATTACAAGAATGCTAGTGTTAGGGTTAGGGTTCTTTCTTCTAAAAAAATATTGCAAGTATGCTAGGGTTAGGAATAGGGTTATATTTCTTGCAAAAAAAATATTGCAAGCATGCTGGGCCGAGGTTAGGGTTATCTTTCTTGTAAAAATAAGATATGAAGATTACGGAGTATGTGTTACCTCAAAAGTAATATAGGAAGCATGAAAATAATCTGATTCAACAATTACTGAGGCGGAGTTGTATGTTCCCATTGGGTTGTCGGAGGATTTCTTTCTAGTAGAGGCCCTATCATTCCATGAAAGGACCGTGGGAACAAAGTTCTTTTGGCCGATAAGTGAAATATAGGGTTTATTATTAGGGACCAGAATTTTTTCCCTGTAAAACCCAGGTGAGATGAAGATCTTCACTCTCTTAGAGTTGGAGTTTGGGACCAGATCAATTGCTCCTTGGACGGTAAGAGAATGGCCGGTCCCATCTTTCGAAACCAGGATGTTCAGTTCTCCGATCTCTTCGTCAAAACCTTTGGTTTTGCTGATGCTGATTCCATTCCAAGTGAGGATCGAGTCCGGCGATACTGTGGGGAATTGGAGGAAGAGAGTTAAGAAGAGGAGGCAGATGAAGATGTTGAAGAATTTGTTGATTAGAGAATCCATGATCGATGTTTTTTCAATAAGATTAAGGTTAGGGTTAAAGAAATATCTATCGTATTAGCTAGAGAAATAGTTTCTGATGAATAATTATATACAACAAAATTAGATCGATGTTTTATAATGGACATCGTGCCTATTGTGCTCCTTCAATTCCTCATTCCTGCCTATTAATATTAAAGGTCGTCAATAGATTGATTTCAATCCTCCCATTATAGGGGATATCACAATATGAAAATGAATGGATAATTTGTGCGCACTTTCGGCGCGTCGTACAGTACAAATGCTATATGTGATTGTAATTTTTAAAATTTTCCCAATTGGGATTGTAATTCTTAAATTCGGAGAGCGCCAGACTGGTCGGAGAACGCCGGGCGCGAGCTGCAGATTTCCTGCCAGAAATCGTGAACGGAGAAGAAAGAGGGGAAATTTTACGTTTAAACTCTAAACTACAATAAACCGGTAGTTGGAGTTTGAACCGTGATTATCAGTGTTAACATTATATTGAATTAACTTTGTTTTAATACACTGTATTTAAAACTAAATATTACAACGTTTAAGAAATTGATTAACAACTAAAACAGAGTTTTCTTTATTTGTTTGTTGGGCCGCCCGATGTGCTGCTGGGATGTTTTTTATTGATTGGCCAATTACTCTTTTATTTGATTTGAAAACATTGTGCTTTAGACCCTGCAGATCTTCATATTCACTTCATTCTCTCAGGGTCTAATTGCCTGCAAGTATGTTAGTTCTTTCATATTACAATCAAGTTCATAACCAGTAATTTATAGATTATCTAATTACTTGTTATCTTGCTAATTACTTCTTTACTCTCCCCTCAAGCTCTGGAATAAATGTTAATTATTCCAAGCTTGACAGAGGCTGATGTAATTTAATTTCTTTTTCTCTCAAAGGTTTGGTAAATATGTCGGCCAATTGGTATTTAGTTCCAATTTGTCTAAGACTAATTGTCCCTTGAGTGATTAGATCTTTTATAAAATGGCAATCAATTTCTACATGCTTTGTCCTTTTATGAAAGACAGAGTTATTGGCTAGTGTTAGGATTAGGGTTAGGGTTAGGGTTAACCTCCCACAATCACAATGGGGGACCTCTCCATATGCATCAATTTCCCTCCAGAGGGTCTTCAGTTTAGTATAGAATGTGGAAACTGGATCACTGTTTTGGTAGGTAAGCAATGCATCATTAGTGAGTTGATAGATGTGTGTCTCATTAGACTGCCTGAATTGTTCACGCAAGTCATTCCAAATGATGCTAGCATCATCTGTATACATAATTTGAGATGCAATCTCAGTAGAGACAGAACTCCAGATCCATTGTCTGATCATGCCATGGCAGGTGAGCCATGCTTCATGTTCCTCAGATTTGTAGTCAGTAGGCTCCTTCATTGTCCCAAGGACAAATCCAAGTTTCCTCTTTGTGAGGAGGGAAGTAGTCATTTCCCTGTTCCAGGGGTAGTAGTTGACACTGCCCTGGAGGATGTTGATGATAGGTAGTGGGCCATGGTCACTGTTTTTGATGAAGTAGCAGTATGAGGTTGGATTAAATAGAGGGCCTCCTAGGGGTTTCTGGTTATCAGCCATTTTGTGATAGATTCTGTAAATCAGATTTAGAAAAATTAAGTTTATACAAACCAAAGATTCATTACATAGTAAAATAAGTAGTTCACACCATGTGTGTGAACTGATAGGCATCCAGCAGTGTACAATTGCAAGAGGATAGTAATTCAGAAATGTAGGGAAACATGTAATCAACAACTTGGTAAATTCAGGAGGCAAAATTAGGTAGATATCAAATATTTTATCAGTTTTAGACAAAGGGTATACATCTGATGATTTGGATGATGAAGTTAGATAGATAGTAAATATTTCATCAGCTTTAGATAGAAAGCACATGTATAATGACCTAATGGTATGTGTAGTGTATTGGAGTGGTCTGAGTGTGAGGGATAGCCTCACATTCCACTCATCTAAGTACTCAACAGACCTTGACCAGGACACTACCCTTAGTATATTATTAGACAGTAGGGCACCACATACGAGGTGATAAGCGAGATCAGTACAAGCATGATGAGTATCAGTATATGCATGAGCATGGTAGCAAGATGATTTGGCAGCGGAAAAATAATAATGTGTTCTAAATAACGTGATAGATCTACCAAACACATACATGTAGGATGGATAAAAATAACATGAACATTTTTTGAAAGCATGCAAGCTAATCTGTAGAAAGATAAAGGGAATAGAGATAGAAATAACCACAGAGTAGGTCGTGGGAGTAGATGATCGCTTGGTGAGTCGCACACCGACAGGGTGAGGGTTTTGTCGATCAAGGAAGTATCATGTAGAACAAACACAAAGCAAATAGATTAGAACCACAACAGATTGTTCACGCTCTGATACCATGATAAGAACTCAGTTTAGAGCCAGCGAGTGATAGAGAGTAGGGATCGCAGAGCACCGTCGTGGTGAGCGGAGTGTTTAGGGTTTGGCAGAACCCAAGCGACGTGAGGGGGAGAGGGAGAGACGCGATTACAAAAAGTTGGAAAGAACCAAAAAAGTTATATTAAAAATAATAAAGAGAGTTATTTATCCAAGTAACTAATGGGCCTATAAGCAATGGGCCACACTAATACTGAATAAGAGATAACTGGATTAGACTAAGTAATTAACTTAATGATAATGGATTAGCTTAGAGGTTTTAACAATCACTGCTCTTCATTTTTATTAATGAAAAATTTATTTGCATCTAAAAAAATTAACATGTAGAACAGATGATAATATATTATATAATTAGATTTCATAGTTAATTGAAAATAATCAATGGATCTTTGGCTCATTTCTTATTTTTCTTTTTCTTTCTGGATCTTTGTAATCAGAATACTGCTTTTCATTTTTATTACTGAAAAAAATTAATTGTATAAAAACTATGAACATGTAGAAGAGATGATAATATAATATAATTATGGTATATCTTCATTTTAAATGTATAGCTTCATTCACAATACTATAGTTTGATTAAATTTTATTTTTTAAAATGTATACTTTTAGGTGTTATGCCTGATTCACCCATCTCCAAGAACAAGGTAAAATTACTATTTATTTGGTTCTTGATTTTATTCATTTAATTAATTATTTTTGCTAGTGATTTGATGATATGAATTTGGTTTCCAATTTAGATGTTGGGATTTATTTGAATGAAATAATTTGTAAATTTATTTTAAATGTTATGATTAGATTTCTTTGGATAATAGATCTAACATCTTGTTGAGACATGGATTTTTTTGTATTTTCTTTCAAACTCATCCATTTTATTTTCAATTGAGTTAGCTAGTGTACATGTACATGAAATTTTGAAAATGTTTATTTAATTTACACAAAGTATATACTTAGCCAAATCTTAAATAAATTTATTGACACAATGATCTATGTTTAGATGCCTGTTTTTCAGCCTAGGATAACATCTTTCGCCAGATGGGGATATTTCATATTTTGTCTTAATCATATAATTATCCCTCCTCGACTCCGGAACCTTGTACTCCACCGCGGCCACCAATCGGCCAAGAAGACAGTACCGGCACTACTTTGACTCGAGCTCATATACTTCGTCAGTTATTGGAGACCTTTATCAGAGAAGAAAAAGAGCAAAAAGAATATGAAGAAGACGACGATGACGAGGAGGACGAAGAAGAGGAAGAAGATGATGACGACGACGACGACGAGGACGATGATGATGAGGAGGAAGATTAAAATTAAAGAAGAAAAAAATCTTAATAAATTGAAATAATATTGGGTATTTATTGTATTTGATGAACTATTTGATAGTTATTTCATGTACTAAAATAAAATGACAAATCTTTGTCAAAGCCTTTGGAGTTTCATTTTAAATTTGGAGGATTTTTTATTATTAAATAGGAAAATAATGCAATTAGAATATTAGATTAGATTACTAAAATTATTTATTTAATTAATCAATTTTTTTTTTAAATATCTCAAAGTATATATACATAATTATCTCTATTTTATATATAATTTGGACACTACCCTTTTAAAAAAAAAAAAAATTTGTTTCCAAAAATAAAATAACATAAAATGATCTAAAAAATAAAAAAGATGTAAAATACTGCAGTCCAAATATAGATAATAGACCTCAACTTGTTTACCAAAATATTAGAAGTACCCTTAGGTATGTCTTTTTTTGTATCCTTGGACTTATGAGTAGTATTCTTATTTTGGTCATCAATTTGACTACTCTTTCCCAAGAATGGCTTAACTTGGTTGTAGGTCAGGTTTTTGATCCAAGGGACTCTACGGCTTTGATCGGCTCCAAACCCAGTACAGTTATATTCTGCAAAAAATATGTATGGCTGCCTCTCCCTATCGTCCCAATTGCTCCATCCTTTGGGGACGATAATATCATCCATATGGCAAAAAGCATAGATTATTCTGGAGAAGTTTCCCCATGCTCTACCCAAATACACTTTTCCAGTGCCACTTATATTGCAGTTGGAGAAAGTGAATCCGCTGTCCTCGTATGGGTCATCTCTTTGGTGAGCCGCGATGGCTCCGAAAGTCCTCGCCGATGATTCCATAATGCATTCCTCGTAGAGTGATTTAGCACTACCGAATATGAAATCGATGGATCCACGGATGTAGCATCGATAGAAAAGATGGTTTCCAATATGGTCAAAAAGTGTATCTTGCCAACCTAAAATCCAACAATCAACGAACACCGTGTTATTTCCAGATACTCTTAGAGCCACTGCTTGTAGTCCCTCGACTCCGACTGGTGCTTCCGGCGATGTGTTCTGTAATTGTAAATACAGTTAATCATAATATTATTATATATATTACAAGAATGCTAGTGTTAGGGTTAGGGTTCTTTCTTCTAAAAAATATTGCAAGTATGCTAGGGTTAGGAATAGGGTTATATTTCTTGCAAAAAAAATATTGCAAGCATGCTGGGCCGAGGTTAGGGTTATCTTTCTTGTAAAAATAAGATATGAAGATTACGGAGTATGTGTTACCTCAAAAGTAATATAGGAAGCATGAAAATAATCTGATTCAACAATTACTGAGGCGGAGTTGTATGTTCCCATTGGGTTGTCGGAGGATTTCTTTCTAGTAGAGGCCCTATCATTCCATGAAAGGACCGTGGGAACAAAGTTCTTTTGGCCGATAAGTGAAATATAGGGTTTATTATTAGGGACCAGAATTTTTTCCCTGTAAAACCCAGGTGAGATGAAGATCTTCACTCTCTTAGAGTTGGAGTTTGGGACCAGATCAATTGCTCCTTGGACGGTAAGAGAATGGCCGGTCCCATCTTTCGAAACCAGGATGTTCAGTTCTCCGATCTCTTCGTCAAAACCTTTGGTTTTGCTGATGCTGATTCCATTCCAAGTGAGGATCGAGTCCGGCGATACTGTGGGGAATTGGAGGAAGAAAGTTAAGAAGAGGAGGTAGATGAAGATGTTGAAGAATTTGTTGATTAGAGAATCCATGATCGATGTTTTTTCAATAAGATTAAGGTTAGGGTTAAAGAAATATCTATCGTATTAGCTAGAGAAATAGTTTCTGATGAATAATTATATACAACAAAATTAGATCGATGTTTTATAATGGACATCGCGCCTATTGTGCTCCTTCAATTCCTCATTCCTGCCTATTAATATTAAAGGTCGTCAATAGATTGATTTCAATCCTCCCATTATAGGGGATATCACAATATGAAAATGAATGGATAATTTGTGCGCACTTTCGGCGCGTCGTACAGTACAAATGCTATATGTGATTGTAATTTTTAAAATTTTCCCAATTGGGATTGTAATTCTTAAATTCGGAGAGCGCCAGACTGGTCGGAGAACGCCGGGTGCGAGCTGCAGATTTCCTGCCGGAAATCGTGAACGGAGAAGAAAGAGGGGAAATTTTACGTTTAAACTCTAAACTACAATAAACCGGTAGTTGGAGTTTGAACCGTGATTATCAGTGTTAACATTATATTGAATTAACTTTGTTTTAATACACTGTATTTAAAACTAAATATTACAACGTTTAAGAAATTGATTAACAACTAAAACAGAGTTTTCTTTATTTGTTTGTTGGGCCGCCCGATGTGCTGCTGGGATGTTTTTTATTGATTGACCCAATTACTCTTTTATTTGATTTGAAAACATTGTGCTTTAGACCCTGCAGATCTTCATATTCACTTCATTCTCTCAGGGTCTAATTGCCTGCAAGTATGTTAGTTCTTTCATATTACAATCAAGTTCATAACCAGTAATTTATAGATTATCTAATTACTTGTTATCTTGCTAATTACTTCTTTACTCTCCCCTCAAGCTCTGGAATAAATGTTAATTATTCCAAGCTTGACAGAGGCTGATGTAATTTAATTTCTTTTTCTCTCAAAGGTTTGGTAAATATGTCGGCCAATTGGTATTTAGTTCCAATTTGTCTAAGACTAATTGTCCCTTGAGTGATTAGATCTTTTATAAAATGGCAATCAATTTCTACATGCTTTGTCCTTTTATGAAAGACAGAGTTATTGGCTAGTGTTAGGATTAGGGTTAGGGTTAGGGTTAACCTCCCACAATCACAATGGGGGACCTCTCCATATGCATCAATTTCCCTCCAGAGGGTCTTCAGTTTAGTATAGAATGTGGAAACTGGATCACTGTTTTGGTAGGTAAGCAATGCATCATTAGTGAGTTGATAGATGTGTGTCTCATTAGACTGCCTGAATTGTTCACGCAAGTCATTCCAAATGATGCTAGCATCATCTGTATACATAATTTGAGATGCAATCTCAGTAGAGACAGAACTCCAGATCCATTGTCTGATCATGCCATGGCAGGTGAGCCATGCTTCATGTTCCTCAGATTTGTAGTCAGTAGGCTCCTTCATTGTCCCAAGGACAAATCCAAGTTTCCTCCTTGTGAGGAGGGAAGTAGTCATTTCCCTGTTCCAGGGGTAGTAGTTGACACTGCCCTGGAGGATGTTGATGATAGGTAGTGGGCCATGGTCACTGCTTTTGATGAAGTAGCAGTATGAGGTTGGATTAAATAGAGGGCCTCCTAGGGGTTTCTGGTTATCAGCCATTTTGTGATAGATTCTGTAAATCAGATTTAGAAAAATTAAGTTTATACAAACCAAAGATTCATTACATAGTAAAATAAGTAGTTCACACCATGTGTGTGAACTGATAGGCATCCAGCAGTGTACAATTGCAAGAGGATAGTAATTCAGAAATGTAGGGAAACATGTAATCAACAACTTGGTAAATTCAGGAGGCAAAATTAGGTAGATATCAAATATTTTATCAGTTTTAGACAAAGGGTATACATCTGATGATTTGGATGATGAAGTTAGATAGATAGTAAATATTTCATCAGCTTTAGATAGAAAGCACATGTATAATGACCTAATGGTATGTGTAGTGTATTGGAGTGGTCTGAGTGTGAGGGATAGCCTCACATTCCACTCATCTAAGTACTCAACAGACCTTGACCAGGACACTACCCTTAGTATACTATTAGACAGTAGGGCATCACATATGAGGTGATAAGCGAGATCAGTACAAGCATGATGAGTATCAGTATATGCATGAGCATGGTAGCAAGATGATTTGGCAGCGGAAAAATAATCATGTGTTCTAAATAACGTGATAGATCTACCAAACACATACATGTAGGATGGATAAAAATAACATGAACATTTTTTGAAAGCATGCAAGCTAATCTGTAGAAAGATAAAGGGAATAGAGATAGAAATAACCACAGAGTAGGTCGTGGGAGTAGATGATCGCTTGGTGAGTCGCACACCGACAGGGTGAGGGTTTTGTCGATCAAGGAAGTATCATGTAGAACGAACACAAAGCAAATAGATTAGAACCACAACAGATTGCTCACGCTCTGATACCATGATAAGAACTCAGTTTAGAGCTAGCGAGTGATAGAGAGTAGGGATCGCAGAGCACCGTCGTGGTGAGCGGAGTGTTTAGGGTTTGGCAGAACCCAAGCGACGTGAGGGGGAGAGGGAGAGACGCGATTACAAAAAGTTGGAAAGAACCAAAAAAGTTATATTAAAAATAATAAAGAGAGTTATTTATCCAAGTAACTAATGGGCCTATAAGCAATGGGCCACACTAATACTGAATAAGAGATAACTGGATTAGACTAAGTAATTAACTTAATGATAATGGATTAGCTTAGAGGTTTTAACAATCACTGCTCTTCATTTTTATTAATGAAAAATTTATTTGCATCTAAAAAAATTATCATGTAGAACAAATGATAATATATTATATAATTAGATTTCATAGTTAATTGAAAATAATCAATGGATCTTTGGCTCATTTCTTATTTTTATTTTTCTTTCTGGATCTTTGTAATCAGAATACTGCTTTTCATTTTTATTACTGAAAAAAATTAATTGTATAAAAAATATGAACATGTAGAAGAGATGATAATATAATATTCTAAGTTTCCATGTAGGAATGCATTTTGGACATCCATTTGATTCATGTCCCATTTTTGTGCTACTGCTATAGCTATGACAGTCCTTAAGGTTGTCATTTTGGATACGGGAGCAAAGGTTTCATTGAAGTCAATGCCTTCAATTTGGTTGTAACCTTTGGCTACTAATCTAGCCTTATATTTTTCAATGCTTCCATCACTGTTAAATTTTGTTTTATAGACTCATTTGCATCCAATGGGTTTTTTGTCATTTGGCATGCTTGTGATGGTCCATGTTTGGTTATGTTCAAGAGCCTGTAGTTCTTGCTTCATAGCAATGTTCCATTTCATGTGTTTGGATGCTTCCTTGTAGGAAGTTGGATCCAAATTGTTCTTTATTGTTGTTAAAAATGCAGTGTTCGGGGGTAAAGTATTGAGAAGAGAGCATGTTCTCAATTGGGTGTCTAGTGGATGCTGCTTGTAGAGAGAAATCTTTTAAGTATGATGGTGTTTTCCTATTTCTTTTTGGTCTTGGTGCATCCTCTTCTGGGATGCTTGGTGCATTCCCTGTTTCATATTGTATTTCTGGGATTATTGGTGTGTCCTCTTCCTGTGAAGGAGGTGTGATTGTGTATGTGTTCTCATCTGATGTATTATCTGTCTCTGATGTATCAAAAATGTTTTCTTGATACTGTTCTGTTTGTTCTTTGAAGGGAAAGATGTCTTCAAAGAATGTTACATCTCTGTTTGTAAAGATTTCCTGAGTAGATGTATCTAGTATGTTGTATCCTTTCCTTTGGGGAGAATATCCAATAAATATTCCCTTTATTGACCTGTTTTCAAATTTTGATTTTGTTTTATTATTTGTGGCATAACATAGACACCCAAATACTTTTAGGATGTCTAAATTTGGTTGTTCCCCAAATAGTCTGAAAAATGGAGTTTCATTATCTAATACTACAGCTGGGGTCCTGTTTATTAGGAAGACAGCTGTTTTGATGCATTCCCCCCAATACTTTAGGGGAATGTTGGATTGGATCATTAGTGACCTAGCCACTTGTAGTATGTGTTGATGTTTCCTTTCAACTCTTCCATTTTGTTGTGGGGTATATGGACATGACAGTTGGTGTGCTATACCATCTGTTTTAATTATGTTTTGGAATTCTTTGGATAAGAATTCTGTACCATTGTCTGACCTTATGGTATGGACAGTGGTTTGGTGTTGGTTCTTAATGTCTGTTAGAAATTGTTTGAATTTGATGGATGTTTCTGATTTGTTCGTCATTAGGAAGATCCAAGTTGCTCTAGAATAATCATCCACTATGGTTAGGAAGTAGTTATTTCCTTGATGTGTAGGAGTGTGGAATTTTCCCCATATGTCTAAGTGTAATAATTGAAAGCACCTTGTTGTTTTATTTGAACTTAGAGAAAAAGGAAGCCTTGTCTGTTTGGACAGTGGGCATGTATTACAAAAAATTTTAAAATTCTTTGGAATACAATTGTTTAAGATATTGAAATGATAAAATCTAGAAGGTGCTGGATGTTCTAGCCTCTGGTGCCATATCTCTTCATCCTTTGTTTCCTTCTGTTGGCTGTGATTGGCCTGATTGTCATGCTTTAGGATGTAGAGTCCATTCTTCTTCTCACCCCCACCAATCCGGTTTCCCTGTTGGTCCTGTATGGAACAGAAAGTAGGGTGGAAGGTGAATGAGCATTTAATATCCTTTGTTAGTTGGCTTACAGAGAGTAGGTTGACTGAGAATGATGGGATCTTTAAGACATTGTTTAAGGTAATGTCTTTTGTGATTTGAGTGGAGCCACTAACTGAGACTTTAGTGGTTTGTGAGTTTGGGAGATGAATGTTTATAGGGTATAGTAGATTTTTTTCATTGTTTAAGCTGGTGTTGGGGGCACACATGTGGTCTGTTGCCCCTGTGTCAATGATCCACTGATCATTCTGTGATTGGGTGCATGCTGTAGTATTTAGTGAGTAATGTGGGTTGAAGTATGTGTTGTTTTTATAGTAAAACGTACCAGAAGTGCTACCAGACATGTGAGCTTGTGGTTGATTTCCCTTTTGGATTCCTCCCTGGGAGAGTATGGAGATCAGCTCTTCTCTAGTGATGAAGTTTCCTGTAGTCTGTGGATTTTCAGAGGTTTGTGCTTCATCTTCTGCGTTGGCATTGTTGCTTTGGTACTTTTTGTATCCTTTGTTGGATTTGTAGCCTTTTTTGCTATTATACCTTGTGTTGTTTTCCTTTCTTTTGTTGAAGTCCACCCCGTGTAGTCCATGGCCTGGTGGAAAACCATTTTCATAGAAGCAGTTTTCTATGCTGTGATTATGTTTCTTGCATCTTGTGCAGTATGGTTTAGAGTCTTCACTTTGGTTTTGTGGTTTTGGTGTGAAGTTACTCTTAGATTGTGTGACCAGGGCAGTTCCCTCTTCAGGGTAGACACATTCCCTTTGTGTCTCTTCTTGAAGCACCATTCTGAAGGCATCATCCACAGATGGAGGGGTCTTCTTTTTGAGTATTTGGCCTCTTATTGATAGAAAGGTATCGTTTAGGCCAGTTGTGAATGTGATCAACCTGTCCATATTCTCCCTCTGAATGCAGTTAGGGTTGTTACAGCATTCAAAGATCTGATTGTTGTCCAATTCATTCCATAGGCCTTGCAACTTTGCATAGTAGTTGCTGACATATTCACTTCCTTGAGTACAAAGTGCAATCTGTCTTTTCAGTTGTGAAATGACCAGTGAATTGGCCCTGCTGTATTTTTGTTTGAGGTTTTCCCAGAGAGTGGTGGCATCTTTTATGAAGATTACACTTCCTCTGATCTCTTTTGCACAGCTGTTGAGTATCCATGCAGTGACCAGGTCATTACATCTGGTCCAAGGGGTGTAGTAGTTGTCTGTGTTATTGATTGGTTTGGTGATGGATCCATTTATGAATCCTAGCTTGTTTTTGGTAGATAATGATCTTTGGATCTCTACCACCCATGTCTGATAGTTTGGTCCACTAAGTGGAGTTGTCACCAGGCCTAAGCTTGGGTTATCACTACCTGATATGTAGTATGGGCTTCCATCCTTTATTTTTAGCTCATCATTCTTTGTTTCCATTTGCAGATAGAAATGAAAGGAGAGCAAGAAGGTTGATGAGAAGGCACACCAGGAATCTTAGGAGAATGAGAGAGCTGAGAAGACACAATATGGATGTGGAAGCTCTTGAGTATTTTGGTGATGTGGAAGATGTGTACTCTTCCTCTGATTCTGAATATGAAAGGCCTGTTCCTGTGTTGGATCTTGATTTTCCCTCAGACAGTGATGGTGAGGATGGTGTGGTGTGTCAACAATATCTTTATGATTTTGATAGTGATGACTCTATGCCTGATTATGAAATATGGAGTGATCCAGATGTGGGTCTGAACTCTGAGGGGGAGAAGATTAATGGTGTTTTGGCTGTGGAGATTCCACTGCCTCCTCGTCCTCCTCAAGAATTCTTTGATAATATCTGGAGGAACAGAGTTGTTTTTGATGATTGAAAGACTTGATTGACTGTCCTTCTTCTTTTGGTTTGAAACAGCTTGCTCTTTTTGGTGTGGTGACTGTTTCTTTTCTCTTTATAGTTTCTTTTTGTAGAGAAAAAAAACAATAGCAGAAAAAATATTTTGTAGGTTTCAGGATGAAGCCTGCTCTGATACCATGATAGAGAATTGGTATAGATGATATGATCAAACAATCATATAAATATGTAATACTTAAGCAATTCAAATGATGAAATGGAAATATATATGATGCTTAAGTATATAAATATGTAAATTGTTGATACTGTTGGATGATCGATTGATTGGAATGTAGCTCGACTATCCAACGAATGATTTGCAGGTTTGATGATGTAATTGCGGAAGTATTTGAGCAGCAGCAAAGTGTTGTTGAAGAACAGAGTGTGTGTGTGTGTGTATGATGGATAGTGAAAACGTTAATGTATGGTGGAGGCTTAGGTAGGTTTAAATACTAAAACACCCAACGGCTATATGTTGGTGTTTGGTATTAATCATGATAAGGGAATTAATGATGGATATGGAATTAATGATGTATGGGAATTCCTAGAAAAGGAATGTGAGAAGTCATGGAAATATACATATATATGCAGTAGGGATATATATGTAATATACGTATAACTTGGGGTTTTGATATGTTATAATATATATATATATAACTTAGGGGTTTAAAAATAGTATTTACATTAAGGGTGTGTTTATGATTTTAAATCTTTATGGGGTTGTATTTCTAATAGTATGTCTATTACACAAGTCATTATACGGACTTCGTCAATCTCCAAGGGCATGGTATGATCGTTTGAGCACTTTCTTAATTAGAGTTGGTTTTACTTGTTTGAATTCGGACGCATCGCTGTTTTATCGACATACTTCTAGTTCACATACACTCATGCTTACTTATGTAGATGACATAGTCATAACCAGCTCATCAACAGTTGAAATTCGAAACTTGATTTCCATATTATCTAAAGAATTCAAGCTCAAGGACATTGGCAAATTACAGTATTTTCTTGGCATGGAACTTGTGCAAGTTGGTCAAATCAACAAGTATATACTTTCTCAACATAGATATACTTGTGATCTTCTCCAAAGGACCAACATGCATGTACATGGAAAGCACGTCTCCAGACTAATGGCCTCGAGTACAAAACTGAATTTGCATGATGGAATTCTATTTGATGATACTCTGCTCTATCGATCAACAATTGGTGCACTCTTGTATCTTTTCAACACACGGTCGGATATAGCATTTGTAGTGAATAAATTGTGTCAGTATTTACAACACCCTACTACATTATATTGGGAAGCCACTTAGAGTCATTGGGAAGCTCCACCTGTGTCACCCTCTTTGTGGCTTCCCAATGTAATATAGTAGGGTGTTGTAAATATTAAGCATGAATATGTCATCTACATATTTCAACCGTTGATGAGCTGGTTATGACTATGTCATCTACATAAATAAACATGAATGTATGTGAACTAGAAGTATGTCGATAAAACAGCGATGCGTCCGAATTCAAACTAGTAAAACCAACTCTAATTAAGAAAGTGCTCAAACGATCATACCATGCCCTTGGAGATTGACGAAGTCCGTATAATGACTTGTGTAATAGACATACTCTGGACGGGTGATCTTTATTTACGAAGCCGGGCGGTTGCACCATATAGACCGTTTCTTTAGGATTTCTGTTTAGGAATGCGTTATCCACATCTAACTGATGGATTTGCCAACCCTTTGAAATAGCGAGTGATAATATAATTCATATTTTCAGAAATTTTACTACCAGGCTATATATCTCGTCGAAGTCGATACCTTCCATTTGAGAGAACCCAAGAGCGACTCATCTCGCTTTTCGTCTTTGAAGAGTACCATCTGGTTTCCGCTTTACTCGAAATACCCATTTACAGGAGACTGTGTTTTTGTTTGGTGGCGGGACAACCAATGACCATGTATTATTTCTTTCCAATGCCTTAATCTCTTGTTTCATTACACCAATCCATTCGGAAGATGATGAAGCTTGTTTGAATGTTGATGGTTCAATCAAGTCCGATTCTGAAAAAGATGTTGTTTCCAAGCCGGCTAATATTCTGTAATTTGGCCGAACTATATTCTGGCGAATTCATTCTGGTCGGACATATGAGATTGGAGTTGAAGAGACCGGTGATATAGTAGGAGCAGCATGACTTGGTGATGAAGTGGATGAAGAGTTCTGACAGATATTGATATTTGGAGAAGTTGAATCTACCTCATGAATTTCATAAGTTTGAGCATTGTTACTTGATGTTATTTTTGACGGTTCCAAACTTATTGGACCAATTTCAGATTGAAGATAAGATTCAGAAGACGATGGATTAGATGTAACAATCCCCCATGGAGTAGATTGTGAAATTTGAGGAGTTGACTGATTTTGATTGACCTGCATTTTTTGAAATGGAAACGAATTTTCGAGAAAAGTGCAATGACGACAGATATAGAATTTGTGAGTTGATAAATCGAGACAGATATAACCAAGATGAGACAAGCTATACCCGAGAAATACACAAGAACAAGAGCGGTAGCTGAATTTATGTTGGTTATATGGCCTTAGAAGTGGAAAAATTTCACAACCAAAAACCTTAAGAAAAGAGTGTTTAGGAGTAACATTAAATAGTTTTTGTAGAGGAGGCATACCATGTGTTTTTGAGGGCACATAATTGATTGTGAATACGGAGGTACTGAATGCAAAATTCTAGAAGTGGAATGGAACTTTTCCATGAGCAAGAAGAGTCAACCCCGTATCAACTATGTGTCAAATCTTTCTTTCGGCAGTTCCACCTTGTTCATGAGTATGTGGACAAGATTTCCTATGTTGAATGCCATTGGATTTAAAATACAAAGTAAGCGCCTGAAATTCACCTCCAAAATCTGATTGGAAACATTTGCACCAGTGGTCAAGTCAATTACAATAAGGATTGTGATTGCAATGGCAGTTACCAGAGACTGGCATATAGTCCAATTCGACATCTTTAATGTATTTTTACATGGAGTGGTCGAGGAAGAGGTGTTTATGAGACAACCAATGGGATTCATCGATCCTAATCGACTTTCCGCATCACGTCTGAAAGTTGAAAAAATCGATATACGGACTTAAATAGTCACCGTGAGCATGGTTCACACGACTAAGAGATATAGTGATCGAATTATCATTCAGAGAAACACGAGTGATAAATCATTATTCATTTATGACACAGGTGGAGTGTTTGTAATCTTCATCGTATATGTTGATAATATCATCTTCACCAGCTCGTCGGAATTTTTTATATTGAAAATACGATTAAGGCAATTTCAACACATTTCCCGATGAGGAAAATAGGGAATCTGTAACAATTTTTGAGAATTCATATTTCACGAGATAAGGACAATTCACCGCGAGCATGGTTCATACGACTAAGAGATATAGTGATCGAATTATCATTCAGAGAAAGCACGAGTAATAAATCATTATTCATTTATGATACAGGTAGAGTGTTTGCAATCTTCATCGTATATGTTGATGATATCTGAAAAAATCGATATACGGATTTAAACAGTCACCACGAGCATGGTTTACACGACTAAGAGATATAGTGATCGAATTATCATTCAGAGAAAGCACGAGTGATAAATCATTATCCATTTATGACACAGGTGGAGTGTTTGTAATCTTCATCGTATATGTTGATGATATCATCTTCACCAGCTTGTCAGAATTTTTTTTATTGAAAATACGATTAAGGCAATTTCAACACATTTCCCGATGAGGAAATTAGGGAATCTGGAATAATTTTTGGGAATTCATATTTCACGAGATAAGGACAATTCAGTGTTCTTAACAAAACATCAGTATGCAAAATCTATTCTCGATAAGGTGGATCTAGACAATTTGAAACCAACGGCTATTCCAATGGATCCAAGAATTAAGTTGTACGATAGTAAAATTCTTCTTGATTCTCCAACACTATTTAGGCAAGTCATTGGAGCTCTGCAGTACCTTACTATAACCAGACAGCTGGATCTGGCTTTCCCAGTAAACAAGCTTTCTCAATTCATGCAAGCTCCTACGGAGGTACATTGGGGAGCTTTAAAAAGATTGTTGTAGTATCTATCATGAATACTGTTGAAAGGGATACACATCACAAGATCGGATTCAATGTCATTATCTGCCTATTCCGACGTGGATAGGGGTGGTGACAAAAGCGACAGTAAAAGCCAGGGGGCGTTTGTGATCTACCTTGGTAATAATCTCATCTCATGGAGCTCAAGGAATAAATATTCAGTTGTGAGGTCAACAACGGAAGCAGAGTATAAAAGTGTGGCAGATACAGTCACAAAATTGGAATGGATCAAGATGCTTTTATCAGAATTGGGCATTTCGGTTCCATCTCCAATAACGGTATAGTGCGACAATACCAGAGCGATTTCTATATCTAAGAATCCGACCCACCATATGAATTATGTCCAAAAACATTGCAATGCAATATAACTTTATTAGAGAAAGAGCCAAGACAGAAACGTTGGAGGTAAGATTCATTAGAAAAACAAATCTGACGACAAACCTACTGACCAAACCTCTACCAAAACCATTTTTTGACTCACTTGCGTCCAAGATCACGGAAGAACTCCCACTTCACCTGAGGGGGTGTATTGGAGTATATAGTCATTGTCTTGTCGGTGAAACGAAATCCAGTTGCGTTCGATGAACTGGTGGAGGTCCTTAATTATCATCCATGAAATCTTCCTAAAGATGAGATCGTCGGTGGTAATCACGGCCAATCATACAGAGGTGACGTTATCAACGTTCGACATAATCGGTGCTCACCAATATGGAAACTGTGATCCTTTCCCGACCTTGCTAGTTAGTATCGTCAATTTATCTAATTGTTTTATTATTATCATTTTTGTATGTTTTATTATCGTGTTTTTCGGTGATTAACCTCATATGAACCATTTGTAGAGTTATCTTTCAACAATGATTGAGTTTTATAGATAGTTACATAGAAAATATATGAAAAAAATATATAATGAATAATATAAAAGAGAAAAAATATATCTTTTTTTTATACCTTTTTTGGATATATTTATAATTTTATTAATTTTAGGAGATTTTTATCGATTTTACTGATAGTATTATATAAAACAATAACCCTAAATCTATATCACATCTCATTCGATATTTTTGACGTCTGGCGGCGGCTGCGAAATTGAGATCAGGCGACTTCAACAACCCTCTTCGACCTTCTGTGACTAAGTGATTTCAATCATTTCAGCTCGTTAGGCAAGTGACTGATTTTCGATATATATGTCATTCTTATTGAGGCACTTTGTTTATCTTCCTCATGTTCCATATATGCATATTTTCTTGATACTATTTACATATCTACACTTCTAAGTATCTAGAAAGAGTTTTAATAAAACATATCTATATAAGTATATAACTAGGTTTCAGAGCTAATTGGAAAAAATCGATCGACCTTTGGTTCATTTTTCCGTTTGCTTCTTTTTTGGTAATTTTCTTTTTCATGTAATCAGATCACTGCTCTTCATTTTTATCAATGAAAAAATTATTTGCATCTAAAAAAATTAACATGTAGAACAAATGATAATATATTATATAATTAGATTTCATAGTTAATTGAAAATAATCAATGGATATTTGGCTCATTTCTTGTTTTTATTTTTCTTTCTGGATCTTTGTAATCAGGATACTGCTTTTCATTTTTATTACTGAAAAAAATTAATTGTATAAAAAATATGAACATGTAGAAGAGATGATAATATAATTATGGTATATCTTCATTTTAAATGTATAGCTTTATTCACAATACCATAGTTTGATTAAATTTTATTTTTTAAAATGTATATTTTAGGTGTTATGCCTGATTCACCCATCTCGAAGAACAAGGTAAAATTACTATTTGTTTGGTTCTTGATTTTATTCATTTAATTAATTATTTTTGCTAGTGATTTGATGATATGAATTTGGTTTCCAATTTAGATGTTGGGATTTTATTTGAATGAAATAATTTGTAAATTTATTTTAAATGTTATGATTAGATTTCTTTGGATAATAGATCTAACATCTTGTTGAGACATGGATTTTTTTGTATTTTCTTTCAAACTCATCCATTTTATTTTCAATTGAGTTAGCTAGTGTACATGTACATGAAATTTTGAAAATGTTTATTTAATTTACACAAAGTATATACTTAGCCAAATATTAAATAAATTTATTGACACAATGATCTATGTTTAGATGCCTGTTTTTCAGCCTAGGATAACATCTATCGCCAGATGGGGATATTTCTTATTTTTTCTTAATCATATAATTATCCCTCCTGCGACTCCGGAACCTTGTACTCCACCGCGGGCACCAATCGGCCAAGAAGACAGTACCGGCATTACTTTGACTCGAGCTCATATACTTCGTCAGTTATTGGAAACCTTTATCAAAGAAGAAAAAGAAAAAGAGCAAGAAGAATATGAAGAAGACGACGATGACGAGGAGGACGAAGAAGAGGAAGAAGATGATGACGACGACGACGACGACGACGACGATGACGACGACGACGACGACGACGACGACGACGACGACGACGAGGATGACGAGGACGATGATGATGATGAGGAAGATTAAAATTAAAGAAGAAAAAAATCTTAATAAATTGAAATAATATTGGGTATTTATTGTATTTGATGAACTCTTTAATTGATAGATATTTCATATACTACAATAAAATGACAAATCTTTGTCAAAGCCTTTGGAGTTTCATTTTAAATTTGGAGGATTTTTTATTATTAAATAGGAAAATAATGCAATTAGAATATTAGATTAGATGAATAAAATTATTTATTTAATTAATCAAATTTTTTTTTAAAATATCTCAAAGTATATATACATAATTATCTCAAAGTACTATAATTTGGACACTACCCTTTTTTAAAAAAAAAATATTTTCAAAAATAAAATAAAATAATCTAAAAAATAAAAAAGATGTAAAATACTGCAGTCCAAATATAGATAATAGACCTCAACTTGTTTACCAAAATATTAGAAGTACCCTTAGGTATGTCTTTTTTTGTATCCTTGGACTTATGAGTAGTATTCTTATTTTGGTCATCAATTTGACTACTCTGTCCCAAGAATGGCTTAACTTGGTCGTAGGTCAGGTTTTTGATCCAAGGGACCCTACGGCTTTGATCGGCTCCAAAGCCAGTGCAGTTAAATTCTGCAAAAAATATGTATGGTTGCCTCGTCAAATCGTCCCAATTGCTCCATCCTTTGGGGACGATAATATCATCCATATGGCAAAAAGCATAGATTATTCTAGAGAAGTTTCCCCATGCTCTACCCAAATACACTTTTCCAGAGCCACTTATATTGCAGTTGGAGAAAGTGAATCCGCTGTCCTCGTATGGGTCATCTCTTTGGTGAGCCGCGATGGCTCCGAAAGTCCTCGCCGATGATTCCATAACGCATTCCTCGTAGAGTGATCTAGCACTACCGAATATGAAATCGATGGATCCACGGATGTAGCATCGATAGAAAAGATGGTTTCCAATATGGTCAAAAAGTGTATCTTGCCAACCTAAAATCCAACAATCAACGAACACCGTGTTATTTCCAGATACTCTTAGAGCCACTGCTTGTAGTCCCTCGACTCCGACTGGTGCTTCCTGTGTTCTATAATTGTAAATACAGTTAATCATAATATTATTATATATATTACAAGAATGCTAGTGTTAGGGTTAGGGTTCTTTCTTCTAAAAAAATATTGCAAGTATGCTAGGGGTAGGAATAGGGTTATATTTCTTGCAAAAAAAATATTGCAAGCATGCTGGGCCGAGGTTAGGGTTATCTTTCTTGTAAAAATAATATATGAAGATTAAGAAGTATGTGTTACCTCAAAAGTAATATAGGAAGCATGAAAATAATCCGATTCAACAATTACTGAGGCGGAGTTGTATGTTCCCATTGGGTTGTCGGAGGATTTCTTTCTAGTAGAGGCCCTATCATTCCATGAAAGGACCGTGGGAACGAAGTTCTTTTGGTCGATAAATGAAATATAGGGTTTATTATTAGGGACCAGAATTTTTTCCCTGTAAAACCCAGGTGAGATGAAGATCTTCACTCTCTTGGAGTTGGAGTTTGGGACCAGATCAATTGCTCCTTGGACGGTAAGAGAATGGCCGGTCCCATCTTTCGAAACCAGGATGTTCAGTTCTCCGATCTCTTCGTCAAAACCTTTGGTTTTGTTGATGCTGATTCCATTCCAAGTGAGGATCGAGTCCGGCGATACTGTGGGGAATTGGAGGAAGAAAGTTAAGAAGAGGAGGCAGATGAAGATGTTGAAGAATTTGCTGATTAGAGTATCCATGATCGATGTTTTTTCAATAAGATTAATGTTAGGGTTATAGAAATGTCTACCGTATTAGCTAGAGAAATAGTTTCTGATAAATAATTATATACAACAAAATTAGATCGATGCTTTATAATGGACATCGAGCCTATTGTGCTCCTTTAATTCCTGCCTATTAATATTAAAGGTCGTCAATAGATTGATTTCAATCCTCCCATTATAGAGGATGTTACAATATGAAATTGAATGGATAATTTGTGCGCACTTTCGGCGCATCGTACAGTACGAATGCTATATGTGTCAAGTTGATGTTGTTTATTAGATCGATTTTGGATTTGTACATGTGTTAATGTTTTGTGTAGTATATTATTTTGCGTTGTACATAAGTTAATATTTTGTGCATTACATTATTTTAGTTATTGGATTAATTATTACTGGTCATGATTTGATGGCGCGCGACGACGCATTCAAGGTTCGGCGCACCTGAATACTATTGTATTTTTATATTTGTATATATAACTTATTTAGTGGCGAGAATGGTAACTTATGTAGGGTTGAGAATGAGAACCGTGACATGGCCTGGGGTTATGGGCGCGCTTATTTTTCGACATGTCCTTTAAATCTTAATAAGTCTTGACTCATATATATTCCAACACATTAAAGTGTATATATCTTCATATATACACTTTTCGGCATATGTTGTTTTCAATTTGATCGAAAAATACATAAAACTTATCTGATTCAACTTGATTGGTATATCTTCCTCATTTTATACTAGTTGTAAATGGCAAAAAATTAAAAAAATACCAGGATTAATTTCAAAACTGTATGGATCACTAATTATCTCATTGATTTCTTCGTCGAGGGAGAATATAGTATGCATCTGAATTTTTTTTTGAATTAAGACTTTTAACCTGCCAACGAATCTAGCAATCGATTGATGCTCGGACTCCTCCAAGTCATTTCGTGTGGCTAACCTTTGAAATTCAATTGTGTAATCTTCTACATTGCGCAACCCTTGTCGACAATTCTAGTATTGAGTGAAGAGAACACGTTCGACAATTTTTGCACAGGTCCGGATCGGCGCCTTCCATTGTCTTTGTCTCTTGGTGTTCAGTTGATGCCACTATACCGAAGCTGTTCTTTTGAGTTTCATCGCAACTAACTTTACCCGTCGCGTTTCCGGAATCTACATACAATCAAAGAAACGCTCGATTTCTGAGATCCAATCGAGCGTAGATTCAATCAGCAATTGCCCATTAAATTCGGTGATTTCCATACGTTCTCGTTAAAACCTATATTTATTTCCGAACCATCGAGGTGCGTGATGGTTTTGAGGAGCTCTAATGTCCTGTCTGCCCCACTGCCACTGTCCATCGTTCTATTGTTGATTCCATCGAGTACCTCTCTGCCAATTCCGCTCGTCGAGGTCCATTTCGTCTTCCGATGAAAATTCTCCCTTGAACCGCCGGTGAGATGGATGCACTATGGTAGGTTTCACCTCGACAGAATTTTGTCTAGGTCCGTTTTGGAAACGTAAACCCGTTGGAGTGGACGGTCCGGGGTTGCCGTAAATTCAATCCACATTCGATGATTTCCAGGAGCATTCATAGATGATTAACCATTCTGGACAAATTAGCAACCATTGCAGTTAAGTCAGCCAATGATTTTCGAATATCCTCGTCGGACTGAGGAGGAACTATTGACGCCATGCGAAGTTGTCACCGGAGACTGGCTTTGATACCACCTGGTGAAGATCGTGAGATGGATCGGTGATTTAAGAGAGGATGTGATGAAGAGATTTCTTTTATTAAAAAACAAGCAAGATGTATCTTTAAAGTATATAAGAATGGAAAGTAAAGGTATTTGAAACAATGCCATATACAATTAACGTAACGAAGAAGACTGAGAACATATGCTGAGAGAGCGATCACAACGGCAACAGCCTAAATCCACCAGATGATGATATCTGGATCCCACCAGGAGTGTTAGAGAGAATCTTGTAAGAGGAAGATAGTAAAGAAGAAGATTGGATAATACATGTAACAAGTAAATCATCCACCCTTTTTGCTTTGGTCGTTCATACTTAAATAGCTCTCCTTCCCTCAGTCGGTTAGTAACGACTAACCAACTTGACTCTGTTGGACTTGGTTGGGCCTAACTTTCCAGACTCTGTCCCTATCTCAGTTTATAAAACCATGGACCTAGGTGATTGCTTAAGGCCTAAAGTATCTTTTTCAGAAAATACACCTTAGATGGGAATTTTGGATCTTCAAATCTAGGAGATTGTCTAATTAATACTGTTTCATTTATATCCCCATTTAAGAAGGCATTTCGTACATCTATTTGTCTTAACGTCCATTTTCTTATTGCTGCTAATGCTAACACACACCTAATAGTAGCTGGTTTAATTACTGGATTTTAAACATATGTATAATCCACTCCTTTATGTTGGTTATATCCCTGGGCTACCAATCGAGCTTTAAAATGATCTACAGATCCATCTACATTTCGTTTAATTTTATACACTCATCGATCGATTTCTTATAATATTAGCATTTCTTAGTTTGTCAATTAATTTCTAGGTAGCATTTGATAGAGAAGCTTACCGGAATGAGCTGCTCATTGGGACGAGGCGATTGATCCAGGAGCTGAGAGACGGGGACGGCGAGCTGGAGGAAGGAGCGGCTATTGAATCGCCGGCGGAGGTGCTGGAGGTGAATAACGACCCTCCAACTGACACATTGGGGACGCCTAAACGGGGCAGGAGGATTCGGTACCCAAGTACCCGATTAACTGGGTATGAAACCTAAATTGGATGGTCAAGGCAGAACTATAATTCCGTTTAAGTACTAGGGGTATTTTAGTCTATAAAAGTGTAATAAGTGATATATAAACCTTGAGACAAGGTAGTGACGTTTTATCTGATATTTTATCAAATCAAAAGGGTTTTTTAACCTAATTAAAACGACTGAAGCAGTCAGCCACTGTTCCATTCCTTTTCCCCATCGATTCCACATCTCTTCCTCCCATCTTCACCCCTATTAGCATTCTCCTTTAAAGCATTTATTTCTTCCTCCATTGTTTTAATCCATCTACTATCTTTACTTGCTTGCTTATAATTTTTAGGTTCTTGTAGTTTTATATTTAGACCTTCTGTTAATAGCCAATTAGGTGGAGGATAGGGCACATTAATCATGGTTCCTTACATTTTTCTTCTTTTCTCTAGTACTCCTACAAACTACTCTATGGTTTGTAGGTATAGATACCTGATTTTATTGCCTGTGAACTCTCATCTATGTTCATATCTATTCGGTCATTAGTAATTGGATAATTATAATCAATATCCATTTGATTATTTCCTCTGGGTTCTGTCATTTTTCTGAATTACATACTCTTGTTTTATTTAGAAATTCATTTCTATATTTATCATCTATATTTTTTGATTTTATTAACTCATTAATAGTTTTATTTAAGTCACTATTATCCTCTGAATTAACTCTTGCTGAATTCAGAGTTGGGGCTGTATTTAAATCTCCTTGATTTAATTCATTTGTTTCTAAGTTTATAGGGTCCACAACTGTATTTGTATATCCTGATTTAGTTTATTTAGACTTTCCAGATTCGGGCTTGTCGAATTTGATTTGTTTTGACTATTTCTAATTGATTGTTGACCTACACTATAAGTATTGGAGCTTTGTTGTTCTCTGTTTGAATGATTCATTGTATATGATGACTAACTCAATACATGTTCTTGATTGTTTGGTCTACTTTTTAAAGAGTTTACTAATTCTTGAGCAAGAGGATGAAAATCAAATGATTTCCCTCTTAACTCCTTCCTTTTTCATTTTTACCATTTCTTTCTTTAAATGAGAAAATTGTTTCTATAATTTTTACATGTCTATATATATTTGATTATTTATATTGCATGCATTTCAGGTGCGCCGTACTTTGAATGCGCCGTCGTATGCCATCAAATCGTGTTCATTAATATTTAATCCAGTCGTTAAAATAATATACTGCACAAGACACTAATACATGTACGACGTAAAATAATGTACTGGAAAAACACTAACACATGTACGACGAAAAGTCGATATAATGACCAGGATTAATTTGAGGCATTTTGACCTCGGCACACCTAATAATTACTCTATTTATATAATCCCAACATTTATATCATTTTTTATTTAAACAATACTTTGTATTAATCACTCATTGTGTATTTATACATCATATTAGTTTAACTAATTACTAATAGTTAGTAACTAACTATCACTAATTATAACTATTATCCACACAACTACCTATAACTATTTATTATTACATCTCATAGAATCTACTAACATAACTGTTATGAGATTGATTACTTACTAATTAGGAATTGAGCTCACTTAGAGCAATTGCTACAATGGTTTAAACATTGATTGGTTTATTAGAAAGTTAGTTAGTTTAGTTAAAAACATTTGGTTTTGTTAAAGAGTTGAGTGTTTGTATTTCTCTTTAACTACTCTTACTATATCCTCTTTTGAGGTTAATGAAATTAATCATTCATTAAGATTTCAATTAGGTTTTGATTAACTATCAGTTGACTAATCAACTTAATTGATTTCTCTTCTTGAAAAAAGATGAGGGTAATTTCTTTTACTTCCAAGAATTAACCTCTTTCAAGAAACACTTCATTCCGCATTTCGCACAGCGCTCACCCTATTCCGCACATTACGATTGCTCTCTGATTGTGCACAGCGCCGATCGTCCGCTGATTTTCTTCACAAGGCGATTTGATTGCGTACTGTGGCCGTCCACGATTTGGTGTTGGCGTCGATCTGGATTGCTCGCCGATTCCGTCAGAGATTCCAGTCTGGATTGCTATCTGCAACTAACAGATCGTTGCAGTCTGGTTTGCGAATTTATTTCTTTTCGTTTTCTGATTGCGTTTTCGATTCTTGTTTTGATTCCGTTCTCTGATTGCGTTTTTTTCGATTCTAGTTTTGATTGCGTTTTCTGATTTCGATCTTTGATCGCGATCTGATTTGAACTTGATTGCGTTCGCGATCTGATTTGAACTCAATTGCATTCGCGATCTGATTGTGTTCTTGCGATCTACATGACCTGATCAATTCGATCAGGCACTCGCCTATTGCCTATTGTCGCCCGTTTTCATTTCGTGGAAGTCCCCAGCAGAACAAAGGGTTTTAGGTGCTGGCACGTATTATCGTATTCCCTGGATTCGGTATTATGCGATCTGATTTCGGGAAAACATGATTTCACGCGATCTAATTTCTCGTCGCTTGCGATCTGATTTTGCGATTCTCACTTGCGATCTGATTACTGATTGCGATCTCTCCTGATTGAGATCTGCTAATTTGGTGATTAGAGATTGCGATTTTGAAGTATGGTAATTACTGATTAGTGATTGCAAACTAAACACATTTGCAATATCACATTACTGATTACTGAATAGTCTCTAGTTTGTATTCTCTATGTTATGTTCAGAATTTTTTTTTTTTAATTCAGAATATGTAATATCACATTTGCAGGTTTATGCTAATATTGAAGAAATATTTGCATATACAATATTCTCTGATTGAATTTTTTTTTTTAGTAAGATTAATTTAGTCACATATGCATTAATCGGTTTTTTTCTTCTCTATTTTGATTGCTGATATAATCAAATTGCATGCTAAAGTTTTTCTATTAAAAAAAAACTCTCTCTATTAGTAGATTGTATAAGAAAACACTGAAAATCCAGGGTAAAAACAGCAATTTTACCAAGGAATATAAACTAAGGACTTAAGTGAAATAAAACAATTATAAAGGTTATGGTATAACTAAATAAACTATCAGTTATCAACCGACAGGGGGTTGTTTTATAAAAGTTTCAATAAAAACGTTACCAGGACCTAAATGTAATAAACAAGAGTTTTTACTATAAAGACTAACTTGAGTTCAAGTATTACTATGCAGGTAATTAACCCAAGACTCGTGACAAAAGAATTAAAGAAGTAGAAGGGCCAGAGTGAAATATTTTAAATATTTCTTAACGGACCAATTACAACGGGCCGGATCTTCTTTAAGTTAAATTAGTTAGTTACGAGATTAGTTAAAAACTTTGTATTAAATAACAATGTAATTATACACACTCATTAATTTCAATACAAAGAGTTAATTTTGGTTAACTCAGATTAACTAAACATTCTTTTCAACCAATCTCCTTCTTTCTCCTTAGTGACAGTTTTTTCGGGTAAAAGCCCTTTCTCCAGTAGGCGATAAACCCTAGCCAGCAATCTGACCACGCCACAGCATTTCGATCGCCCCCGGCTTGAGGAAGTAACTGCATTGAAAGCAACGCCTTCTCCGCAACCTGAAGTTAACAGATTGTGCATGCTAACGTGATTGTATTTTTTTTTTTTTTTTTAAATCTTCTTGTCTCTCTCTTTCAATTGTTTATTGTCGTCGATTGAAATCGATTATGCAAATTGTTGATTGTCACTATGTTTGTGACACAAGGACTGCATTCTTTGTACAGTTCAAGGATTTGTGCTCATTATATTTTTCTTTTCCGTTAAAACTTGAGTGCGTCGAATGGCAGAAAGGGACACTTCTTCCTCTTCCGTTGTTGATGATGTTAGCGCCTCATTGATTCCTGACATTTATAAATGTCAGGTTTCACACTTCATCCGGACTCCTCTTGAGAAGAGAGACACTTATTTGTTCTCGAAAGAACAAATGGAGAACCTTTTCAGAATACATTGGGTGTCGGACATCGTACGTGCAAATCAGGTTATTCCACCAGAAAGAAACAGTGATGGGACAACGAATGCTGATCACCAAACTTGGCTACTGAAGAATTGGATTGTTTTTGGCTGGATTCAGTCGTCAGTTGCTTCTCCGATGTATTCCTTGGTGATGGGTAACAAAACAACATATGATTGTTGGAACAAACTAGAAGTGCATCTCTCACCAAGTTTGACGATTCATACTCAGAGTATACGGGATAAGTTGAGACATTTGAAGAAAATTGAAGAACAGCCTATGAGCTAGTTTGTGATTCAAGTTAGGGCCCTGGCAGATAGTCTTTCCGCTGCTGGAGATAGAGTCTCTGATCGAGACATGATTGATTTTGTTGGGGATAGTTTGGGCAAAGAATATCGATCATTCATGTGTTCCATTCATTCTCAACCAAAGATGCTCGTTGAAGAATTTCTTCACCTGATCGTCAAGGAAGACCTATATCTGAAAAGATACTCAGACGACATACCTTAACCTTCTGGTTTTGCTGCTAAATCAAAAAAAGTTCTATACTCAAGATAAACGCAGAAATGATTCTAAATCGAAGAAAAACAACCGTTGGAAAAGAACTCCTAAGTCTTCAAATTCTGTAGTGTGTCAATTATGTGATAAGGCTGGTCATTCAGCCAAGACTTGTAGAAAAGGACTTAAAGCGTTTGCGGCTATAGAAGCTTCTGAAGAGCCATCTGAAGGTCATCGGCTTCTTGATTCTGGTACTTAAAATCATATGACTCCTAGTTTGGAAGCTTTATCCGACACATAGGAGTACTCAGGTAAAAATAAAATCATTATAGGAAATGGACTTGGCTTATCTATTTCTCACATTGGCACAGCCAAATTAAATTCAGAACGTGGAGTTCTAAATTTAAGGAACACACTTTGTATACCTCAACTTAAAATGAATTTGCTTTCCATTCAAGCTATGTCTAATGATTTAAATTGCACTTTTAATTTGAATGGTAATGATTTTAAAAAAGTTGATAATACTAGCGGTGCTAGATTGATTCATGGAAGTAGTTCAGGTGGACTTTACCATCTCAATGCTTCTAATAAATTTGTTAATTCATCATTAGTATCTGTTTCTAAACATAGCTATCCCAAATAACATTGGCATAGGAAATTTGGACATCCTTCCTCATTAATTCTATCAAAATTATTAAAACTAAATGATTTGTCTTGTTCAAATACTAAAAGACGTATCCCAAGATATCTAATACGCAGAGGAGGGGGGAGTACTGGTGATACAGTATCCCGAACCCGGTCACAACTTACCAGCAACTAGAAGTCCGGATAGCCTAAGATGAGTTGAGGTACCTATTCTAGGGTTGGGGAGGTCCCAAGTCGAATCCTAAGAAGATCGACTTTCCTGAGGACCGACTTCCCTGGGATCGACTTCTGAATAAAGTCAATCACCAGGAAAGTCGATCCCCAGAAAGTCGATCTCTGGAAAGTCGACCTTGGGTCTCGATCTGATCAGTTAGGCAGTTAGGCGGTTACTGCCCGAATGACCAGATTATCCCCATAAGAATCCCTATAAATAAGAGGCATCCCCCACTCATTAAAGACAGGTCATTTGGAGTGGAAGAAGTCCTAGCGAAGCAGAGCTCTGCGCACTTGAGTTCCGGTCCAATTTCCCACGGAGTTTCCCGCTTGGCGCTTGCTTGCGCGTCTTGGAGTACTGGTCGGGTTTCACCCCCATCAGTTGGCTCCGTCCGTGGGAAGAACAAGAATCGACTTTAAAAAAAAAAAAAGTCGAACACTCCAGGATGGTGGTAATGCGAAGTACTTCCCAAGGAGGAGCAAATTCTCAGGAGGCGCCAGAACAACAGCCTGGCAACTCAAAAACTAAAAGACCAGTAGATCGACCACCCAAGGGCAACAAAAATAAAAGGACTCCCACAGGACCTGAGGTTGAACCCGAGGGTGAGCCCGAGCAAACTCCCCAAGTGTTAGCAGGAGGGGAGAATTTGAACATCACGGTGCAGGCAATAGCTGAGGCCATCCGACTCCTCGCTGAGAAGGAGAAACCTTCGGAAGAACCACCTCAGAAGGAAAAACCCCAAGAAAAACCTGTGAGCAACCAGGAAGCAAGGGCTTCAGCATCAGAAACCACTCACGGGTTCGTAAAGATACCCATAGAGGATCTGGAGAAAATGAAAGAAACCATAGCAAAAATAAGCGAAAAACTAAAGAATATTGAAAAATCCAAAGCATCAATGTTCCATTCAAAGGCTCAAACATCAAAACAGGCTAAGGCACAACAGGAGGTGTCAAGCCATAAGGTAACACACTCTAGCGCACTGCCACTCCATAAGCCAGAGGAGCAATCTAAACTTCCTCCTAAAAAACCCGTATACGAAGAAGGCACGGGAGACACAGAAGGAGAAGAAGGAGAAGTCCCGAACTGGCTGGTGGGCATGGATGGATGCCTTGCATAAATCGCTAATGGTAAAGCCAGCACCTCTGAAATTCAAGCTACCCAGGATACAGATCTATGATGGGAAAATGGACCCAGTAGACCATATAAACATGTTCGTGGGAGCAATGCAATGGGCTACAGCAAGAGATGAAATCCTGTGCAGAGCATTCCCAGGAACACTAAAAGGGCCTACATATAGATGGTTCGCCGAACTACAACCAGAAGTGCAATCATGACAAAGATTCCAAGAGCATATCTAACATATTAACTACAAAGATCTTGGATTCAATAATGCTACACAAAATCCTAGTTGAAGAGTTCAAATTGGAGAAGTGCAAAAACGTTTGGAGGCTCAATCTCCTTAGATGTTACAGAATCATGATCTTGGATTTAATGTTACACAATCTTCCAAGATGAGAATTCAAATCCAAGTGAAGTTCTCCACCAATGAAAATCGTCCATGGAGTATTCAATGAGAGTTTTTGAATCTCTTCTTCCTAGGTGTTTTGAAAATGAAGAATTTACCTCCATGCCATCAACGTCTACTATAAAAGGAGGTGCAGACCCAAGAGCTAAAGTCATCACTTGCCATCTTTGCTAAAGCTCTCCTTGGATCAAAGCTCTACTTTCGTTCTCTTTTGCTCTTGCTCAAGCTCTAGCTCTAGTTTAAGCTTTGTGTGGGAGTTGCTCTCAAGGTTGTGTGATCTAGTTCTTCAACTTCTTCTTCTTCCCCTCTTGTACGTTGAGAGTTTGCTAGAAGAAAAGCTCTACATCTTGTAAGTGGTCCAAGTGTTGTGAGAGATGTGTCTCAATACCAATACTTGTAAGGTTCAATGAGTCCAACCATAAAACTCGGTGTGGTTTTATAGAGTTTCCAGGAAAACTCTTAGGTCGAATCTGTCTTAAAGGTTCAAGGGTTTTTAAGAGTTCCAAAATACTCTTAGAAGGTTCACAAGCATTAGCCTTAATTATGCAGAACAATGTGACTGTTCTGAAGGGTGAGAAGAGTGATGAATCTCTTCTTGATAATCGGTGGAGAGGGAAGAAATCAGATTGGAATCCACCAATTGGTTTCTGTCCTGGCCGAAATTACAGAAAAAGAAGGAAGAGGAAAAAAAGAAGAAGAATTGGGAGATAGAAAGTCACAAGGAAAAGAGAGAGAAAAATATACCTCACAAATATTCTGCAAAAAAGTAACCCTCCTTTGGGTCCACTTGGTATTTATACTCACATTGTGTGTAGTGGACAGTCTCCACAATGTGAGTTTAAATGGCTTCAAAGGTGAAGCACAATGGCTCGAGCCAAGCTTGGGTCTGTTCAGGAGTGTGTCCTTTCAGTTGAGGCCCAATGCTATTAATTCCAGGGTTGGGGCATTTATTGGCATGCTGAAACCCAATGCTATTAATTCTAGGGTTGGGGTATTTATTGGCATGCTGAGACCCAATGCTATTAATTCCAAGGTTGAGGCATTTAATGGCATGCTGAGAATTATAATAAGCACTCTTATTATATAATGCATTAAGATGCTCTGCATCAGGCGCTTCTTTCCTCATGGCAATTGTCCTCAATTGCGCATCTTCTGCCTTAGGTGGATAATATTTTCGCAGATCTGAAATATTAAATGTAGAATATATGTTGAAGTCTACAGGAATGTCCACCACATAAGCATTGTTGTTGTTTTTTTTCAAGATCTCACACGGGCCAAAAAATTTTGCTTTCGGTTTAGAGTAGGATCCAGCTGGATGTCTATCCTTATGAAGATGTACCATCACAAACTCACCGCTTCAAATGATTTAAATTTCTTGGATCTATTTGCTGCTATTCTGTACTGTTCATTGGCTGTCTCAAGAGAATTTTGCACTTGTTCATGGATTTTCTTACTGTTTGACATGATGTCTTCTACCACTGCATTGCTTGATGGAACTGAATTAATATCCATCACTTGCCTAGGTAATTGACCATAAGTTGCCAGAAATGGAGGGCACCCTATAGATTTATTTGGCATGCTGTTGAAGGAAAATTCAGCTTGGGGAAGGCATTGGTCCCACTGTTTAGGATTGTTACCAACTAAGGCTCGAAGAAGGTTTCCCAATGACATGTTCACTACCTTTGTTTGCTCATCTGTTTGAGGGTGGCAGGTGGAACTGAATTTCAGATTGGTATCAAATCTGATCCACAAAATTCTCCAAAAATGTGAAAGAAATTTAGAATCTATGTCGGAGACTATAGACTGAGGTACTCCATGGAGTCTGACTACTTCCTTAAAAAAAGTTTGGCAATATAAGAAGCATCACTTGTTTTTTTACAAGGTAGGAAATGTGCCATCTTAGAGAATCTATCTACTACTACAAATATAGAATCAAATCCAGCTTTAGTTTTGGGTAGTCCAACGAAATCCATAGAAAGATTTGTCCAAGGCTGGGTTGGAATTGGTAGAGGCATTTATAATCCAGTATTTTGCCTAACTCCCTTTGCTTCTTGGCACGTTTGGAACTTCTGAATTAATTTTTCTGTGTCCCTCTTCAAAGATGGCCAATAAAATTTCGATTCCAGCTGAGAAATCACTTTGTCTCTTCCAAAGTGTCCTGCTAAACCCCCAGCATGTGTCTCCTGTATTAACTGTAATCGAAGTGAAGTTTTCGGGATGCATAGTCTGTTCTGTTTGAATAGAAAACCCTCTTCAATTTTGAATCCTGTTGGCTGTTCTCCAGCTTCACATTCTTTCCAGATTTCAGAAAAATCATCATCACAGTCATACGAAGTTTTGATAGCATCAAATGCTGTTATTGTTGCCCTCATGATGGTGAGTACAGATCTTCTTCTACTAAGTGCATCAGCAACTGTGTTATTCTTTTCAGCTTGGTGCTTGATTGTGAAATCGAATGTTTGAAGATACGAAATCCACCTTGCATGCATTATGTTCGTGTTTGCTAACTTGTTAATGTGTTTTAATGCTAGGTGATCAGTAGATACCACAAATTCCCTCCCACTCAGATATGGCTCCCACACCTTATAAGCTCTAACTAGTGCATACAACTCCTATTCATAACTTGTCCAGTTTCTTCTTCCCATAGATAACTTCTCACTGTGGAATGCTACGGAGTGTCCCCCTTGACTTAGAACTGCCCCAACTCCCATAATACTTGCATCGCACTCTAATTCAAACACTCTTTCAAAATCAGGAAGTGCTAGAACAGGGGCTCATTTCAACCTTTCTTTAAGCAACTTAAAAGCTATTTCTGCCTCTTTTGACCACAGGAATTGACCCTTCTTTAAGCAATCAGAAATTGGACTTGCAATAGAGCAGAAATTCTTGATAAACCTTCTATAGATGGAGGCCAAGCCTAAGAAACTTCTGACTTCAATGACGTTGGAGGGTTGAGGCCAATTATCCACTGCTGTAGTTTTCTTTGGATCTACCCGTAAACCCTGCCTACCAACTATGAAACCCAAAAAGGATACTTCCTGGACTAAGAATTCACATTTTTTTAAATTTAACCGAAGTTTGTTGTTGTCAAGGATGGTAAGTACCTTTCTGATATCTCTTAAATGATCATCTCTTGAGTGGCTGAATATAAGTATGTCATCGAAATACACCACTACACAAGCTCTTAGGAGGGGTTTAAGAATTTCTGTCATCAACCTCATGAAGGTAGAAGGGGCATTGGATAGCCCAAATGGCATCACAAGCCATTCATAAAGACCTTGCCTTGTTTTGAAGGCAGTTTTCCACTCATCTCCACCTCTGATCCGGATCTGATGATAGCCACTCTTGAGGTCTAATTTGGTGAAAAATTGTACTCCACTTAATTGGCCAAGGAATTCTTCTAACCTCGGAATAGGGAAACGGTACTAGATGGTTATTTTGTTAATGGCTCTGCTGTCCACACAAAATCTCCATTCACCATTCTTCTTAGGTACTAATAGGGCAGGTACAACACATGGACTTATGCTAGGTCTAATAAGTCCATCCTTGAGTAACTCTTCTACTTGACTCTGTAGGATATCTGCTTCTTTAGGACTAAATCGATAGTGAGGCAGATTAGGTATAGAAGCTCCAGGTATGAAGTCTATTTTGTGATCCAGATCTCTGATAGGTGGAAGTTCTGCTGTTTTGTCTGAAGTTACAGCTGGAAATTCATTCAAGATGTTTGTCACACAATATGGAATTGAGTCATCCATCACATTGTCTTTTCCTTTAGAGATTAGGGAAAAACCCTGCAATTCAGTCTGTAATTCTTTCTCAAAAATCTTATGAGTCTGGATCAGGAAATTAGGTTTCTGTTGTGTTGTCTCTGAATCCGGAGGAAGAGGTAACAAGGCAACTCTTCTGTCATCTACCTTGATAATATATTGATTCAGACGTCCTCTATGATTAGCATCCATATCGAACTGCCAAGGCCTCCCAAGGAGCACATGGGTTGCATCCATGTCCACTATATCATAACGTGCTACTCCTTTATAATTTTTTCCAATTGACAATGGCACTTTACAACAATACTTCACTTGTACTTTGTCGTCATTTCTAATCCACCCCACTCTAATCCAGAGTGGGGGTGGTCTTCAAATTCGAGCCCCAACTTCTTTGCTGCTTTTTCTGAGATAAGGTTGTCGGTGCTCCCATTATCAATAATGATGGTGCATACCTTGCCATGAATAGTTCCCCTGATCCTGAACAAATTGGACCTTTGAGATAAATCAGTGGTAGGTAGGACACTGTAAGTTTTAGGAATCAGACATGACAAAGCTGGTCCTTCATCGGGATAGTCCTCATTTTCAGGTTCAGAATCAGATTGCACTGTATGCTGGTCCTCTGTCCTCAAATAATCGGACTTGTCCCCTCTTTGGACAAGTGTTTGATTTATGCCCAAACTCTTGACATCGGTAGCATTTAATTTTTGCCATTGTTGGATCAATTGCACTTGTAGTAATTCCCTTCCCTTTAGGAGTAGGTATAATTCCCTTGTCCTTTTCAACTACTGTTTTACTAGAGGATGTACCAGAATTTGCATTATAAAATTTATTTGAGTGCTGCTCTAACCTTTCAGCCAAATTAATTGCACTCGATAGGCTGTACTGAGGGTTGATAGCCATTTTATATTGTAATTTTTCTTTCAACCCACTCACAAACCTGGTGGCCAATTGTTCTTCAGATTCTTCGAGATGTGTCCTTGATGATAACCTATGAAAATCATTTGCATAATCAGAAATTGTTCTATTGCCCTGTTGGTACTGAATGAAGAGTGTGCTCTCATAATCTATGGGTAAAAATCTCTGTCTCATGAGCTTCCTCATCTTGTCCCACGTCCTCACAGGTCTCTTTTGATGCTTAGCTCTTAGGTGTACTGTTTGGTCCCACCAGCTCTGAGCAGTACCCTTTAACCTTAGTGCCACCAATTTTACCTTCCTTGACTCAGGAGTATTTATATAATCAAAATATTTATCTACTTCAGAAATCCAGTCCAAGAAAGTATCAATGTGCATATGGCCATCGAATTGAGGGAGGTCTACCTTCATGCGGTAATCATTAAAATTCCCATCATCCTCAAAATTCTGATATTGTTCGAAGGCACCACCTCTGTTCTGATGTTGAAAATTTCTCTGATTTTCCCTCTGGAAATTCCATCTCCTGTACTGCCTAGGTGGGGATGGCAATAAATCAGGATCAGCTTCATCTGAGGAATCAGAAGCATACTGTCGAGGGTGCTATGGTGGTCGATCTATTTGTTCCTGTCTTGGCGACACTGGAGGTGGCTGGACAGATGATCGACGCAGATCATTCACAACAACAACTAGATCTGCTAGTGTCTGAGTGAGCTGATCAAACTCTTGTCTGGAAACAAACTGATCAGCCATAGATCGCAATCTCTGATACCACTATGCAGAATAATGTGACTGTTCTGAAGGGTGAGAAGAGTAATGAATCTCTTCTTGATAATCGATAGAGAGGAAAGAAATCAGATTGGAATCCATCAATTGGTTTCTGTCCTGGCCGAAATTACAGAAAAAGAAGGAAGAAGAAAAATAGAAGAAGAAGAATTGGGAGATAGAAAGTCACAAGGAAAAGAGAGAGAAAATATACCTCACAAATATCCAGCAAAAAAGTAACCCTCCTTTGGGTCCACTTGGTATTTATACTCACATTGTGTGTAGTGGACAACCTCCACAATGTGAGTCTAAATGGCTTGAAAGGTGAAGCACAAGGTGAAGTGGACAACCTCCACAAGCTTGGGTCTGTTCAGGAGTGTGTCCTTTCAGTTGAGACCCAATGCTATTTATTTCAGGGTTAAGGCATTTATTGGCATGCTGAGAATTATAATAAGCACTCTTATTATATAATGCATTAAGATGCTCTGCATCACTTAAAGTTTGGCAGAGGTTTTTAAGAGTTCCTGAATACTCTTAGAGGGTTTACAAGTGTTTAGCCTTAAAGCTTGACAGAGGTTTTTAAGAGTCTTTGAATACTCTTAGGTGGTTCACAAGTGTTTAGCTGTAAAGCTTGGCAGAAGTTTCGCCATTACCTTCAAGCTAGTGATCTCCGTGTTTCATCGGAACTGGACTGCCCTTGTTTGGGTGAACCAGTATAAAAATCTTTGTGTCTCTTTTATTTTCTGCTTTCATATTTCGTAAAGTTAAAACAAGATAAAAGCAACTAAAAAGAGATCCCTCATCCAGTTATCTGGTCATTGACTGAGGTTACTTTCAGTTAAAATATATATCCAGTTATCTGGTCACTTATATTTACATATATATATTTTAACTTATTTTAAACGTGTGCTTATATCATAACTTAGTATTCATATACTACAGTTGTCTATAAAGTACAATCTTATGAGTGAATTCAGTATTCATATACTGTAGTAAACTTATAAAGAACAAACACTCTTTATATATATCCTTGTCTTTGACTTGTATTCTCAGGTATTCCGCACATTGTCTGAGAAATCACGAGAAGAGGCTATTACCCCCCCCCTTAAGCCTCTGATCCAGATCCAACAGTTTTACTCTTCTATATTATCGAAAAAATAGATTAAATTCAGCATTATCATATTACAGTTAAGCACACATCTTAATTGCATACATAGATTTTTCAAATGAAATTTGGTCATGACTTCATTAATTTTATTTTCCTTAGAACTATATTTATATATCTTCTGCAATTCAAATGGGAAAACAATTAAATCTAATCAATGAAAATAAATGATTAAATCCATACAATAATCCTACCTAATTCTCAAATTGCTTTGTAATTTCCAAATACTAATTTCGCTAATGACAACTCAGCGATGTTCATATATGAAGTTTCCTATAACTAATTAACTACTTTAACTATAAAAACTACCTAAACATCTTAACTAAATATGGAAAGTACTAGCTGCTATATATAAGGTTGTTTTTTCCTCTGCAGAAAATCACCAAATCAGCAAACTAGGAACATTCGGTATGTATTAATTTTTTGAAATTTCTTATAATTCATGGTTTGATTTCAGTTTTTTTATATGTATTTTTGTTCAGATTGAAATGTACTCATTCTTTGAAATATTTTGATTGAATACATTGTTTATCCAGTCTCTTATTAATCTTTCAATGGAAATAGAACCTGAGATTCCTGTGAATTTGAATTCGAAATTTGGAGAGGATAGGCTGAGTTCATTGCCTGATCAACTTATCGGAGAGATTCTTGCGTGTCTGCCATTAGATGATGCAATCAGAACATGTTGTTTATCAAAGCATTGGAGATACAAATGGAGAACTATGCCTAATTTATGCTTCCACTACGAAAGATTTAGAATCAGATCAAAAAGTAAAGAAACCTTTTCAAAATATATACATTCCAAAATCAATTGGGTTATATCAAAACACAATGGAAATATTAGAAAGCTTAAGTTATACATCGATGATCGTATCGAAACAGATGTGGAAACTTACCAAGAATTGAATACATATTTTGATCGGTTGGTTCGTTCGAACATTCAAGTACTTGAAATTCAGCGTTTTCCTAACAAAGATCATTTTGTACCATCTTCTATCTTTGATTTTTCTATGTTAACCTCTTTGACTCTCTGCAATTGCATATTCAGAATTCCTGAAATGTTCAAGGGTTTTAAATACCTAACAACTCTGTTCTTTGATGATGTTAAAGTGAGTGGCGAATCCGCCAATGTTGATATCATGATACAATTGTGTCCACTCCTTAAGTATTTAGATATTTACTGTATTAACGAGTTTCTAGTTCTTAACAGTTTGGATGCTCCTGAACTCGAAACACTATCCATATTTGGTGGTGAGTTATCTCTGAATCCTACTAGACTTCCGACGTTCTTCAAACTGACTTATCTGAATGTTTCAAATGTTACATTTACTGGTGAATCTACCATTGTGAGCTTTATAAAGCTTTGTCCGAATATTAAGCGTTTGAATATTTCCTATAATAAAGATTACTTTCAAGTTATTGACGACTTATGTCTCCCCGATCTTCGATCTCTATACATCTATGGTTGTTCCTTAAAACTGAATATCTGCAACTTTGATAAGCTGGCAAATTTTGCTTTCATTAAGTGTCATATCGAATTTCAGAACATGATCAATTGTTTTAAATCCCTCATTTTCTTGCATTTTCATGAAGTTACTTTTTTAAAAAACTCTTACACAATGAACTGTCCACTTCTTGAACATGTATACATCTTCGACTATTCAACTACATGCATGATTCTCAGACTGCACGCTCCAAATCTTAATACTCTAACCATTGGTAGCATTAACATTACATGGGTTGAAATACCCAGAAACTTCAATTCTCGAATAATCTCAGTGATCAACATCATTGTAATTGGATTTAAGACCCTTGAAAAAGAAAGTAATTTCGACCACAGGGTTCTTTTAGAAGCTGAAAATCTACAACTGATTCATTTTACCTTAGAGGTAATGTTTATTTTAAATTAACTTAGATGTTAGTATATATATAAAAAATTACCGACCCTTTTTATTTTTATTTGCAGTATCTTGACAGATATAGAGTTCTACAGATACAAGATATCAAATTTGAAAGAATGAAAAGACTTGGGATCCATTGGCCTAATTCTTTTTTGAAATTAATTAATAACGATTCTTTTGTCTATATTCTTCGAAATTCTCCTGCAATGGAAGACTTATCCTTATCATGGAATCAAATAGAAGATGAAGAAGACAGTCATTTTATCGAGTTATTCCAAAATAATATTTTGGGAGTTAACTTCAACGAGCTTAAAATCTTTACCGTTGGTACGGTTTATGGAACCAAGACCGAGGAAGTGCTTATTGGATATGTTCTTCGTAACGCACCACAACTTGTAGAAGTTAATATAAAAATATTGATTCGGCAGGACGTCAGATTTATGAAATCTAAATTTCTAAAAAATGTGTCTGCATTCAAAAGAGATTCTGCTTGCAGTATCAACATAATATATATATATGATAACTATGAATAGATTTTTTATCAATTTGAACCATGTGAAATCACTATGATCGATAAAATAATATTGTTTAAATTCTTGTATCTTTAATCACATGTTTTAAAATTGAATTTATAATCAACTCCATATCTCAATCTCAATGCGAATTCACAATTTTATTAGAATCTGAATTTGAATTGCAGATATCATTTTTATATTTCTTTTTATGAAATTTTTGTCTTTGCTTAAAGTAGTTATCCCTTGCTTGGTTTTAAAGGTTTTGATCATGTGGCCATGTTTCTTTTACATCAATTAATCTCATTGATTTTATTTTATTTTGTCTTTCCAGTATTTGAATTGCAGAAGATATATATAAATCTAGTTCTAAGGAAAGTAACAATGAAGTCATGATCAAATTTCATTTGAAAAGTCTATGTGCGTAATTAAGCCGTGTGCTTAAATGTGAGATGATAATTAATTACTATCGACATTCAGTTCTACAATCTATCGTTTCGATAACGAGCAGGGGCCAATCACAAAGCACATAATCTTTGAGCTACCTTTTCGGGTAGCTTACTCTTCTTTACAAATATAGTTAATGTTTATGCATACTTTGAGATTATGCTAAGTAGATTAATATAGTTATCCAATACTTCAGCTAAGATAGGTAAATAGTTGGTCTAGAAAACTATATATCATTAGCAAATAATATAATTTTAGTTCTTGAATCTTGATCACATGTGTTCTAAGATCGATTTTATAATCAAGCACAGATATCAAATGCATCTATGAACACTAACTAAACCCTCAAAAAAAGGCATTTCAAATATTTTTTTATTGTAGCTAGGCATTGGAAATTGTAAATTCAGATTGAATATTCCACACATGAACCAATGCTTAGACTCCTTGTATGACTTCTAATTGGGTATAAAATAAAATTAATAATGAATGATCAGCTAAGAACCTAACTTCTGATCAATAGTAAATTGATATTTTAATTAATTAATATTCTTTTTTTTTTGTCAATCTCTATATGTATTTGTGATTAGGTTTTTATGTGATCCTGGGTGAAAATAAATTATTCCGTAAAATTCTGAATGCTATGTTTAACATCCATTTCTTTGGCGTCTTAATTTCCTTATCTTGTAATTAACTTCAAAAATTTAGACGCAATGGATTGATTGATCAATTTTACTTTAATTATCGTCATGTTACTCAAAGGGTTTTCCCCCTCTTGTTCAATATTAATTCGATCTCTCTATATATATGACCATTCTAATTATAGCATTTTAACTCCTTCTATCTCAAAACCATGGCCCGATATTCATACCTTTCTGTTTTTTTCTTTCTCTCCTTTCTGACTATGGTGATTTTAATCTCAAAGCCGGTATCTGGTGCCCCTATTCGATTTGACGTGACTCGCTTTGGTGCTGATAAAACTGGAAGATTTGGATCTACAAAAGCATTCCTCACATCATGGGCACTTGCTTGTCGATCGACAAAGCCTGCTGAAGTTTATGTGCCTAAGGGTGTGTTTGTAGTTGGTTATCTGCTCTTCAAAGGACCTTGTAAGTCCTTCATGAGGTTCACTAATGCTGGGACTATAAAAGCTCCTTTGAACTATGCCAATCCTACTACCATTAATGCGTGGATTAGATTCAATAGCGTCTCTGGTATGTCCTTCACTGGGGGGACTATCGACGGAAGTGGTGGTCGATTGTGGGCTTGCAAATTGAACAAGGGTGATTGCCCTCTAGGCTCCTCAGTATGTTTTCTTTTCTTTTTAACTACCACTAAATAATTCTTGTTTATTGCTTCAAAAAAAAATTCTTGTTTAAAATTTAAATGATCAATTTGATCACCAAAATTACACTATTTTTTTTGCAGTCTGTTCAGTTCAGTTATTGCAGCAAAATTACGACGACGAGATTGACCTCTATCAATAGCCCCCTCTTCCATTTCATCATTCATTCTTCAGAAGACGTCAAAATGCAAGCGACGGTGATCAAAGCACCAAGTTACAGTTATAACACAGATGGAATCCACATACAAGCTTCCAATAGAGTGGAGATTATCGGAGCAAGCATTCAGACTGGGGATGATTGCATTTCTATGGGGGTCGGGAGTACCAACATATACGTTGAGAATGTGCATTGCGGTCCTGGTCATGGAATCAGGTACGTAAATATTTTAATTTATCTCGATACATTATATATGTAGCTCTGGTATTCATATCACCGGGAGGTAGACATTTTTAGTAAAAATGTACCCTCTGTTAGTAAAAAAAATTATCTTATACATTGCTTACGTACATAGTTTGATACCTAATGTTTTTGTTATGATTTTGCAGCATAGGCAGCTTAGCTAACCGGGCTGTTGAAGAAGGTGTGTCGAATGTGACGGTTAAATCAGTAGTATTTAAAGAGACAACAAGTGGATTTAGGATAAAATCATGGGCTCGGCCAAGCAATGGTTTCGTAAGCAATGTTTTATTCCAAAATGCGGTAATGCAAAATGTTCGATACCCTATCAAAATCAATCAGAATTACTGCCCAAGTCGTATTAATTGTCCCACAGAGGTAATTAAGAATATCAAATTAACCATTTGAAATATTTAGAATATGATTTACTAACATACCATGATGAAATTAATTGTGAAGGGATCGGGCATAAAGATCAAGGATATTAGCTTCAATCATATAAGCGGAACATCAACAACGAGAGTAGCTGCGTATTTGGATTGCAGTCCGACAAATCCCTGTCGAGGTATAAGCTTGATGGGCATTGATCTGACATATAGTGATGGCCAACCTGCCTTGTCTTACTGCAAAAATGCACACGGAGTTGCCTCTGGATCAGTTAATCCACCAAGTTGTCTCATAAAATGAAGATTATTGGATGAATACATATCTAATTAATATACATATATATATATATATGTGTGTATATACATCTAATTATTGGATGAATATATATATAGATTGATTGTTTTCTATCATTTTATGTGTTTGTGTATTTGAATATTAATTACCACCTTGTTTAATTATATATATGTCGCACTTCATGTGCGTCGAAGTTCAAAGCGTCATGATACGCCAAATAAATCTGATCTGTTCGTTGTGTTCTATTAAATACTGATTCTTTGTACAAAGTTTTTGTTGCAGTTGTTGTACGACATTTAATATTTTGATCAGTCAGTTGTACTTTTCAGACATATGTACTTATTATACCTAGGAATCTATGAAGATATAGTCATAATGACTACCTATTTTTATTAATTGTTAAAAGATATGATTTTCCTCTCACTAATGATCATCGTACAACACATAGTTAATCATGAAAATGCTCTGCGATATTTAGGGTTTAATAAAGTCTGCATTAGTATGATATGAATGTATTACAAATTAAATCGATTTGGGTCAGTAGTTCCTAGACTTTTCATGGTCTCTTTTCGAGATACGTGCAAGACGTAGTTCAATACATAGGTAGGGTGAGTGACAATAAAAGGGTTGTCGGATTAAATAACGATGGGTTGCATCGGTTCTATGTGCCATGGCATACTGAACATGGCACACCAGATACTAGTTGTGTATATATATAGGGAAATATATTCAAGTGCGCCGAACCTTGAATGTTTCACCGTGCATCATTAAATCATGACCAATATTAATATTTACTTTAATGTCTAAAATAATATAATGCACAAGACACTAACACATGTACGACATAAAATAATATACTGTACAAGACATTAACAAATGTACGATACAAAATCGATCTAATATATGGACAGGATCAACATAGCACATATAACATTCGCATTGTACGACGCACTTGAAGTATGTCATATATATATACTTGTTTACTTTAAAACTTAATTAGTGGGGGTACTAAATTTATTAATTACAATCCCAAGATGTCTCATTAATAACTGTGTAATTTGATTAATCAACTCCTTGATATAAGGGTCGGATTGCTAACTCTAAATACTTCAAATACAAGTTAAGTTCTCTTATTCTTGCCAAAATGCCCAAAAAAGTTTTATATGTATCAGCATTCTAATATCGATTGTATTTCTCTTAATTTCTACATAACTCGATTAATCCAGTTGGTAATTGTCACTACATAACTCGATTAATTATTGAAAGTTTAGGATTCGGGTCTCAATGTATACACTTTAATTTTTATTTACTTATGTATCACATATCTTATCAGTTTTTTTTGAATTTCCAATGAACTTAATTGAGTGTGATGATTACAATTTATAGAGTTAAACTCGATCTCTCTAGCTAATTAGTTATTATTGTTACAACTAATCTGGTTTATAACAAGATCCTTCATTTCTGGATAATTGCAACAAACAACGAGGCTCGAACCATAAACCCTTAAAAATATGAATAGTAATTACGACCAGTTGAGTTAATCATCATATGTAACCACTGAAGACAGAGGCAAAAGTGTTGAGGGGCGCGAACGAGGAACCCTTGCCCCAAGACTCGCACTTGAAAATATGACTAGAGCAAGAGGAATGACCAAGACTACGGGCAGGATGGGGCAAAAAGAAGAAGGATTTTAGGATTTTTTGCACCCCAAGACTTGTCCTGAAAAATTACTGAGCCAACGGGGCGGAAAATCATTTTTCAGGGCGAATTCTGCCCTGGCCCATTCCCACCGATGCGGGGAACGGGAACCATCTTGGCGACCCAAACTGTTCTCACTCCTAAAGAAGACCCAAATACCAGTTAATTGAAAAAATCCCTTAATTTATTAATTAGTACGTCAATATTTATACCTACTAGGCTACTGTTTTATTATTTTGAATGGGTTAGATTTTAGCACTACATGAAAACAGACTTTTAACAATTAGCGACGACTTGTAAATGCCATCCTTAATTTTGATATTTTGATGTAATTAATACAGTCCAATGGTAACGGGGCAGCCTACGACCCACCAAGCTACTTAGGTAGCCCACGACCTACCAGTCTTCCCAACGTCCTATAAAGAGAACCCTCCCTCCATCGGCGAAAGACAGATCTTGAACAATATTCTAGGTACCTCCCACTTTCCACTATTCTCCTTCCTTTTCCGTTTCCTATCTCCCCTCCTTCCTCAATTCTGTTATTCCTCTTCCAGGTATTTTTCGGTGTTCTTCTGCTGCTGTTCTGGACGACCGCGAATCTGTCGCCGTCCGTCTTTTCTTTTGTGAACCCATTTCCATTCTCCTTGTAATCCAGTAGCTCGATTAATCAATAAAACTATTTTCGATCGGATTTCTGCAATTGTTACGTAAGCATTACATTATCTGGCATCAGAATTTTAACGTCACCCAATCCCAGCGTCGGCGATCCCATGACGGAACAGAGCGACCCACTTGCCCGTCGCTCGGAAACTAGTTGCGTTCCAAGATGAAGTGCTATGGAAGATGGTGGATATGATGAAAGAACAGTACGCGGACCAGGCGCACGAGGTCCGATTAATGCTAGCCTCCATCAAGGCCTCGGCTCTCACTGAATCGCGAACCCCTCCACCATTCAATCCCACCCCACCCCGCGGAGACAGACCACCTTCATTCACCATCCCACAATTCACGTCCTCCTCCAGTCCCTACCTCCAGTCCGCGCACATTCTCACCTCCAGTCCTCACCCCCAACCTTCCATCACCACTGACCTCCATTAAATCCACCTTGGGACGATGGATCGTCCGAGGATGAATTCGCAACCAGATTTCACAGTAACCACCGAACTCCGGGTGGAATGCACCATGCCAGTCGCTTGAAGGCAGACATACCGACGTTCTATGGGTTGACCAATAATGAAGCCTTCATCGATTGGGTTGCGGACGTCGATGACTATTTCGCGTATGTCCCCATTGACGAAAATGCCACTCCCCAGCTCGTTGCCCTCCGACTAAAGGGTTGCGCCAAGGGTTGGTGGCGGAAGACGCAGTCCAATCAGGCTAATAATCACAAAGGACCGATCGTCTCGTAGAGAAAGATGAAGATGTTAATGTACGAGCATTTCCTGCCAGCTAATTACCAACACGCTCTGTTCACGGAGTATCTAAACTGTCGCCAAGGCTTGAGGTTAGTCGACGAATATGCTGACGACTTCCACCGATTGGCAAATGAACTAAAGGAAGGCGAGGGGTAGGTGATTGCACGCTTTATTGCCGGCCTCCGCATTCCGATCCAGGATCGCGTTTCCGTATTATGCACGTACTCACTTGCTGACTCAATGAATCGGGCCTCCCAAATTGAGAAGCAGCTTGCGAGAAGTGCGCGGATATCCCCATTTAAACCGGCCAACCTATTTAATTCCCCGGCTGCACAGGCGACGCCCGACAATGGCAAGGGTCTGTTGGGTGAGAGACCGAAAGTTGCTGCCGACCCCTACACCTGGCCACCGCTCATCTGTTACAAGTGCAGCCAACCCGAGCATTAGTCATCCGACTGTACGAGGCGGCGTTTTAACGTCTACGTTGAGGACCACCAGGATCCGTTTGAGTTGCTCGACGAGGCTGAATTTGAGCAGACCACCCTTCCGCCAGACGACAATGGACTGCTCCTAATTTGTATGTTAAAACGCCTTTGTGTAACTCCCCGACGAGTGGACTCCGATCAGCGGCATACTCTTTTCCGAACACGGGGCACCATCAAGGGTAAATTGTGCGATATTTTGGTAGACGGTGGTAGCACGGATAATTTAATTGCAAGGCGGGCCGTCGTAGCACTGAAGTTACCGATCATCCAACACCCGCAACCGTACACCGTGTCTTGGATTGATGAAACCAACGTTAAGAGGGTCTCCAAACAGTGTCGCGTCCCTATCTCCATCGGGAAAGAATACCATGCCATAATCCTCTGCGATGTCATTGACATGAATGTCTCACACGTGTTGTTGGGGCGTCCTTGGCAGGTTGACATCGACTATACTCACCACGGCAAGACAAATCAGATCATCCTTGATGTCAACAGCAAAAGATTAGTGTTAACACTGTTACCGTCCGGACCAGCCATCATCGAACCAAAGGCTTCCATTACGGTAGTCTCCAGGACAGAGCTATTACAAGCTATTTCGGAAGAAGGATTCGGTTGGGATTTAACCGCCAAGCCCGTTTGACAGAAAAAACAACACAAATCCCACCATTCATACAAGCATTTTTAACAAACAACCCCCAACTATCCACCCTCGACCAATCCGCCAGATTACACCCTAGTCGAGAGATTGATCACGAGATTGAATTTACACCAGGCGCGTCTCTACCAAATCTACCACATTATCGCATGAGCCCCAAGGAAGCAGAGATTTTACAAAGAAAGATCGATGAATTAATTGAGCAAGATTTCGTACTATCGAGCACCAGTCCATGTGCCGTTCCAAAAAAAAATGGTGATTGGCGGCTTTGTGTGGATAACCGAGTCATCAACAAAATCACGGTCCGATACCGTTTTCCGGTACCTAGAGTTGAGGAACTGTTGGACCAATTATCCGGGGCAACCATTTTCTCAAAACTTGACTTACGAAGTGGGTATCACCAAGTACGTGTTCGCAGCGGTGACGAATGGAAGACGGCTTTCAAGTCACCAGCCGGGCTGTTCGAGTGGGTCGTAATGCCTTTTGGCCTCTCTAACTCTCCGTCCATCTTCATGAGATTAATGACCATGATATTGTGCCCCATCCTTGGGAGGACCACAGTCGTCTACTTTGATGAAATTCTGATTTTCAGCAAGCAACTCCGAACACATGAGGCCGACGTTATTGAAGTCCTGCAATTACTTGACAAAAACACATTACGATTGAACACCGATAAGTGTGTGTTCGGAGTAACGGAGGTGACCTTCCTCGGATTCGTGGTAAGTGCACAAGGTCTAGCCACTGATCCGAGCAAGGTAGAGACACTACAAAGGTGGCCGGAACCTAAAACAGTAACAGAAGTATGGAGTTTCCTCGGTCTCGCCTCATTTTACCGTTGATTCATCCGGAACTTCAGAACAATCGCCGTAGGACTAACTGATTGTTTGAAGAAAGGACCATTCGTGTGGTCGGTTGAAGCCGGTGAAAGCTTTAACGAACTTAAAATAAAGATATCATCCGCACCGGTCCTAACACTACCCGATTCCGACAAGTTATTTGTCGTCGAATGTGACGGTTGTAATACGGGAATTGGGGGAGTTCTCGCACAAGAGGGCCACCCGATAGCTTTCTACAACGAAAAACTGGGAGAGGATCGTCGCCATTGGACCACCTATGAAATTGAACTCTATGCCATCGTGAGAGCCTTTAAGAATTGGGAACCATACTTGTTACAACGAAACTTTATCGTCCGATCCGATCACCTTGCCTTAAAGGACGTTAACGCGGCATCGACTATAAACCGAATGCATCTCAGGTGGATCACCTTTTTACAGAGATTCACATTCACCATCTGTCATAAACTGGGATAGACCAACAAGGTGGCCGATACACTTAGCCGTAAAAGTGAGACCTTGGCATAAGTCTGAATTCAAATACCGGAAATCATAGAGATAAAAAGCGAATATGAGGCAGATGACGAGTTCGGATCAATCTGGAAGGAGATACAAAACGGTGCGACATTCCAAGGGTTCTACCTAAAGGATGGTTTCATATTCACCGACCATCGAATGTGCATTCCCAAGTCCCACCTCCGACTAAAGCTAATCAGGGAGTTACACAGTAACAACATGGGGGGGCACGTGGGGATTAGCAAAACACACCAACTACTTAAGAAACATTTTTTCTGGCTCGGGCTACGATGTAATATAAGACTTCGGGAATAGGAAGAACGAAATGCGGCTGAGGATAGAATCAGAGGTATAAGAAGAAATCTCGTAAGAGCCGGAGGTTGAGAGGAGTTGTTTTGTAAATTCGATACCCATCCAGTGGGTTCTCCCTTCTATTTAAAGTTTTATTTCTATAACAGCTAATTGATCGTGCCACGATCTATGTAACTAATTGTGTAATTAGACTAATGACAATTCTAATAATACTGGTAACGGTCATCCTGGTTGTTGTGCCTAACTCGTGCAGACTTACGCAGGGTTGGTTCGCCGGTGGTTGTAATTTCCTCCTCCTGCTCACCAGTGACTTCAGCATGTATTCCTAATTGATCTTTCAGACATTCCACCACAGTATCTAGGTCCAGCATAACTGTTACATACGAAAGGAGGTTAAAAAAATTGTGAAACATTGTCTGGTCTGCCAAAGGACAAAATCGGCTCCCCAACTCAATGACATTATACACTACTACCGATCCCGACACGACCATGGGAGGATCTATCACTCAACTTCATCACAGGACTTCCCCGCTCGATTGCCGACAGAGATGCAATCTGCGTTGTCGTCGATAGGTTTTCTCGCATGGCCCAATTCATACCATGTAAAAAAAGTGACAACGCTGCCCGGATTGCCGAACTGTTCATGAGGGAGATAGTATGACTCCATGGATTTCCATTATCACTAGTATCCGACCGTGACCCCAAGTTCGTAGGAGTATTTTGGAAGACGCTTTGGAAACGACTAAACACCACCCTCAAGTTCAGCACCTCGGGGCACCCACAGGCAGACAGGCTCACAGAAGTCGTCAATTGATCAGTGGATAGTTTATTGAGAGCACTAGTCTCCCAAAATCCAGGAGGATGGGAGCAAGTATTAGCCATGGCAAGTGGTAGAGGAGTTACTCCATAATATTCGGTCAATTCAGAAAGAGTCGTTCGTACAGATAATGCACAATACGATCAAATGCAAAGAACGTTGATAGACACCGAAAGCAATCAGACTTAAAGGTTGGAGATTCGGTGATGGTCAGAATGCGGAAAGAATTTTTCCAACCGGTCGACATGCCAAACTACGTGACTGTCATTTCAGACCTTGTCAGATCAAGGAAACGATTAACGACAACGCCTTTGTCATTGACTTACCCGACGGCATCGGAGTATCCCCGACGTTGAACGTCAAAGATCTGACCAAGTATTGGGCACCAGCACTTGACCACTATCCCCACTTGTGGACAAGTGTCCCCGGAGAAGGGACGACTAATGTAATTCAGACCAACGGTAACGGGGCAGCCCACGACCCACCGGTCTTCCCAACGTCCTATAAAGAGGACCCTCCTTCCATCGGCGAAAGACAGATCTTGAACAATATTACAGGTACCTCTCACTTCCCACTACTCTCCTCCCTTTTCCGTTTCCTGTCTCCCCTCCTTCCACAATTCTGTTATTCCTCTTCCAGGTATTTTCCGGCGTTCCTCTGCTGCTGTTCTGGACGACCGCGAATCTGTGGCCATCCATCTTTTCTTTTGTGAACCCATTTCCATTTTCCTTGTAATCCAGTAGCTCGATTAATCTATAAAACCATTTTTGATCGGATTTCTGCAATTGTTACTAAGCATTATATCATATTTTCTATAGGGTTAGCGATGGCTCTTTCATGAACCACCGTCAACCTTGATAATTAGCGACGGATTTTTAAGAAGCTGTCCCTGATATTTTCATAATAATTTTCAAAAAAAAATCGTCATTAGGGACTACTTTTGACCGTCGTTAAAAGTCTGTTTTCTTGTAGTGTAGTAATGTTAAAAATGAGATATTCAATCCTAACCATGAATTACAATCTTGAGATTGAAAACAATCAGTTTATTTTCCTAAACCCTAATAAGTGTTTATTCATCTGGAGGTAAAACAATTGATCTCCTATTTTAACTTTCTGCACATTTTATAGACATTCAGTTTTTACTTTTTACCCATGGTAAAATTAATTAATGATTTTGCACTTGATATATATCTTCCTTTCTCTTATTAATAATCACTATCTTCATCGCAATTAATTAAACATCTATTTCTTCGATCTTTGATTAAATTAAAAAAAAATTGTTAGATTTCTTGCTATTGTCGATACCTAATCTTTACGGTAATATATATAATAGACGCATTGTAATTAACACGAGAACCCGTGGCTCCAAAATTGATCAAACTGTGTTTATCTTTTCTTATCCTCAATTAATTTGGGTTGTAGTATTTGATTAAAACTCTATATACCTTCTAATTAACTTCAAAAATTTAGACGCAATGGAATATTGATTCATCAATTTTCATTCATTATCTTCATGTTACTTAAAGGATGAATGTTCTTCTTCCCACACTTTCTAGCTATCTTATTCAATAACCTTTAAATATAAACCATGAATTCCAACTTCTTCCATCTCAAAAGACCATGGCTCAATATTTATGCTTACCTAATTTCTTCCTTCTCCATCTTCTAATATTGGCGACTTTAATCTCAAAGCCGATACTTGCTGACCCAGTTCGATACGATGTAACTCAATTTGGTGCCGATAAAACGGGAAGCTACGGTTCGACAAAGGCATTCCGCACAACATGGAAGGTTGCTTGTCAATCGACAAAACCTGCAGAGTTTTATGTGCCAGAAGGTGTGTTTTTGGTTGGTTATCTTCTATTTGAAGGACCGTGTAAGTCCTTTATGAGTTTCACTAACTCTGGCACAATAAAGGCTCCTTTGAATTACAGCAATCCCACTGTCATCGGCGCATGGATTAAATTCCATAGTGTCTTTGGTATGTCTTTCACTGGTGGAATTATCGACGGAAGTGGCGGCCGGCTGTGGGCTTGCAAATCAAACAAGAGTGATTGCCCTCTTGGTTCAACGGTATTTTTTAATTTTTCTTTAGAAAAAAATTGTTTTTTTTGAAGCCTTCAATTCTAAAAATAATTATGTAATTAATCATCTAAAATTCGCAGTCGGTTCAATTTTCCCATTGTAGCAAAATTACGACAAAGAGATTAACAGCAATAAATAGCCAGATTTTCCATTTCGCTATCCATGCTTCTGAAGATATTAAAATGCATGCGACGGTGATCAAAGCACCAGAGAACAGTCCAAACACAGATGGAATCCACATACAGCAATCCAAAGGAATTGAGATCATCGGTGCGAGCATTCAGACAGGAGACGATTGTATTTCCATGGGGGTTGGGAGTTCCAACATCTATATTGAGAATGTGCACTGTGGTCCTGGACATGGTATCAGGTATGATCAATTCAATTCTGTTGACTGAAATTCAATTCTGTTGTTTAATTAATTATTACCAATTTACAGCATAGGTAGTTTAGCTAATAGGGCAATTGAGGAAGGTGTGTCGAATGTGACCGTTAAAGAAGTTGAGTTTACAGGAAGTACAAATGGATTTAGGATAAAATCATGGGCTCGAAAAAGCAACGGATTTGTAAGAAATGTGTTGTTCGAAAATGCAATAATGAACGACGTTCGAAACCCTATCACCATCGATCAGAATTACTGCCCAAGTGGTAATAATTGCCCCACAGAGGTATGTATGAATGAATTAAAGCAATCTTAACCGTCACTAATTAAGTTAAAATTATTTAATCAATGGTGAAGGGATCTGGCATAAAAATCAATGGTGTTACCTACAATCATATAAGAGGGACATCAACAACCCGAGTAGCTGTGAATTTGAATTGTAGTCCGACAAATCCTTGTAGGGGTATAACACTGACCAACATTGATCTGACCTATAGTAAAAGCCAGCCTGCACTGTCTTACTGCAAAAATGCACATGGAGTTACTTCTGGCAAGGCTAATCCGCCAAGCTGCCTTGCAAGTTGAAGAATGAACGTCATAAAGATTGATTGATTATATATTTGTATACTGAATTTATATGTGTGTTGTATACTATGAATAATAATTACATCTAGGCCGCGGGTATTGGTTGGTAAAAAAAAATGGATCATTGGCAATGGGAATTGGCCTTGATTATCGATTTCGAGTATCCATTGCGTCTCCGTCTGCTTGTTTCTTATGTTAATTTGAGCTTGAAAAAGCAAATATCCTTACTTGTTTTTCACTTTTGTTCCACATTGAAGGAAGGGGCGGGTGGGATTGATCAATTGAATTGAATTCAATATGATATGATATGATCAATTTTTAAAAAATCAATTGCAGTCATTGACTTTGTGAACATGTGATTTAGATGTATTCACAAATAAGCAATCTTTAATTTGGTTTATCTTATGATAATCAATAGAAAGTAGTAAGATTTTCTTTGAAGCGTTCATTCATCACGTTTCTGGATTCGAGTCTCCTAATTGTAATTTGAGTTATACAAGTCGTCATTTATAAAATAGCATGAGTAAACTTCGGCACATTTTTATCAATGGCGGTTAGGGTTAGTGTTAGAGTTATGGTTAGGATTATTACATTTTATCAGTGGTGGACTGGTGGTCTGAGTATTGGTTGCATCTTTAATCGTGACGGAAATCCGCCACCAATACTCAAGAGATGGCGAAATCGCAAAAGTATTGGTGATGCATTTCCTCCCGAAAAAAAAGTGTCCGCAAAATTTTCAAAATTAAATTTCATTGTATTGAAACGCAAATTTAGAACATATATGTTTGCCCCGCCCAGGTGTTTGTAAAACAGGTGGGGCACTAACAGGATAACCTTTCTTTCGTATCCGCCTCGGAAAATATGACCAGGGTGGGACAAGGCAACCAGGCAAAGGTATGAGTAAATATCTTCTTTGAATTTATTTTTCTATATGATCGCTATTACATGAATTTTATCAAATCGATCTTTTTTAAATAAAATATATAGTTTATCACGACAAGAAAGCATATCTAATATAAGTCCAAAAATGCTCACTACATCTTGGTCGTCGAAATTTTTACAAATATTATCCATTCTCTTACAACTGTTCATTCCACGTAATAAAAAATTTAAAGATCGATGAAGTGGACGGTTAGGATAATCTGGGCATATTTGAGCTCAACAAAAAATGACTTATCTGAAAATTACTCTATTTTATTAATAAATAATAATTATTATTTTAATAATAATAATTACATTATAGGGGACGGGGATGGGGATGGGGCGGGGATCATATTCCCCGTCCCCGTACCCGGTCATTTTGATCGGGGACAGGGACGGGGAAATCCCCGGTCCCAAAAATCGTCTCCGTCCCGGCCCGTCCCCGTACCCGGTCATTTGACCGGGGATGGGGACGGGGATCCCCGGTCGAATTTTTTTTTTTTTACTTTATTTTAAATAGTAATTTATTTTTAAACTTTATTTTTTAATCTCACTCCTAAGTAAGACAGTAAGAAATATTAATCGTCCATTCTTTTATTGATTAATATTTAATATAAAAGATCATAAGAAATTAAGAATAAAATACGGTGGAACAAGCGGTGCAACAAAAATATCTTTTGACTTACCTTAGTTATTTCATTTAAACAAGCGGCTAATACAGTAATACCTTAGTTATTTTATTTTAAAAAATTTCTTACATGCGACAGCTCACCTTAGGACAGCGGTGGAACAAGATGTCGGCGTTCGGTGACGGAACAAGGTTACAAGAATAAGAACGAGATTAATTTGATTAGGTTTGACTTTTAAGTTTTTAACTAGGAATTTAGGATATAGATTAATTTTACAATTTTAAATATAAATCTATCTATTTAATATATTGTATAAGGTTATTTATATAAATCATATAATATAAATTTTCTTATAGGGTCTATATGCAATTTTCCCCGGGGCGGGAATTTCAATCTCCATCCCCGTACCCGAAAATGACCGGGGACGGGCAATCTCACCCCTATATCTATAAGTACATTTTATTATTTTACTCTTATTATATAGTTATTATTTTACCCCTATTATTTTATTGGTCATTTATTATATATTATACTGAATTTATATTAGATAGGTTTTTCTGAACTTTCGTGTAATAAATCCAATGGTTCTTTTGAAATGATTAAATATAAGAAAAATATGATACATATTACAATATTTTGAATGGACGACTCAGATTTAAATAACTCATACTATCTCATTTAAACTATTTCATCTGAATCTCGTTTATACATAAGTATACTATCATGATCAGTATCGAAAATCGTAATATAAATTAAAAAAATAAATTATATATTATTATATTCTAGTATTAAAATATATAATTTTAATATAAGAACAATATTTATATTTTTGGTCCGCGAATTAAGGTATATTCTTTTGTAGTGAATACTTCTCGAAAGGCTATGATTTTGTGGGTGTTTAGTTATGGGTGGTAATTCAGAAGCCTAAAATGAAGCTGGTGGAGGAATGAATTTAAGAAAATTCAATATGGGTTCTCTTTCCCTGAAAAAATCTGTTTGTAGTGGCTCGTCCTCGAACAAAAGAGATCTGAATAATAATGCGAGGATAGAAAATTAGTCGATCACGAAATTAATTACATAAAAAAGATCAACGAAGCTTCATTTATCACCTTGTTGCTGAGACAAAAATACCTTCTTCAAACGCCACCATCATTAGAACAATTAATCACGAGAAATATTGCTGATCTTACAAAAGAAGAAAGGGCCGTCATTTTCAGACCTCTTTCAGACCATTATACCTAAAATTGACTCAACAATTTTAGACTCTACCCCTAAACTTGGTGATACCAGGTCCGGTACAAAAAGATATTTACTCATACCTCTGGTACCAATTTCTGTTGGCTTGTTTAAGCCCATAATTTTTTTAATTTGCAAACCCTATTGTCAGATAAAGGCAGCATGCTTGGAGGAGGATTCACGAAAATGTCTTCAGTCGAGTCATCATAAAGAAAGTCATTGCTTACATCCATTTAATTACTTGAAAGGCACTCGATTGCACTGGAAAGGGACCAATACTCTGTGATGGTATGCCCCGTGTCGCGACGATACTTGCAATACTTGTCGTTGTTGCAACCTGGGATGGTAGGACCCTCATAGGGCGAGGTTTCAGAAGTTTTTCAGAATCCCGTAACAATATGAATATCTCTATCTAGTTGGGATCTGACAACTTCGAGGGTTTCTATGATGTTACCTGCACTAAGGTCGTGGACCTAGACGGAGTCGACTGGAAAACACTACCCGACGACGTGGCCTGAATAGCTCAACTTACTCCGACGTATAGAAACAAGATTTTCAATGATATATTTAGTTGTTAATTAATCTTAATTATATTAAACCCTAATTAACAATAGATAGACTTATATGAGTTAATTTTATTTATAAATCCATTTAAACTCATATGATATAAAATTGACTTGATACATGATTAAATGAAAATAAGATTAGCTTATTTATTATCATCAAACAAATTTTTACATTGATCAAGTTAATTATTGTAGCATGTAACTAGGGGTGAGCGGAGACGTGGCGGAGATTGCGTTCCCCGTCCCCGTACCCGGTCATTTTGATCGACGACGGGGAAATACCCGAGTCAAAAACCATCCCCGGCCAAGGTACGGGGATGCGGATCCCCGACCAAAATAATTAAAAAAAATTTTTTTTTTTTAATTTATTTTAAACAATAATGTTAATTACTAATGTAATTAAAATCGATTTAGTGAGAGTGTGATTTAGGGTTTAAGGAGAGAAATAAATTTAGGGATTTGAAATTTCACATTTATGATTTAAAACTTAAAATTGAAAATTTAAGAAATATTAAAAATTTAAAATGTAGGGGGTTAAATATAATTTTTTATGAATATATTTTAAATATAAACGGGTTAAATATAATTGTTTTATGGATATATTTGATATATAAACTAATGTATTTAATATATTATATAGGGTTATTTATATAGATTATACTATATAAAATATTATATAAGGTTTAAATACAATTTTCCGGGTGTTGTCGGATTTTAATCCCCATCCCCTTACCCGGAAATGACCGGGGATTTCGGTCGGGGACAGGGATTTTCCTACTTCGGGTAGGAAAATCTTCCTCGTCCCCGTATCCGCCCGGCCCGGTACGGGACGGGTACCGAGTACAAGGACGGGGAATCTCACCCCTAGTACCTTGTATTGATTTATTCACATCAACTAATTTGACTTAATCTTTGCTTTCAAGTTATCTTAATTTCTTAAAAATTAATCAACATAGTGTGAGAGAAACCCATCTATCTATGCAAACTTAAAAGAAATCCCCATGGTGAAAAACGTGTAGCATTTATTCCTATCCAACTAATTTCTACACTTCAAGATCTCATGACTCAATGCAATCCTACAAATCTCAACTACAAGATATTGAGATTCAATGCTTCAGAAAACCCATGCAAAGATTTTACAAGTTCTATTATAAGAAGAAAGATTCCCTTTGAAGAATTTATGATGTGTAAGAATTCCCTTCCACAATCTCTCTTCTCGAGTGCTTGTGGAAGTTGAAGAAAACTAACTCCCTATGTCACCAACGTTTTGAAGATAAGGAGGGGAACACCAAGCACTCAAAGCTATCACTTACCATATTTGTTAAAACTCTCTTTGGTTCAAATCTCTAGTTCTCATTCTCTTGCTCTTTCTCAAGCTTTGTGGAAGTTGTTCTCAAGGTATTAATTCAAATATATATCTTAAGTATTCAGTATGGTCTTGTACATTGGCATTGTACACTAGGATGTTATAAAAAAAACAATTACAAACTTCTTCAAATATTTGCAAAAACTGAGTTCATTACTGACTAAAAGGTGGCTGGGGCATTAGTGAGACAAAATGCATCACAAGGAACTCAAAGTGTTCTTGATGTATTCTGAAGGGATGTCCTTTCAGTATAATGGGATCGATCCTAATCTGATGGAAACCATATCTCAAATCAAGTTTAGAATAAATAATTGAACCCTTTAATTCCCCTAACAATTAATCAAAGGTAGGAATTGGATACTTATCTTTGATTGTGAGAGCATTTAAAGCTCTATAATCCAGACATAATCTATAACTACCATTCTTCTTCTTGAGTAAAAGGACTGGAGATGAGCTAGGTTTAATCATGTCTTGCTTCAACATTTAAGAGATCAATTTCTCAATATCAGATTTCCGAAATTGTGGATATATCTATAAGGCTTCCTAACATTTACAGGTTAGTTCTTGGCTCTAGATGGATAGCATGATCCATTTACCTCTGAGTTGGAAGTCAACCAGGATCTTCAAACAGATCTGTATTTTCCTGAATTATTTCGGTAATTTCTGAAATTTTGTCATCTAGAATTGTTGTAGTTTCATTGTTGACTACTCTGTCATGATAGCAGAGATAAGCCTCTTGTAAAAATTCTGGCCTTCTCTATTAAAAGACACACTCGGCTCGTCAAAATCATATTTGTCGTCCAAAAGTCTTCAGAGATTGAACACCAATTACCATGTTAGACCCCTTTATGGATCAAAAAAAATATCCATTACAGTACTAACATCCTGAATCCTAGCTAACTTCCACATCTTTTCACACATTTTATTGTAGACTAACTTTCCACTGTCTGTTGATACATGAAATGGCTGGATCATTTGTATCGTCAACTTCAACTATTGGGCTACATCAACTTGAATAAAATGATGGCTAGATCCTGAGTCAACTAGCACACTTCCTGGAATTTGATGAAACATGTGACCCTTACAGTGTTGAAATCTATATTTCCTTCAAATGAATTTAGTAAGATCTCAGTTCTGTCTCTGTGAATGATTGACATCTTCCATAATTTTTTCTTCATAATCTTTTAGGTCTTACTGCTCCTCTATTTCTACCATCTTAGCCTCATCAACAGACAATCTAAATAATTTACCCTTCCTGCCCAGACACACATTGTTATGGTTTGCAGAGAGTTTTTCATCACAATTGAAGAAGGGGCCCTTGCTTCTTCTTTCAGCTCTTTCTGTTGCGGATAGTATCTTAGCGGTAAGTACCGTCTCAGTAGATGTGGGATTCACTGTTTCATTCACAACCTCAAGCTTGTTCTAAGGGATGGTTATTATTTTAGCTTGCTTGTAAGAATAAGGTTTATAAGTTAAACCTTTACTTGCCCCTTTTCTTATTTCAATCATTAATGACATCTCAAATGTTTCGTGAATGTCAATAGATTTAATAAAACACCAATGATACCGAGTATATTGGATCGGACAAATGAAACAACTATACCTAACAAACGAGGGTGCATCAAATCTGCGATTTCAATCACAGATATCCGAAGCAAAGCATGAAAGATATAGACTCCTGAAATTGAGACTTAGCTTCATTCGGCGATGATAGATGGTGTGGATCGAACAATACGGTCGAGATCCAATGGAATAGTAGCTGCGAAGGCACGATGTACTTGACTGGATTATATGAGAGAAATAACGTGATAGGCAAAGGCCTATTCATAATAGTGTAGATATGAATATAAATAGACAAAATAATTAAAATGGATATGGTTATTTAGTTTTGTCTACCAAATATTCAATAAAATAGATACTTCATATCAAACATATGATTAAATAAAGTTTTCATTTAATATAATGATCAAAGAAATCAAATATTTTTAAAATGAAATCCAAATCTTAAACTATTTTCTGGGATTTTATACTTAATTGTATAGATTGTGAAAATTATATATATAACACAGAAGAACACACCAACAATGCTAAGAATCCGAATAACTTAATTACCATAGAATCTCAAATCCACAATCGATTTCCAAATGATTACGCATATCCTCGTACTTTTGTTGTTCCAATTCTCGTTATTGTCTTTTGCACAACAAATCTACAATGTTGTCGATTTTGGCGCTGATAATGGAGGTAATGTAGATTCAACCAATGCATTTGGTGAAGCGTGGCATTCAACATGCTCATCAAATACCTCATCCGTTCTTCTTGTCCCAAATGGTGAATTCCTACTCAGGCCATATATCTTTTCTGGACCATGTCAAAGCGAAAAGGTTGAGGTTCGGATTGAAGGAACAATTGTTGCTCCGATAAATGACAATGAGATAGAAAACTCCGAGTATTGGATAAAGTTCGATCAAATTGATGGTTTGGAAATATATGGAGGAACTATTGATGCAAGAACAGATGACGTATGGAAATGCAAGAGATCTGGCGGTAATTGCCCTCATGGATCAAGGGTAAGTAAAGTGTTTGATGATTATGTAGAATTCTAGGTTACTGATACAAAAAATACTGATATTGATTTTTTTCATATCCATATACATATCTACAGTCTCTCGACATCAGTGGGAAAAATATCAAAATCGTCGGATTAACGTCCATGAATAGCAATCAACAACACATAATGATCCATAAGTGTGAAGGTGTGGAGGTATCTGATGTACATATTTTGGCACCAGAAAATAGCCCTAACACTGATGGAATTCACGTTATGAAGAGTTCAAACGTTCGTATCATCGAAACCAGTATAAAGACAGGCGATGATTGTATCTCAATTGGTCATGGCACTAGAGGATTACATATTCAAAACATTGAATGTGGTCCGGGACATGGGATTAGGTAATGATTTTCTCCCAATCTTATATATATAAGATCAAATAACATTTAAGACAATCAAACTATAAAAATAGTATAGGGAGTCTCGGATATTATGAATGGAGGCGAGAAGAAGTGCAGGATATTACCGTGGATGGTGCTGTGATCAAAGGTGCTCAAAATGGGTTGAGAATAAAAACAGTTGCGAAAGACAACCATGGTTTTGTTGCAGGAATTTTTTACAATAATATCACCATGGTAGATGTCTTTAATCCAATCGTCATCGATCAAAATTATTGTCCTCACAATAGTTGTTACAGCTACGAGGTTTTAGATACAATCATCTTGCTACATATATTCTGATCCATTTTACGACCATATTGTCTTATTTCTTTGTTCGTGAATACAGAGGGTGCCCTCTGGGATAGAAATCAGAAACATCAGGTTCTCGAACATCAAGGGAACTTCGGCTTCTGAATATGCAATGAAATTTGATTGTAGCCAGAATAACCCTTGCAAGGATGTACATCTATATAATGTGCATCTCATACAAGGCACTCAATTGAAAAAGAGAGTGCAATCCAACTGTAATAATGTGATTCAATCAGAATCGACCGGCTGCGATCCAACTTCTTGCTTCTGATGGCAAACCACATGTTGTGAAATAAAGCTTTATTTTTTAGCAATTCAACATGTAATATTTTCGTTCTGCCAATCAATACAAAATTAAAACAACATTATGCAACCATATCGTATGTATTGATCAGGTGGAAACTCTTACAGTTATGACTCGACGACATAGAGAATAAGAATCGTGCTTTATCCGTACTCAATTCCTGTTTTTGTAGTATATGTCAGCGTTTGGATCCCTAAAATGGGGAGATCTTGGTCTTATTTATAGGATTTTTCTATGGGAATAGTTGATTGATGGATCCTAAACCTAAGTCTTGTATATGATCCCAAACTTGAGTCTGGTCACGGGTCAATCCGGGAAATTATGAACACAAAATTTTTTGTAAATTTTAGATTTAAAATATCATAAGGATCAGCTTCTGGTGTTATAATGCATAGTATTATAATGATCTCTTTTTCATCTCGAGATTGAGAATGCCTAGTGCAATAAGGACTAAATTATAATGCATAGTGCAAGGAGTAAATTATAATGCACAGTGCAAGGAGTAAATTATAATGCACAGTGCAAGGACAAAATTATAATGGGCATACTTCAGGTGCACCGTACCTTGAATACATCGTCGTGTGCTATCAAATCGTGACCATTATTATTTCATCCAATAACTAAAGTCGATCTAATGGACAAGATTAACTTGGCACATATAGCATTCACACTAGCTGTACGGCGCATCTTAATACTACTGAAATTATAATACCATTTTTTTCTAAATAAAATGTGTGTCTAGTCACGAGCCTTTTAGATCCCAAACGATGTGGTTTACTAGGACCGAGCGTACTGTACGTGTTGTTCCTTCCAGGTTCCAACTGTGGAAAAGGCTAAACACCGATGTGGTTGGGAATTGAACATGCTGAAGAGGAGGCCCGCCTTCGTGAACAGGTGGCTCGTCGATCTCTGCTGATCTTCAAAAGGTACAATCCGAATAAAACATAGTGGTAAAGGGGGCGACCGAGGATGTTGATTCCCATCGGCAAGCTTTGGAGGAAGTAGACGCTGCTCGCCTAGAAGTTGTGAAGGTAGTTATGGGTGCAGTCATGAATGAGGATTTTGTAGGGTTTAGGATGTGCCACACCTTCTCGCTGATGAGATGATTAGGCATGAGAAGTTCGTGAAGTATTGAGGTTTCCAGAATGGGATTGACCATTAATGTTGTGCCATGTGTAACCTAACCGACCATTATTCTTTAATTTGCTTCGACTGTTGTTCCTCGAAATACCAACGAGTTAGAGAAGTGGCAAGCTAAAGGAGAACCTCTTGCCCCTGGGTGTTCTAGCACAGTGAAGGTGGCGCTTCTGATCTCAGTTCATATGAGGGGGAGCTTTAACTTTTTGACTTATGTTTTATATATTCGTTTTGATACTTGCCTGGTGTTATTTTTGCCTCTGGCATATAGACGCCTTCTGACCCGGAGATTATCTAGTACTTCTGCGTCCTGGCTCAGATTGCTATATAGCTGAAGTGATCATCGTACGTATTAATTTTAAACAGATCGATCAACTATCTAGATTTATAATAATGTAATCCTAAAAAGCCAAATTAAACCTAAGAATAGAATCGAAAATCAAATAATCAACTATGAAACCTATCTAATTTGAATACAAAAATCCAGATATAAATAATCTAAACTTTTATACCATGATTGAAATTGAAAGAACAATATGTAATCTGGACGAAAATAAATGAAAATATATGAAAGACCGATAAACAATCCTAAATGAAATTGTAATCGAAATAACCATTTTTCAATCAAAGTTCCTTTATTTACAAGCCGGAGATTCAACTGAGATAGCTGAAAAAAGATATTTGATAAGATAAAATCCTTGGTCGTTCATTTCAAATTAAACTTGAGATGACAAGTGAAATCGATGGACCATCTCGAGAACTGTTTCAGGGTTAGATTAAAAAATTAAAAGAATGTGTAACTGATAGATCGATGTATATTATATCAGATATCTCATGAAAACTAATTCTTATTTATAAGTACTAAACAAATCGAATCTTATGTTTATTCTTTTATTTCATGGCCTTCCTTAATTTATTCCGATTCTACCAACTCTTATTTCAATCACAGAAAAAGAAAACTCAACTGATCATGGTAACTATTAAAAAAAAATTGGGTCGGAGTCTCGTTGTTATCCTGTCTGGTAACTATAAAAATGTATCCTTTATTATCAATTGAATATATGTCGACTATCGGATTATTTACATTTTAAGGTATGAAATCAATCGATATAGGGAAAATCCATCAAAATTGATAAGGCAACGTCACAATATATGTAGATTATGTTGATCCACCAAGAAAGTTAATTTATCATAAGACAAAAAACATAACCAAACATAAGCAGATTTAAGTGTCATATGTAAATAACCAACCAGCGCAAAGGAGAGAATACTTCAAAAAAACAATTGAATTTACTAAATATAACACCAGCATTGATCAATATTATTAAGAGAGACAATTTTCGGGCGACAAATCCGTTGGCTAGAAGCCTTAATTAACATTGGGGAATCTGGATATTGCATGTGTAATAGGAGTAGAGTTGCTGAAGTGCAACAGATGGTAGGAGCAGTAGCAATTCTCGTGTCCCACTAGACTTGCACAATATGTACTTGAAGGTGGAGTTTTTTCGAGGACGGCTGACACACAAGCCACAAATTGGGAAACGTCACAATTTTTAGAGTGTGCAGACGGCGGACGAACCCGTCCGTGTTGAAACCCGCCAGACGGAACGGGCCCACCCATTCTATTTACCTTACTAGGCCTATCTGCCCTGGTCTGATAGACTAGGGGTATCATCAACTAATTTAGAGTTGATTGTGTAATGCACAAGGCCAGGGTCTATCTCTTATCCTCACATGGCTTCTCACACACACCGATCTCTCTCTATAGTACTTCTCCGAGTTGGAAAAGATCCCTTCCATCGGTCCTACATGAGGTAGATATAGTGGTACTAGATTGGGGCTGCTAGGCCAACCGGATATGGCATTATGAGCCTGGACCCTCTTAGTATTCAGATTTCGTGGAGGATTTTCACCACTGATATTTTTTTTGGTGAAAAATGAAGAGGAATAATAGATGATGGATTATCAATGACGGTTATAATATTTTCCTAACAGTTATCGTTCTGACGGTCTTTTAATGGCGGATTTCCGTCACGAATCACTTTAAATGATGGAAATTAGTAATTAAAAGACCGTCATACAATGTTCACGTGCTTTCTTCTTCTTTCAATCAACTAGTCAAACATGTCTGCTCTCACGATTCTCGAGGAGTTACGACGTGATGTGGTGCACCAACATGTACGGTACCGGTGGTTTGGTTCGAGAATCCGATTCTTAATTCAAGGGGAGAAGGCTTGTTCTCTAGCGGCCATCGGAAGTCATAATTAGCTCTAATCCTAGCAGTATAAATTTCAATAATCCACCCACCGACCATCAACAATTATCTTTATTATTTATAAGGAGGGAAATAGTTAGATAAATGATGAGATAACACAAAAATTACCCAAAAAAATAAACATAAAAATAGGGAAATATTCCATCCTTATTTGCGTTATTGTGCACCAAAAACATCCACAGCACACGATTGACATCCAATGATCCCAATTATGTTATGCACTTAAAACTAACTTACGTACGACATCCAAGGAAGAAGCATGTCCGGGCATGAGCCCGACCCAAGATACTACAAAAAACTAGCGTATTTCTGGCAGCTCTGGCGGCCACCTCCTGGCAGCCTGGCTGCCGAAAAATAACACTTATCTACCGGTATAATTTCCCCGTGTAAATGTGGGAAATGAGCTGGCGGCCAGGCTGCCGGAACCTTTTTTTTGTTAAGTTATCAACGACCTGGCCGCCAGCTCAAATTTTCCCCGCGTAAATGAGAGAAATGAGGAGGCGGACAGGCCGCCAGAAATACGATGGTTTTTTGTAGTGAGGGGACACACCGAGACATCAGTCTGAACCCCCATCAAACCAGAGCCCTCAGATAAAAAATGCACTAGTAACCCACCTGGCCCAAGCTAGCAATGGAGAAGCCAAACCACTCGGAAGGACAAAATTTTCAGGAGCAACCGAATAACGAATTTGCATTAAAAAGTGAGCTATTACAGGAGTTAGCTAGTCCAAAATAAAGACTGTAGAATAAATAAAGGCGAAGTCACAAAACGAAAGGATCAAAAAAAGCGCAGCAGCAAAAGTCCAGCAGTTGGCGAGCGCCCCAGGTGAACGGCCGTGACGATCATCCACGCGTTATGAAGTGGCAAAGATTAGTCGCAGGTAAGTCGGACAATGCAAACTGAGATCAGAGTCGCCGGTCCTGGCGCCTTCGAGCAGAAGTAGAAGGCAGAGCAGCGGAAGGAACCGAAAGTATTCCAGTAGGCGAGCACCCAATGGGCTGTTGGAAGTAGGAGCAGTGGGTCCTCGTGGTGACGACGAAACCGCGCCAGCTCCAGTATCCACTAACACCAAATCGGCGCCGGCCAGACGATGAGAAGCCAATTGACGATGTACAGAGAGAAGTAAAGAGTTAACGCAGTAACTTTCGGTGACAGCAAGAACCTTAAGTTCAACCTCAGACAAGATAAGACATTCTGACCACACGGATTTCTAATAAACCTACTCACGACCCAACTCTTCGAGAACTGTGAAAGAAGGCATGATTAGCAGATTTATGGAAGTGGAAAAATACATGTAAAGGAATTTAAAGGAGGAGTACTGATAATACCCTCGTCCACTGTATATGGCCCAAGGCTAGCTACACTACAAAAAAAAGGAACTTATATGGCGGTCTTTAGATGGTGGATTTCCGCCATTAATAATTCAGTTGTTTAGATGGCAGACATCCACCATCTATTCTTTGAGTCCGTCGAGGAAAGGTTTTGGCTCGACGGTGGTTAAAATTTATTTTGAATAGTGGTGTTTAGATGGTGGAAATTCGCCATCTAAACTATTCCGTCCAAAAATTCGATTTCCCCCCAATATTCAGCCCGATTACCCGATTAAATTGACTTAACATGGCGGACATCCGCCATGTTAAGTTTTCGGGAATTCGGGCGGAAAAAGCCCGTCCAAAATTCGATTGGGCGTACTTTTCCGGATTTGCCGTCGAAACTTAATGTACCTTACATGGCGCCATGTAAGGTTTGGGGTTTAATAAAAACCCCAAATCACAAACAGACGCGTTCTCTGTCTCACACTGAAGAAAATCGCCGACGCTGCCTCCCTGCTGCCCCCGTCGTTCCTCGCCGTTGGTCGTCCTTCCCTTCTCTCCTGTGAAGGTATGATTTGTTCAATTTTTTTTTTTAATTTATGACATCTTCAATCTTTGTATTTCAATGTTTAAACTTTTTCTACATAAGTTATCTCCCCTGTGAAGGCTTGCACTCATATGTATTCATGTATTTGCTTCTTCTATTGGCTTGCAATCACTACATGTATTCATCATCTATTCATTCTATATTGGTTTTTAGTCTCCTATTTTTAAGACTTTTGTTTCATTTTTGTTTCACTACTTGTTTCATTTATGTTTGAATCTATCAATTTATGTTTTAATCTGTTGTTTGAATCTATTCATTTCTATTTCAATTTGTGTTTTACTTACTGTTTTTTATTATTATCAGATATTATTTATACATCGGATATGTTTGTCGATGGTTTGTTTATTAAGAGAAAATAATGGAAACTTTGTTGATATTTGGTATTAACTTTTTTGATGTTTGTTGATGTTGATCGTGAAGGTACTTTGTATGTCTTGTTTGGGTATAATTTTATTTATACGGTTTAATTTTGCAATCTGTTATTTGATTATCACAATGAAATGTACTTATTTGATTATCCGGTAGCCGACGCCGCTTCGAAGGTCGCCTCCGATAGCCGTCGCCTCCGTCCTGATTTGATCCCGTCGCCGTTCTTGGTGAGAACTGAGAAGGGTTTTATTTTACTTTGTTTTATTTGAAAATGGTTATATTTTAGAATGGATTTTGGTAAGATTTAGGGTTAGGGTAAGATTTACAAATCGTTTTTTATAAATTAGTTTTTTTTTATTGAAATTTTTTCATTAATTTTACTGTTTTATATTTAATTTAAAGTTTATAAATAATATAAATATATAATTAATTTTAATTAGATAATTATTGATTAATTTAAATAAATATTTACTGTTTCTACATAATTTAAATATTATTTGATTAATAATATAAATTAATTAATGTGTTAAGTAATTATTGTTTTTGTTGATTTTTTTTAGGTTTTAAAAAATCGAAAATTCATAAAATTGTGATTGAAGTAAGATTATTTAATTGATCGGTAAGAATTCTAATTCTAATTCTTTATTTATTTATTTAATTTATTTTTAATAATATTGATAGTACAAGGTCCAACACACAGACCATAGTACTAAAAGACGTATCCCAAAGTATCTAATACGCAGAGGAGGGGGGAGTACTGGTGATACAGTATCCCGAACCCGGTCACAACCTACCAGCAACTAGAAGTCCGGATAACCTAAAATGAGTTGAGGTACCTATTTTAGGGATGGGGAGGTCCCAAGTCGAATCCTAGGAAGATCGACTTTCCTGAGGATCGACTTACCTGGGATCGACTTATGAATAAAGTCGATCACCAGGAAAGTCGACCCCCAGAAAGTCGATCTCTGGAAAGTCGATCTTGGGCCCCGATCTGATCAGTTAGGCAGTTAGGCGGTTACTGCCCAAATGACCAGATTACCCCCATAAGAACCACTATAAATAGGAGGCATCCCCCACTCATTAAAGGTAGGTCATTTGGAGCAAAAGGATTCCTAGCGAAGCAGAGCTCTGCGCACTTGACTTCCGGTCCGGTTTCCCGCGGAGTTCCCCGCTTGGCGCTTGCTTGCGCGTCTTGGAGTATTGGTCGGGTTTCACCCCCATCAAATATGAAATTATAATTAACAATATAAATTAATTCTCAATTGGAATGATTTAATTAAGAATTTAATAAATTTGCATGAAATTAACAATTGAATTATTAAATTGAATATTAATAATTAATTTACAATTATTAAATATTAATTAATTTGCATGAAATGAAATAATTTGTTAATAATGAAAATTTTAATCATTTAATTTTAAAATTATTTAATTAATCTTAATAAAATTTAATTAATTTGCATGAAATTTTAAAATTGTTAATATATTAGTAATTATTAAATGTAATGATTTGAAATTGTATATATTAATAATAATTAATTTACATGAAATTTTAAATTTTAAATTTGTTAATTATTAATGATTAATTTGTATGAAATTATAGAAATCTTAATTATTAATTATTAAATTGAATGATTTTAAATTGAAATAATAATCATTAATTTGCCATGAAATTAAATTTGATAATTAATAAAATTATTATTTGTTTAAAAATGAATGATTATTTAAATATTTGTTTTATAATTAATTAATTTTTTATATATATTTTAAAAATACCACGTAGAGTGAAGCAATTACCTCGTAAGAGGGCTCTACCACCCACTCCCCAAGATGTTTTCCGGTTTTATCTCCCGGTTCATCCTTCACCAACACGTGTACGTCTAGCACCGGTACCAGTTCGTCCAGCACCGGCCCCTCAAGTTCCGCAACCAACAACTCCGAAGAAAGTCGTTTATGAAATAGATTCGAAATAGTTAATTAGACCTTTAATTAGATAGATTTTCCAAAAAAAATTGAACTTAATATTAATTGAACTATAATTAATATTGTAATAGTCAATAAGTTTTATATAATTAATTATAATTTGATAAAAATTTAATTTTTTAGGATAATGTCGAACTTTATGAAAGTATCCGATAAAGCTTGGATGAGTTTAGATCGGTTTTCGAAAGAATACGGTTTAAGGCTAGATTGGTTGCCAAAGGATTCACTCAAAGAGAGGGAATTGAATATCATGAAACATCACCAGTTTCCTCGAATGATTCTTTTAGAATCATTATGGCTTTAGTGGCTCGCATACTACAATCTAAAACTACATCAAAGGGATGTTAAAACTGCTTTTCCTTAATGGGAATCTCAATGAAGAAATATACATGAAGCAACCACAAGGTTTTGAAGAAAATGACAAGCTTGTTTGTAGACATAATAGTCTATATACGGACTTAAACAAGCATCAAGACAATGGTATATTAAATTCAATGAAATCATTTCTTCATATGGTTTTTCTGAAAATCTCATGGATCCTAAACAGGACTTCCTCATATTAAAGTATCAATATATGGATCAATATGTAAATAACCGATTGTTTTTATATAAATAAGATATGAGGGTTGAAGAAAAATCATCTATTCTATTTAGTCCAAAAGAAGGCATCCAATAGAGACGAGTCTCAGGAATAACAAAAGAGAGGAAATCTCAGAAGAAAAGCAAAACAAATAGACAGAGATCAAGTCTGTACTTCCGCTGTAATGGATTCAACAAAAGGTACGTTCGAATCTGTAAGTACATTACATTCTTGATATAGAAATCTTAGATCATAAAGTATGATAATTACTATCATTAAAGTCTTAAACCTAATTACCTAAGTTATAATTAATTAATTATAAATCTTTATAACTTATATTTATAGGGTGTATATCAGTTAAGAAGGGTTTTCATGAGAACCCCTCTTCATCACAGCTGTTCGTTTTCTTGTAGCACCTGGGCCGTCGATTATTTGGACCAGCAACCTGGTAAACAAGTAGCAGGTTGCATGCAACCGGTTGGAACAAAATTAAAAAAATTTAATCGATTCTTCTATATTAGGAAGCTACTAACGTACATTAATGCTGCCTAGGTGGAAGATTTGATTACATGTATGCACTAGGATAATAAAAGAAATATTTCTTTCTAAAAAAAATTTAATTTCAATTTCATTCTCTCTCTCTTAACCTCTAAACTCATTGTTCCGCATATTCCTCCCGCTACTGCCCGCGACGACGTTCGGTGATCGCCTAGTTTCGTCCGTTTTTTTGCATCCAGCACCAGCGGCTACTGCCCGCGCCGATGTCCTCTAGTACCCTCTCACCGTCGTCGTCTGGCTCTGCGGTTCGTCATCATTCTGGCGTACGATTCCAGGTTGTGCTAGAAAGGTCGTCCGTTCATCTTTATTTTTCCGACCACCCTCTTCGACGTCTTGTAGTTGGCCGGCGAAGGTTAATAGGTTTTTTAGCATTAGCTTGAGCTATGTTTTTTTCGAGCATCACTGTTTTTTTTTTCCTCCCTTATTTTTCCAGTGGTCTTCGTCCTTTGATTTTCCTGTCCCTAGTTTGAATTCCGTTTTCTGGGTAGTCATCCTTTTTTTTCTATCATTGGTCTCGCCCATGACCAGATTTAGTTTTAAAAAAATCGAAAAAAAAATCATGGCCCAATCGGTGTTTACATAAACGTTGTCCATTGAATTTTTGATGCAATAGACGTTTGCAGTTGCCTTGAAACAGTTGCAGAATACTTGTGACACATTGAAACAGATGTATCGAAGGAATGATTAAACCAAAAATTATTGGCAGAAATATAAAAGCGTGTTGGGCTAAGTGCAGATATTAGCAGAAACGCATTACATAATAGCAGAAGTATACCAGACAATATTAGAAGATGCACACTACATAGTAGCGTAGTAACACCGTAATAGCGGAGGCATACTACATAGTAGCGTAACCGTAATAGCAGAGTCATACTATATAGTAGCGTAAGAACGTAATAACGGAGGCATACTTCATAGTAGCGTAACCGTAATAAAAGAGTCGTACTAAAGAGTAGCGTAACAACGTAATAACGGAGGCCTACTACTGAGTAGCGTAACACCGTACCATCAGAGGCACACTACAAAGTAGCGTAACACAACAATAGCAGAGACATACTACATAGTAACGTAACACCGTAATAGCAGAGACATACTACATAGTAGCGTGACACAGTATTAGCGGAAGCATAATACGAACTAGCGTAAGAACGTAATAGCGGATGCATACTACTAAGTAGCGTAACACAATAATATCAGGAGCATACTAGAAAATAGGGTAAACGTGATAGCACAGTCATAATACATAGTAGTGTAACAACGTAATAGTACTACATAATAGCGTAACACCGTAATTGCAGAGGAACATCACATAATAATAGATTATCAGGTAACACATAGAAGAGGCACACAATATAGTAGCGTAACACAGTAATGGATTATCAGGTAACACCATAATAGCGGAGGCAGACAACATAATAGCGCAACCACGTAATAGCGGAGACACACAACATAGTAGCGTCACACAGTAATAGCGGAGGAATACTAAAAAGTAGCGTAACACAGTAATAGCGGAGTCATAGTACAAAGTAGCGTAACACCATAATAGCAGGGGCAGACTACATAGTAACGTTATACCGTAATAGCGGAGGCATACTACGTAGTAGCGTAATACTGTAATAGTGGACGCATACTACAAGATAGCGTAACACGGTAATAGCGGAGGCATACAACAAAGTAGCGAAACACAGTGGTATCAGAAGCACACAAACATTTCAGTACAGAAAGTCATAATAGCAAAAATACATATTAGCAGAAGCACAATATGCATTACCTATGTAACATTGGACATTAGCGGAATAACAATAGATATTATGGGAGTTCGGAGAAAAGGGGTAACGACGTAAGTGGTTAGAATAGCGGACGCATACTACAAGGTAGCGTAACAATATAATAGCGGAAGGATACAACAAAGTAGCGAAACACAGTGGTATCAGAAGCACACAAAAAAATATCAGTACAGAAAGTCATAATAGCAAAACTACATATTAGCAAAAACACAATGTGTACTACTTAGGTAACATTAGAAATTAGCAGAAGAACAATAGATGTCCAAGTTGATGTCCAATGTCATGCAACCCATATTCTCCGGTCCACCAAGTTGATTAGAGAAATAGGCAGCCTACTGTGATACTGAATATTAACATCAGCTAAGGATGAAAATAGTATTTTGGAAGTATGAGATATTGACCGATTTATTGGAAGGTAACGAATTTTTGTGGGGGTGGCAAATGGATGATTATGATCTAAATTTACAAAATCAGTGACGCACTGATCAGACCTGTCTATTATTTTAAATTTGATACTTGCCAAGCAACTACATCTAAAAATACCATTCTTCCGTCTATTACCGTTGATTGGTGGAAGTATTAGATTGGGACTACTGCCTTGTTTAGAACACAACAACCTTTTCATTACAAGAATTTTATGACCAGTTTGTTTGTCCAATATATTATGCGTCGATCCTAAACGAACAGAAAATCGGGTAGATGATACAAAATCGTAGTAGGATTGAACAGCCATTTCATACGAAGGAAAAACCTCACCTACAATAGTGAATGGTTTACTGGATTGAATGTAACCAGAAGATCCATTTTCATTATTAGGAGATGTTGGATATCCACCAGTAGAGAAAAATTTTCTTTTCAAATGATTGTAAGGGGTTTTAGCAGTACCACAACTTACATTATCGGAATGAGCAGGAATTTGAACAAAGGAATCCACGATATCAGCAGAGGCGGATTGAACATTCTCTGAATCAAAAAAATTACAGCGTATGTTATCAGGATCCAAGGAACAACAAACATTGACACTGGAATCTATAGGATTAACAGTGGTCTGACAATGAGGAGAATTGAATTGGTAATTCATACTATTTGGTATTTTAGCAGTTCCGTAACTCATATTAGCGGAGGATTCCTTAATTTCAGCAGAGGTGCATTGGACAAAATCTGGCTGAACAATGTTACCTGCAGGGGCATCAAGATCCAAGGGCATTGAAAAACCAACGTTGGAAGGTTTAGTATTGGCATTTGTATGACATTGAGGAGAATTAAAATGAAATTTCAAGCTAACGTTGCAGGATGTATTTGTGTGATCGTATGTAAACTGTTGTGAACGATATGGAGGAGGGGTCACAAAAATTGAATTGGTGTTGGGGGAACTTACAGGCTGGTAGGTCGATTTTGATTGCCAAATGATGTTGGAGAAGCCATTATATGCTATGGAGGAAGAAAATAAGCATTTAATGTAAGAAAAGTTCTTTTAGACGGAGATTTGGCAATCAACTACAGAAAATTTGAAAAAGAGGTAGACGGAAACAATTTTAGATGGAGGGAAAGAGAGAGAGTGTAAGAGGTAGAAAAGAAATTACAAGCAGAAATCGTTAAAAAATTCGGCAGGGAAGGAGGGGGGACGGAGATACGCCGGAGGAAGAAAATCTGGAAAAATCCGGCAAGGAAGGAGGGGGGACGGAGATACGTCGGAAGAAGAAAATCTGGAAAAATCCAGCAGACGAGGGAGTTAGAACGCGGGGAGAAAAAATGAGGAAGAAGATACAAAAATGAAATGTTTGATAGAAAGGTAGAAATGGAAAATGACGACAGCTTTTAAAAAAAAATTTCCAAATCAAAAAATGTAATAAAAGGAATGTTACGTGAGTGATGGAAGAATTAATGAAAATGGAATAAAATAATTGAGAAAATGGAAAAAGGATGACCTGTTGCAACAGGTAAATAATGGACGGTGAGGATTGTTCCGAAAAAACGAAGGGCAGAGATTAAGTTCTCACGTAAGAACCCTTCTTAACTGATATTCTTTGTATATTTATATTAAATCTTAACCATAATCCTAACACTGACTCTAAAGTTATTCGGATTATTCGGATTATCCAGAAATCCAGATAATTTATACGGATTCGGATTATCCGGATATCCGAATAATTTATTCGGATTCAGATTTTCAAATCCGGATTTTATTCGGTCGGATATCCGGATTCGGATACCTGCATATCCGATCCGACTCCGACCGATATACAGGCTTACTCATAATGCCTTATCCGGTTGGCCCGGCGACCCCAATCTAGTACCACCATATCTATCCCATGTGGGACCGATGGAAGGGATCTTTTCCAACTTGGAGAAGTATTAGAGAGAGAGATTTTCAGCTTGGAAAATTAAAAAAATACCACCTGTAGGTGATTTAACAAGACCACATAGTATATTATAAAATTTATCAGGTGAGAAGGCCTTATTTTCTGACAATGAGAAAGAAGGCTATCTCAACCTTCCAAATTTCGAAAATCAATCTCCACCCTCCGTTTTCTACCGGTTGAAAAACTTCACAACACGTGGGTTGCTTTAATGTTAGGGTTTAGGGTTAGCGTTTGCAACTGTAGTTTTTTAATAGTTTTTTTAAGAATAGTTTACACCTTTCTCTCTCCGTCTTATTATTTTTTTCTCATCTTTGTTTTTTTGTCACTATTTTATCATCATTTAATGTTTGTGACACATATCACCCTCATTCCATCAGCTTTTATATATGTCTCCATCGTTCTTCATTCAACTTTGTTTGTTTGATGCTTATAATTCGATAAAATAAGGCTTCTTCTTGTTTGATACTAATAATGTCAAAATTTTAAAAATTTATCAAATCATGTAATACTTCATTCTTTTTATTTTAGTTTATTCTTCTTCTTTTAATTCATTCTTTACTCATCTTCCATCTTCTTTCGATCTTAAGTTATTCAAAGAGCATTTCAATTTTACTCCCCTCAATCTAGTCTTCTTCTCTTGGTTTTTTGTGTACAACTTCCTCTTTGGTTTTCTTCATTCATAACATCAATGTATGTCTCAAAATTCATTGATTAATGTTATTGATCAATCATCACCCATGTACGTTGTAATACTTGCACACTCACTACTGATATTATATTATCTCTTGGTTCGCTCTTAGACGATCACATTCAATAACAGTTCGTGTTGTAGTAATGTTATTACGTCTTCGTTTAATTATCATACCCATGTACACGGTAGTGCGGGCACGATCACTATTAATGCTATTACGACATGGTTCTTTCGTAGATGATCACATACAATGCTAGTTCGGATTGTAATAATGCTATTACAACTTTGTACAATGATTTAACCAATGTACTTTGTAATGCGTGCACAAACACTATTAATGCTATTAGGACTTGCTTCTTTCGAAAATGATCACATTCAATGCTAGTTCGTGTTGTAGTAATGCTATTGCGTCTTCCTTCAATAATCTAACCCATGTAAGTGGTAGTGCGGGCACACACACTACTAATGCTATTTCGTGTTGTAGTAATGCTATTACATTTTCGTTCAATGATCATATCCATGTACGTGTTAGTGCGGGCACGATCACTACTAATGCTATTAGGACTTGATTCTTTTTAAGATGATCTCATCCAATGCTAGTTCGCGTTATCGTAATGCTATTAAAACTTCGTACAATGACCTAGTCAATGTGTATGTGGTAGTGTCTGCACACACACTACTAATGCCATTAGAACTTGATTCTTTCTAAAATGATCATATAAAATGCTAGTTTGCATTATAGTAATGCTATTACAACTCCGTGCAATGATCTAACCCATTTATGTGGTAGTGCATGCGTGCACACACACTACTAATACTATTATCTCTTGGTCCGCTCTTAGACGATCACATTTAATGATAGTTCGTGTTTTAGATGCTATCACGTCTTCTTTCAATGATCTAACCCATGTACGAGGTAGTGCGTGCACACACAATATTAATGCTATTATCTCTTGGTTCGTTCTTAGACGATTGCATTCAATGATATTTCGTGTGTTAGTAATGTTATTACGTCTTTATTCAATGATCATACCCATGTACGTGGTAGTGCGGGCACGATCACTACTAATGCTATTAGTCTTAGTGTATACGTGCACCAACACTACTAATGCTATTACGACTTGTTTTTTTTTAGATGATCTCATCTAATGCTAGTTCGCGTTATAGTAATAATATTTCGACTCCGTGTAATGACCAAACACATGTATGTCGGAGTGCATGCACAAACACACTACTAATGCTATTACGACTTAATTAATTATTTCTAAAATGATCACATACAATGCTAAGACTACGCCAAAGTAATGGTATTAATATTAAGACTTTGTACGATGATGTAACCAATGTATTTAGTAGTGCGTGCACACACACTACGCTTTTAGGATTTGGTTCTTAATTTTTAAGATGTTCGTATTTTAATAATGCCATTACATTTTCGTGCAATGATGTAGTCAATACTGCACATTTGAATGACATCTTTCCTACACCAAAGCACAATCTCTCGCATAATTATGTAATTCATGGTTGTAAGAACATATATTCTGTTGTCTTGAATTTTTTTGTATGATGCTTGTGAAAAAACCTCTACTTGCCTACTTAATGTGATTTATAATGGTCTAATAAATGTTTATAATGTAATTATGTTTCAGACAAAACATCTACACAAAACAATCAATTTTTTATTCAAATCAATGACATAATATTAAATGTTTTCGTGAAAATGCAAAAAAAAAAATTAAATGTTTTCGTGAAAATGTCTCTTAATGAGAAATAATATTTTTCAATTTTATTTCAGTCTTCGCCATCTTGGTTTGCCTTTAACAGTAACCATTTACTAGCCTCCAAAGCTCTGTTTGGAGGCTTACCCTTACATTTTTTCTGTAGTATTCATTATATGTTTAGCATTAAAAATTCCATTTATATTATTCAAAACTATTTATTAATAAGAACATACCATTTGGATTGGGTGCACGAATTATAATTATGTTGTCTCTTTGATTTATGTTGACTCACTTTTACTTTTCAAATGTAGGTTTTCATAACTTACACTTATGTCGACACGACATGACTGACACGACATAAAATTCGTGTCGACACAACACGAACACGACATTATTTTATAAAACTTTACTAATTTTCGTGATCAATTGATCTAATTTGCTGATGAAATCAGTTGAACTCTAAATCATTAGAACTTCCGAGCCACGTGCGTGATAAAAACGTCTCGTGAAATTCTTGCGGACTTGACCCATAAAAGATTACTATATTGTGATAAATCCATTCATGTTAGCTTACATGTGCAAGCTAAGAAATGGTCAAAGATTTTGCACCTACATCATTTAATCATCTTCCTCAACAACATTTGCTTAACCACTTTTAGTAAATGCTAGAAAATCATGTATATGTATTATATATATGCATACAACTCCAATCTTCAAACAATAACCAATCACTCTTTACATTTTCTGTGTTCTAGGATTCACAAATCACAATGGGTGTGTCATCTTCGACCTCCGTGTCTCTGATCATGTGTATTATTCTGGGAGCGATGTTGCTGCTTTCCGGAGCGCCGTCTGCGCACTCACAGAGTTGTAACATGCATTTCCCATTTTGGGGCTTGTGTGTCGGCCGTCCTTAACAATACCCCGCCTTCAAGTACCTGTTGTGCAAGTCTAGTGGGACAAGAGAATTGCTACTGCTCCTACAAGAACACACCAAACTTCAATCACTACATAACTCCTTCCATCGAGCAAATGTTTTCAAGCACATGCAATATCCAGATTCCTCGTTGTTAAGACGCTTATAGCCAACCAGCCAGCCGACTTGTCACCTGAAAATTGTCTCTCTATTTCTCTCAATAATATGCAATAACTTGGAGGAGGAGTAGTAATAATAAAGCTTTGGGCTTATTATGTAACTCTATGTATTATGTTGGATTATTGTTGCTGGTGTTATATTTAGTAACTTCAATTGTTGTTTTGAAGTATTGTCTTTCCTTTGTACTTGTTGGTTATCTATATATGACACTTAAATCTGCTTATGTTTTTTTTTATCTTATGATAAATTAACTATATCTTGGTGGGGATCTACATAATCACCAAGGTTGCAGACGTTGCCGTTCAATTTTGATGGATTTTCTTCATAGTTTCTTCTTAATTAATTTCATTGCAGATTTAGCTTGTTCTTCACATTCATTTCTTCGGTATGTTTTTTTAAAATATTCTCAATTTCATTTAGGATTGTTTATAGGTCTTTCGATCATATATATTCATTCATTTTCTTCCATATTACATATTATTCTTTCAATATCAATCATTGTATTTGATGGTGTGTGGGCTCACAATCGGATGCTCACACACAACTTTCTGGACTACTCTTCTCAATAATGGTCACCCCCCTAGACCAGAGTATTGATGTGACGGTTGATTCAAAAGACTTTCAACACCGCTATATTCTTAAAAAGGCGTTGTTGCATCTTTAATGGTGACGGAAATCCGCCACCAATACACAAGAGATGGTGGAGTCGCAAAAGTATTGGTGATGCATTTCCTCCAGAAAAAAGTTTTCGCAAAATTTTCTAAATTAAATTTCATTGAATTGAAACGTAAATTTAGAACATATATGTTTGCTCCGCCCAGGTCTTCGTAAATCGGGTGGAGCACGAACAGGATAACCTTTCCTTCGTATCCGCCTCGGAAAATATGACTAGGGTAGGACAGGGCAACCGGGCAAAGGTATGAGTAAATATCTTCTTTGAATTTATTATTCTATATGATCGCTATTACATGGATTTTATCAAATCGATCTTTTTTAAATAAAATATATAGTTTATCACAACAAGAAAGCGTATCTAATATAAGTCCAAAAACGGCCACTACATCTTGGTCATCTAAATTTCTACAAATATTACTCATTCTCTTACAACCGTTCATTCCATGTAATAAAAAAATTTAAAGACGAAGTGGACGGTTAGGATAATCTATATTTGAACTCACCAAAAAATGACTCATCTGAAAATTACTCTATTTTATTAATAAATAATAATTATTATTAATCTATAGGTACATTTTATTATTTTACGTTTATTATATAGTTATAATTAATTTTACCCTATAATTATTATTTTACCCCATTATTTTATATAGAACTTAAAAGATTCTACATAAAAATATTATTTTACTTTTATTATATATTATATATAATATATAATAATTTATATTTTGATAGACTTTCCTGAATTTTCGTGTAATAATTTTTTTACCAAACTTAATTGTATAACCTATCAATTTTTGTTAAATTAAGCATAATATTAATATATAAGAAACGATTCACGTATGAATTTTGAGATATTATATGAAATATCTCCAATCCTGCTATTAAATATTTTAAAACCAATGGTTCTTTTGAAATGATTAAATATAAGAAAAATATGATACACATATTACAATATTTTGAATGGACGACTCAGATTTAAATAACTCATACTATCTCATTTAAACTATTTCATCTGAATCTCGTTTATACATAAGTATACATGATCAGTATTGAAAATCGTAATATAAATTAAAAAGATAAATTATATATTTTAATACTAGAATATAATAATATATAATTTATATTTTTGGTCCACGAATTAAGGTATATTCTTTTGTAGTGAATACTTCTCGAAAGGCTATGATTTTGTGGGTGTTTAGTTATGGGTGGTAATTCAAAAGCCTAAAACGAAGCTGGTGGAGGAATGAATTTAAGAAAATTCAATATGGGTTCTCTTTCCCTGAAAAAATCTGTTTGTAGTGGCTCGTCCTCGAACAAAAGAGATCTGAATAATAATGCGAGGATAGAAAATTAGTCGATCACGAAATTAATTACATAAAAAAGATCAACGAAGCTTCATTTATCACCTTGTTGCTGAGACAAAAATGCCTTCAAACGCCACCATCATTAGAACAATTAATCACGAGAAATATTGCTGATCTTACAAAAGAAGAAAGGGCCGTCATTTTCAGACCTCTTTCGATTTACTTATTTCCTTCTTTTCTTACGATTTCGATGCCTCTATCTCTTTCTATGGCTTATGCCATGTATATATATATAGATCTATGAGAAGAAGAACCAGAGATCTATTGTTTAAAATAGCAAAAGGGATGTGTGGCTGAGGCTTGTTTTTATTTCATTCTCATATGATCCTAAAAAGTGTTCTTCATTGGTGACCAATATCGATTTAGCTAATCATCCAGATTTTTTGGAGATGGGTTAATTGATCTCAGATTTTTAAAGCACAAACCTCTAGAAAAATTTAATATATTGAAACTAAGTCTGAAAATAGCAGAAGACATGTAAGAAAAACGATATGACACTATTTTAGCACGACACGTTTATAATAGAGTTAGTATTTACTTGAGTTATAACTATTAATTAGAATAAATAAATGTATAATATTATTTTTTTGTATATTAAATGAGATTTGACCTTTTGAGTTTAAAGTTTTAAATAAACATAAAATAATCAATTATTTTTTAGAGCTTTGACAAGATGGTACTGTGGTATGTGGTAGAATATTAGTTAAATTTGAAAAAAATATGTACAAGAGCTTTGGGGATACCAGATTATTTTGTTCTAGAGATGTACATTTAAGGCTTAAAGGAGGAGATCCAAACATAGGTTTTGACAGATAAATTCTACAGACATTCATGATGCATTTGATATATCCTTGTTGATATTGAAGCTCAACAAATTAGTTCAAAGGGGATTACTTACAAAAATTATAGTCTCAAGGGGTCTAAGGTGGTACCATTATACTTAAAATTGACTCAACAATCTTAGACTCTACCCCTAAATCTAGTGATGCCAGGTCTGGTACAAAAAGATATTTACTCATACCAATCGGTACCAATTTCTATTGGTTTGTTTAAGTCCTTTTATTTAATTTGCAAACCCTATTGTCAGATAAAGGCAGCATGCCTGGAGGAGGATTTATGAAAATGTCTTAAGTCAAGTCACCATAAAGAAAGCCATTGCTTACATCCATTTAATTACTTGAAAGGCGATCGATTGCACGGGAATGGGACAAACACTCTTCAGTGGTATGCCCCGTGTCGCGATGATACTTGCAATACTTTCCATTGTTGCAACCTGGGATGGTAGAAACCCTCATAGGGTGAGATTTCAGGAGTTTTTCAGCATCCCGTAACAATATGAATATCTCTATCTGGTTGGGATCTGACAACTTCGAGGGTGACTATGATGTTACCTTCACTGAGGTCGTGGACCCTAGACGGAGCCAACTGGAAAACACTACCCGACGATGTGGCTCGAGTAGCTCAGTTTACTCTGATGTATAGAAACAAAATTCTCAATGATATATTTAGTTTTTAATTAATCTTAATTATATTAAACCCTAATTAACAATAGATAGACTTATATGAGTTAATTTTATTTATAAATCTATTTAAACTCATATGATATAAAATTAACTTGATACATGATTAAATGAAAATAAGATTAGCTTATTTATTATGATCAAACAAATTTTTACATTGATCAAGTTAATTATTGTAGCATGTAGCTAGGAGTGAGCGGAGACGGGGCGGAGATTGCGTTCCCCGTCCCCGTACCCGGTCATTTTGATCGAAGACGGGGAAATACCCGAGTCAAAAACCATCCCCGGCCAAGGTACAGGGACGGGGATCCCCGACGAAAATAAATTTTTTTTAAACAATAATGTTACTAATATAATTAAAATCGATTTAGTGAGAGTGTGATTAGGGTTTAAGGAGAGAAATAAATTTAGGGATTTGAAATTTCACATTTATGATTTAAAACTTAAAATTAAAAATTTAAGAAATATTGAAAATTTAAAATGTAGGGGTTAAATACAATTTTTTATGGATATATTTTAAATATAAACGGGTTAAATATAATTGTTTTATGGATATATTTGATATATAAACTAATGTATTTAATATATTATATAGGGTTATTTATATAGATTATACTATATAAAATATTATATAAGGTTTAATTGCAATTTTCCGGGTACGAGTATTGTCGGATTTGAATCCCCATCCCCTTACCCGGAAATGACCGGGGATTTCGGTCGGGGACGGGGATTTTCCTACTTCGGGTAGAAAAATCTTCCTCGTCCCCGTATCCACCCGGCCGGGTACGGAGCGGGTACCGAGTACGAGGACGGGGAATCTCACCCCTAGTACCTGTAAAGAGTTAAAATATTATAAAGGTTAACTTATAAATGTACCCATAATATCAAGTATAAATATAGGCTTAATGTGTTATAATATTCTTAAGTTGAATGTTTCATTTTGTGAGTCAATTAAAGAGTGAAAGATTCTTGCTTTACTCTTCTTTTTCTAATTGACCTAACAACTTCTATCCACCCCCTTTCTTCTATCTTCTTCTTCTATCATTTTCTTGTTAATTGATGGCTATAAAGGAAACCTCTCCAGAATTCTACATGGTATTGAGAGCTTCAGTTTTTTGCGATCAAAACTAGGGCACGGCTTCTGTAATCAAAGGTTGGAGCGGTTTCTCGTCGATTTTTCTCAAGATCGGCTGCAACGCGTGGTTTTTTTTCTCTCGCCGATTGATTGCAATCTGCGATTGCAACTCTGGTTTGAATTTTATCTGTTATTTACGATTGTTATCTTTTATCAATTGCAATTTATTTTCTGTTATTTGCGATGGTTACGCGTTCTGTGTGATTGATTAGCGCGTTGATCAATTTTATCAATCGTTGTGTAGTTTTGATTAATTGATTGATTTGCGTGCAATTGTTATCTTGGATCTTCGATTGTTATTTGCGTGTCTGCATCTGTCTCACTTGGTGATTCTGTCGATTTGAGTTTTATCGGTTATCGTTTTTCTGCAATTTTTTTTTCCTTTTCTCTCCAACTAGTTTTTTTTTCCGATTTGAATCATTAAGGTAATTCTGTCCGACTAATCGCGGATTTCTTTTGCCCGATTCTGTCCTATTCTTTTTCGATTTGCCGATTGGATTCTGTCCCGATTATTCATACCATTTTTCACCAATTTTAACTGATCTCTCGCGACCTAATTTCTTGTCTCTTGCGATCTGCTTGCGATCCTTACTTGCGATGTTTGATTTCTGATTTCTGGTTGCGATTGCGATTTTTTTTTCTTTCTTCTCACCTATACTGGTTTAATAAAGCGGTGCTATTATAATATTATAATCGGTGCTATTAATTCGATTTTTTTTTTCTGTCATCGATTTTGCTGGTTTTTTTTTAATCCTGCCATTTGTGATATCGTGCCTTACTGTTATCAATTTCTTTTACTGTCTTAATTGATTTGTGATATCAAGATTTGTTTTACTGCCATATTGTTTTACTGTCATCGATTTGTGATATCCTGCCATTTTTTTTTCTTTCTCTTTCTTTCTTTGCCTTACTGTCTTAATTGATTTCTGATTTTTTTTTATGATTTGTGATTTGCGATTATTCTGGTTAGGATTTAGCTAATAGCTGATCGATTACATGCAATCTGATTTAAAAAAAAAACACTTAAGGTTGTTTACCTAATTCTAAATCCTAATAACTACATCATAATTGTAAATAATAATAATAAAAAAAATCTCTGATTGTGTAGTTTCTACCTAATCAAAATTATAACATAACTACATTTTCTACCTGATCGATTGTGTAGTTTATAGTTTTCTTATAGTTGTAAATTGCAATTTCCCAAGTAGTTGATTGTTATTTTGTTTGTGACTTAAGGAGCTGGTTTTTCTGGATTTGCGAGTCAACTTCTGTAATCATTGTTTCCATCAAAGTGGCGATTTGCGACTTGAGTTATGGCAGGAAGTGTAGCTGGAGACTCATCAGGTGCTGGAAGTGCAGCTGTGACAGCAAGGATCGAAGTTCCCCAAATGATGTACAGTATTGCGTCACTCTGTCCCACACCTCTTTCAGAAGGGAATTATCTAGTATGGAAAAATCAATTTGAAGGTGCGTTGCAAATACATAATTTGTTAGATTTTATTTCTGGAAAACTTGGGACTCCGGCTCTAAGATTAAGTGATGGCTCTGAAAATCTGGCGTATGCGTCTCACAAGAGGAACGATGGCATAGTGCTCAGCTGGATTAAAGCCACGGTATGTAAGGAAATTCAGCCTCTACTTTTACCTTGTGTTACTGCATATGAGGCATGGCATATCTTAGAAACAGATATTTCGCCTATTGATAAAAATCAAATTCAAGCTCTTCGTGATGAGTTGAAATTTTCATGTAGAGACCTAGGGCTTCTTAACTATTTTTTAGGAATGGAATGTATAAGACAAGGGAAAACCATAATTCTAAGTCAAGAAAAATATGTGTCTGATATATTGAAAAAATTCAATATGATGGACTGCACACTATGTAGGACACCAATGGTTCAAAATCCAAGACTAAATAAAAATTCAGGGACTCCTATAGAAGACAATACAATATACAGAAGCATTGTAGGGTCCTTACAATATATAACTATGACTAGGCCTGATATTGTCTTTTGTGTGAATCATCTTAGTCAGTTCCTACAAACACCAACTGATGTACATCTTAGTTTTGCTAAGAGGATGCTAAGATATATTAAGGGATCTTCTAACCTAGGACTGAGATTTACATCTTCAGTCAAACCAGTAAATTCTTTGATAGCCTACTGTGATTCAGACTGGGCAAATGATACTGATGATAGGAGATCAGTGTCTGGATTCAGCATCTAGTTTGCTGGAAATTTGGTGGCCTGGACATCAAAGAAACAGGTAGTGATATATATCGAAATCGAACTGTGAGGCTGAATACAGGGCACTATCTGGGATAACTTTAGAAGTTAAGTGGTTCTGTAATTTGTTTAGGGAACTGGAGATTAGGTTTGAGACAGCTCCACAAATATTATGTGATAATAAATCAGCAATTTTTCTCACTAAAAATCCATCATCAAACCAGAAAACTAGACATATAGATATCTCACACCATTTTATTAGAGAGCTGGTGATGAAAGGGGCAAAGTGGATTATATTGTTGCTAGTCAACAACTAGCAGATGGTTTCACTAAAGTACTGGGCACAGGGCAATTCATGGTTCACAGGGATAGGCATAAACTAGTACCAACCAGTCCTAATCCTAGAATCCTAATGAAGGACAAAAGTAGGGTAACAAAATCGTAGGAAATAAGTAAACTAAAGCTAATTAAGGAGGCTTAGGAGAAATGATCTGAGTGCTGATAATAGTTGTGTAAGGTAGTAGGAATCTGGGATTTCTGTTACCTATTGTAGGAAAACATTGTCACTAGGATAATGTAAATACTCATCACTGGAATGTTGGGAACATAGCAGTGAGCAATTTGATTCGGGAGAATCACCTAAGTATGATACTAGTAAATATCTTTATTATTAGTTTCTGCTCTATGGGGTAATAAGTCTGTACAAGTCAGGTTATTACAAATAGAGACTGTGAAATAAATAGATCATGAATAATAAACTAATAACTATATAAGGGAGACTATAATATTGAGTATTAGTTTATATATATATATAATAATAATAATAATAATAAAAATAATAATAATAATAATAATAATGAAAATACAATTAGATGTATATGATTATGAATAACATATATCTGAGGTGTTGTATTTCTGATTTCTGTTCTTATAGTAATACTTGTATTCATATTAGGAAATGTTAGATAAATATGATGTTGAGAATTGCAGGGTGATAATCTGAAATATGTTCTAAAACTATTTCTAATTTGTTTTGATACATAATTTTTTTTTTAAGGAATGGTCCATATTTTTCTGGTTTGGTTTGTAGGAATGGCTACTGTGGATGTATGTTTGTGTGGTTGTAGGTCATACTAAGATAGGTCATGCCCAAATAGCTGGAAATTTAATCTGGGGCAGTAAATGTGAAATCTAGAGCAGTAGGAGCTTTAAGAATGAGCAGCGAGTTTTTTTTTCCTTTCTTTCTTTCAGGATCTTAATTGGTATAACAGGAGGGTTTTCCCAGTAAAAATGAAAAAAAGAGGAGCAAAAATAAGAATCCCAGCTGGGTTTTTCGCCCCCCCTGTTAGCTCAATTAATTCATAGCCACTACAAAAAATCAGCGAATTTCTGGCGGCAAATTCCGGCGGCCAGGCCGCCGGTATAATGGTTCCTGGCGGTCAAGCCGACGAGATGCCGTCGCCGGAGTTGTTGTCGCCGGAATGTTGAAATACCGGCGGCCAGGCCGGCGGGAAAAAATTTTGGATTCCGATTTTAACAGAGATTGTCCCGGCGGCTTAGTCGCCGAAATTTTTTTTTGAAAATTATATCCCGGCGGCCTGGCCGCCGGCTGTTAATTTTTGGAAAATAATTTTCCGGCGGCCTGGCCGCTGGTCAATATTTCCCGGCAGGAAAAAAATTTCCCGGGAAGAAATTTCTGGCGGCCTGGCCGGTGGTTCACTTTTGAAAAATAAAAAAAAAATTAAAATTAAAATTAAAAATAAAATTGAAAATAAAATTGAAAATAAAATTGATATTGAAATTGAAGTTTAATAATTAATGTACAACAAAAAATAACTTCGACAATCACTAATTTTACTTCTTCTTTTTTTCGCTCTTTTTCTTTTTTTTAGTTCCGACCACCTTTCGTAACGCCTCTGTCGTGAATATTATCGATCTTCCGCGCGGCGGCTCCTCTTGTGGCGTTGGTAGTTGAGTAGTCGGTGCGGCGGCTCTAGAAGATGACGCTCCAGGAGTATACATGTTTTGCGCTGCATCGTTGTTGAACATTGTCGGAAACTCCGGTAAGCGCATGTTTGGATTTTGAGCGAGCATTGCGGAGTTGTATTGTTGGAAGAACGCCATTTGACGAGTCATGAAGTCTTCATTCTTACGAGCCAACTCTTCATTCTTACGAGCCAAGTCTTCATTCTGACGAACCATCGCCTCATTCTGCTCATTCTGACGAGCCATCGCTCTCTCGACAGCCTCGTTGACCTTATCTTGAACCTCTGCTTCGGTCATTGGATCTTTTCCTTTGTCCGTGCAGAAGTTCCCCACATTCATGCGATGCGTCGTCTTTTTGCTCAAAGAGGAACCAGTTGTTCCTAATATTCTTGATTTCTTCGAGCTTCGACCGATAAATTCGGTTATAGCAAATTGGATTAGAGCCTAATGAAAAAGAAAACATGATAATAATTAATGTAAATATAACTATTGAATTGTATTAAAAAATATAAAATAATTACCGTGACAGTCATATTTTCTTGTTGAGCCATATTTTTGGCTTCTTCACTGTCTATCCATTTAACCGCTTTAACCACTCGTTCGTCTTTTGGATAAGCTGCCTTTATATTGAGTTTCCAAGTTTTGATCTCATTTAGTCCTTTTTGTTCCTGTAATATTAAAATTAGGAAAAGAAAGAAAAAATTAAAAAGAACTTGAAAGTAAATATGAAATTAAATAATTTACTTACAGCTTCGTAATTTCTTTCCGCCAGACTCTTCGAACCTAAACTGTGTGTTGTTTGTTTAGCCCGATTGCCTTTGTTTATTTGTGAAATTTCCTATATAAAGTTAAAAAAAAATAATTAAGTTAATAAAAAAATTAAGTTATTAAATGCAATTAAAAAGAAGAAATGAAATAATACGTACTAATCCCCTCGGTGATCTTCTCTCCATCAGTTTTTTTAGAAATTGGTCTTTCATGATGTAGTCGGGTAATGTTCTCATAACCTCTTCGACTGTCAGATCTTTGTTATTATATTTATCCAATAAAGAGTTATAAGCGCTTCTCCATAATTTGTTTAACCTTTCATTGACACGTCGATAACCAAAGGTTGACCCGCTGTAATCAAATTCTCTCTGTTCGATGAATAATTATAACATTAATTAATAATTAACTATAAAATCTATAATAATAATTAAATATTATTAATTAATAAACCTGAATCGTTTCCATCGCCTCATCTATGTTTTTCTGGTCTTGTTCAAACCACGGTACGTCCATTGGTAGTAGTTTGAAATCGTTCGCGATCATTGCGCATTTCTTGTTTAGTTTTTTTCCGACGCTATCATGGACAATTTGATCATCTTTGAATTTTATTACAAACCGTTGTCCTTGTGATGGATGATATTCAGGATGATCTTTGTTTTGTTCTCTTGTTTTTTTCTTCGTTTGATCACCAGCCATGTTCATCTCATGTAGATTCGGATGATCATATTCTTGTTCGTCAGTTGAATGATCATCACTCCGATCGGGAGTCGTGACGACCATGAAAACCGATATAACGAATGCTACTATTAACCAATACATCTAAAAAAAATAAGGATAATCTAATTAATCGAAAGATAATTATTAATTATTAATTATTAGTTAATTAAATAAATAAATAATTAATAATTGATTATTCAACAATTATTTGAAAACTAACTAACAATCACACTTATACAAAATCTGATTGTTACTTTTTTTAAATTATTAATTAATTAAATAATTATTTAAATTTAATTAAATAATTATTTATTTAATTATTAATTAAATAAATGATTTTAATTTTCAAATAATTGTTTTCAACATTGGATTTTAAATCAAGTTCTTAATATAAAAACTGATTTATGGATTTTCCAATATTTTCTTAATTAATTATTAATTATTAGTTAATTAAATAAATAATTAATTAATAATTAATAATTGATTATTCAGCAATTATTTGAAAACTAACTAACAATCACACTTATACAAAATCTGATTGTTACTTTTTTTCAATTATTAATTAATTAAATAATTATTTAAATTTAATTAAATAATTATTTATTTAATTATAAAAAATTACAATCCTAACCCTAACCCTAACATTACATTTCTAAACATTACAATCCTAACCCTAACCCTAACATGGCATTTCTAAACATTACAATCCCTAATATTTTCTTAATTAATTATTAATTATTAGTTAATTAAATAATTATTTAATTCATTATTAATTAAATTTCAAGTCAAGTTCTAATAATTGTTTTAAAAATGTGATTTTCATATTTAGATAATTTAATTAATAAATAATTACTAAACATTTATTCAAAAATTATTAAAAATCACATTTATAGAAAATAATTACTAAACATTTATTTAAATAATTATTTCATTTATTTAAATTTAAATTTCATTTTAACTCATGAATTCTTTTTGAATCATGCATTTCAATTCATTTCATTTTATAGAATTCATTTTAAAAAATTTGCATTCATTTTCAATTTACACAATTTAAGAACATGCATTTCATTTTACTATTACTTAGCATGCAAATTAGATTAACTAATTTCTAACTAACATGCAAATTAGATTAAAAAAAATTAATATTAAGAGTGATGAGTGATGAGACTATCGTTTATGAGTGATGAGTAGCCTAACTTGCAATGGTATATTTTTTTAGTTGGACATTTCAGTAAATTAAGTGTGTGTGTGTCCGAACTCCGAATGATCTATTTCAGAATTTCATAGTTTTACCTTTGTCAAAAAAAGACGATCTGCTCGCTGCTTAACAGTTCCACCTACTTTCAGTCCAAGTGCAGCTAAAGCCTGAAAAATATAAAACATTATGAGGAAGTAAATAAAACATTAAAAGATAAAAAAAAATTCATTAACACAAATTCCAGCAAACCATAAATTCCAGTAATTATATAACTTAAAAAAAAATCATCATTTAAAACATTTAAAACATCAACACACAACACACACATATATCATTAACACAAATATCAACTACCTAAAATAAATCAATAAAAGACTAACAACATTATTAAAATAGTAATTAAAAAATTCCAGCAACTACCTATAATAAAATTTCAGCAAACTTTAAAAACACACAAATTCAACTAAACCAACTTAAAACACACAAATAAAACATTAAAAGATTAAACATGACAATATGAACATAAAATAAAACTCCTTAACAGACCAGCACATAAAATAAAACTCCTTAAAGCAAAAATAAACAAGAGTGAAACTAGTGCAACCAATGACTAATAGCAGCAGTTTCCAACAGGCCCCTATCAGGGTTTTTTGACTTAATCTCAAAACATATCTTAGATAGAGTCCTTAATCACCTCAGGTCATCCAATTTTACAAATACACATAATCAAAAGAAAACTAGTATTCAATCACTAATTGGCGTGATAGATAACAATTGACAATGGCACTATGGCAGAGAAAAAATTGCAAAAAACTAATCTACTCTACAGTAATGGAACACCAAATTAAGAACACTTAAAACATTTAAAACACCAAATTAAAACACTAACATTTAAAACACTGCTGTAACTGTCCTAATTAAAGCCATCAAGAAAGTCAGACAGACCCGCAAAACATAATCCATGCTTACTTTTTGCTACTCACATGTGACACATGTCCTGTCCTCACATGCTTACTTTTTGCTACTCACATGCTACTCGCAAAACATAATCCAGAAATTTTAGATGAAATTTTAGATGAAACATAATCCAAAATCAAATCTTTTATTATTAATGTTTACATAAATCAAAATCTCCAACATTAAATATCTAAAAACATAACATTGGAAGACATTTAAAATCAAAAAATCAAAACAGTAGCCTAAAAAAAATAAACACAATCAACACAAAAATCAACAGTAAAAAAACAGACCTTTGCTAAAATGTTGGGGTTTTTAAATGAGGTTTCAATTGAAAACAAGTAGCCCTAAAAACAGACCTTTGATGTAAAGATTTCAATGAGGTTTTTAAAAGCACACAAAACAAGTTGGGGTTTGGGAGAAATTGAAAATCGTGAGGGAGGGAGGGGTTGGGGTTTAGAGATTTGGGAATTTTAATAAGTTGGGCTTTAGGGTTTTAAGAGTTGGGTTTTAAGAGTTAGGATACACAATGATAACTAAAACTAAAAACCATTAACTAAAACACCCAAAAATACATAAACCCTAAAATACATGAACCATTAACTAATACATGAAGAAGAAGATGAAAAACGAGAATAAGAAGAAGAAGAAGAAGAAGAAGAAGAAGAGGAAGAGGAAATAAATCAAAAAGAAGAGAGAAAGATGAAGAACAAGATGAAGACAACATTTACCTTTGATGACAACAAAAAACCGACCGGAGGATGCCTAGATCGTCGGAGGAGCCTTGGGGAAGATTAGGGAGGAGTGGGAACGATTTGGGGGGAAATGAAAGAATCTGGAAATTTTTTTCTTATATAAAAAATTCCCGGCGGCCTGGCCGCCGGAAAATACTTAAGTTTAGTTTGACTTAGTTTGACTGTACGGGGGACCACGGCGGCGCAAGTTGTAAATTTAGGGTTTTCCAAAAATTTCTGGCGGCCAGGCCGCTGGCTAATGAAAAAAACAAGCGGGAAAAAGTATCCAGCGGCCAGGCCGCCGGGAATTTTTCTCCCGACCGTTGAGGGTTTTAGTATCCAGCGGCCAGGCCGCCGGGAATTTTTCTCCCGACCGTTGTTGAATTGGAGCTGGCGGCCAGGCCGCTGGAATTTTTTACAAAAAAATATTCCGTCGGCCTGGCCGCCAGAAATTTTCTCTCATTTACGAGGGAAAATTATGCAGGCGGACAAGTGTAAGATTCCGGCGGCCAGGCCGACGAAAGTATCTACCGGCGGCCAGGCCGCCGGGAGATGGGCGCCAGAACTGCGCTGATTTTTTGTAGTGTTCCATGAAGTAGGATGGGGCGAACTTGATGCCACTGAGTTATCCACTGTTGGTTACTGAATGCTCTATCAAGTTTCGTTCTTGTATGGTTATTAGGAATTAGGTTATAATAATAATAAATAATCACTACAAAAAACCAACGCAGTTCTGACGCCCATCTCCCGACGGTCTGGCCGCCGGCATGTTACACTTGTCTGCCGGCATAATTTTCCCTCGTAAATGAGAGAAATTAGCTGGCGGCCAAACCGACAGTGTCTATTTTTTTAATATGCCAACGGCCTGGCCGTCAGCATTTTTGGGAAACCCTAAAATTACAATTTGCGCCGTCGTGGTCCCCCGTACAGTCAAACTTAGTCAACTCGAACTTAAGTATTTCCCAATGGCCTGGCTGTCGGGAATTTTTTATATAACTAAAAAAAATTCAGATTTCTTTCATTTTATTTTCCCCCAAAATCCTCTCCACTTCTCCCCACTCCTCTCTAACCTCCCCAAACTACTCCGACGATCTTCCAGTCCGTCCTCCGGCCACTTCTCTCCGGTCATCGTCGAACGTCATCCTCAAGGTATGTTCTTCATCTTCATTTAGTTTTTATCTTGTTTTTTGTTCTTATTTTTTGTCATCTTCTTCATTTTATCTTCATTTAGTTTTTATCTTTGTATTTTTGTTTTTTTTGTTTTTTTCATTGTTCATCTGCATGTGTCTGTGATATATGTTTGTGATATATTTATGTTCTTTTTCTTCTTCTTCTCTCCTTTTCTTTGTTGTTTTTAATTTGGGGGTTTATGATTTGAGGGTTTATGGTTTGTGAAAGTGTTAATTATTAGGGGGTTTATGATTTGGGGGTTTAATTGATAATGTTAATTATTAAATGTAGTTTTTTTCTTCTAATTTAGGGTTTTATGAAATGGGGGTTTTAAATTTGGGGGTTTGATATTATTTATTTAGAGTGTTTGATTTGTGTATTTGATCTTATGTAGTTAGGGTATGATTTTGTGGATGATCTTATGTGTTTTAATGTTTGATTTAGTGTCTTGGTTGTAATTTTTTAAATGTTTTAAGTGTTAGGGTTGATGTTTGATTTAGTGTCTTGTTTTTAAATGTTTTACTATTTTGATGTTTTTAAATGATTTAGTGTTTTGATGTTTTTTTAAGTGTTAAATATTTACTGTTTTTGTTAAATGCCTACTTTTTTTTTTGTAGTGTTATATGGTTTGCTGAAATTTTTTTTATTGATCTATAATGATTTTTTTTATTTTTTTAATCTTTTAATGTTTTATTTGTGTGTTTGCTGGAATAGGTAGTTGATATTTGATCTTTTTAATCTATATGGTTTGCTGGAATTTTTTAATTACTATTTTAATAATGTTGTTATTATTTTATTTATTTATTTTAGGTAGTTGATATTTGTGTTAATGATATATATATGTGTGTGTTGTGTGTTGATATTGTTTTGTGTTATATGTGATGTTCTTTGTTGCTAGGATTTGCGGATATTTAAATTGATCATTTGCGGATATATTGAAAGACATTTGCGGATATATCAATGTAATATTTTTTGTATATCCTTTCTTTATTTTTGACATTTGCGGACATTTGTTTAATTGATCATTTCTATATTTTTCAAATTAATTTCTATGATAGTTATTAATTAATTAATCTAATTTACATGTTAGACATTGAAAAATGAAATGCATGTTGAGAAATTGTATATATGTAGATTGAAATGCCATAAAATGAAATGTTATGTAATGAAATGATATGTAATAAAATGCCATAAAATGAAATGCCATGAAATAAATTAAAATGCATGAGTTAAAATGAAATCAAAATTGAAATAAATAATAATAATAGTTAAATTATTAAATTAAATAATTATAGTTAAATTAATAATTAATAATTTATTTAATTAATAATTAACCCAATTCTTGGGAAGAAGTCGACTTCCGGAGGAGCTTTTTCCTGAAGGCTGAGGAACTCGACTTTTCTTAGTTTAGGGCCTTGGTCGGGTCCTGAGATGGAGAAGCAAACTCCCTTCAGAGGAGTCGACTTTGCTCTGGGAAAAAGTCGACCATCAACCGGGTGATTTCCGGACGCAGCTCCTTGGCTGGCGACTTGGGGAAAAAGTCGAACTCTCTTTTCCAAAAGTCGAGGAGCTTTTGTCGTGAGTATCTTTGAATCACAGACGGCGCCAACTGATGAGGGTGGAATTAACCTGACCAGTACTCCAAGACGCTTCCAGCAAGCACCAGGTGGGGAACTCCGCGGGGAAATCAGGCCGGAACTCAAGTGTGCAGAGCTTCGCTTCGCTAGGACTTCTCCACTCCAAATGACTTGCCCAAATAAGTGAGAGGTGCCTCCTATTTATAGGAATTTTTATGGGGGTAATCTGGTCATTTAGGCAGTAACCGCCTAACTGATCAGAACAGGTCCAAGATCGACTTTCCTGTGATCGACTTCTGAACAAAGTCGAGTCCCAGGAAAGTCGGATCCCAAGAAAGTCGATCCTTAGTAAAGTCGATCTTCTCATGAGTTGACTTAGGACCTCTCCAAATCTAGAATAGGTCTCTCAGTTCATCTCAGACTATCCGGACTTCTAGTTGTTGGTATGTTATAACCGAGTTCGAGATACTGTATCACCAATAATTATTTAATTAAATTTAAATAAATATTTAATTAATTAATAATTAAAAAAGTAACAATCAGATTATCTATAAGTGTGATTGTTAGTTAGTTTTTAAATAATTATTTATATAATTAATAATTAATTTTTAATTAACTAACTAAAAATGTTTGCGATAATATTCTAATTTCTAAACACTTTATTAGAAATGGATGACAAATCGAAAGACAATTTGAGTGCCCGTTTGGATCTTCAAGAAATGAAAATTCGTTTCGAGTTACATCCATTAAAAATTAGTGATTCTGAATGAAAGATTTCAAAGACGATATTCAATCTCAATAATGAAGAAAAGACGATTTTCTGTAAAGTATTTCATGATCTCAACCTTCCGGATGAGTACGCATCCAACATCTCATCAAAAGTGAAATTGAAAGAAAAGAAGTTTACAGGTTTGAAAAGTCATGATTGTCATATGATAATGCAACAATTACTTCCAATTGCGTTACGTCGATCAACACATCCAAAGGTAACATCTGTTTTAGTTGACATATGCAAGTATTTTAACGCGATTTGTTCGAAAGCGATTGTAGTTGACCATATGGAAAGATTGAAAAAAAATATCGTTATTACATTGTGCAAATTGAAAAAAATATTTCCTCCGGGTTTTTTTACAATAATGATACATCTAATAGTACATCTTGCAAGTGAAGCGAAAGTGGTTGGTCCAGTACATTATCGATAGACGTATTCAATTGAAAGATATCTATTAACTTTGAAAAAATACGTTCGAATCCGTAGTCATCCTGAAAGGTCGATTGCAGAAAAATATCTGGCCGACGAATCTATGACATTCTGTTCACGTTTTTTACATAACGTTGAAACTAAGTCAAATATAACGGAAAGATATATCGATGGTTACTATGGTGCATCAACTCACACTTCACTCACTAAACTTGAACATGATCAAGTTCATCGATATATCATTTTTAATTTGGATATTACTGAGATATTCCGAAATCTTCATATCGACGACCTAAAACAAAAGTATGTACGTATATGACATGATTCTATTTAATTATTTTCATATCATCGATATATCATTTTCATATCTATTTAATATTTACGTTTTTAATTTTGCTTAAAAAAAAATATATTTACGTTTAACATATTAGGTATCCGACTATTACTTCCTTGCGTTTGCAAAAATTACATTTCAAAGAATTTGCAGACTGGTTTGAAAAATATGTTCAGAAAAATAGGGGCAAGGACGAGAATATTTCAGGAGATATTTGTTCGATATCAAAAGGTCCAAATTTTTTTCTAAAATCGTACAACGGCTACATCTTAAATGGTGTGAAATTTCTTTTGTTTGAACTGTCAAATTTAATAAAGACACAAAATCACATACTTAAAAAATGGTGTATTAGTCTCCGCCACTACAACCACATACTTAAAAAATTTGAATGACGATCCGACAATTGATGATCTTTCGTACCATGGAACTCTTCACAAAGTTTTCGAAGTATGTTACGGACACAATATGTTGAAATATCCGATGTTTCGCTGCAAATGGTACGAAGGATATAAAAAAGACGAGTTCGGTATGGTTAGTGTGAAAATGTCAATGCCAAAATACGGGGAAGAACCGTTTATTTTTGCCGAACAAGTCAAACAATGTTTTTATTCAATAGATCCTATTAAATCTAATAGGAGTTTTGTTTTAAACAGACCTTATAAACAAATATTTGATGTAGACGATGTATAATGAATTTGAATATTATCTTTATTTCATATTATCTTTCGATTAATTAGATTATCTTTATTTTATTTAGATGTATTGGTTACTTGTCGTATTCGTTTTCTCGATTTTCATGGTCGTCACGACTCCTTATCAGAGTGATGACTCTGATCACTCTGATGATCAGTATTATGATCATCATGATGTACACATTAACACAGCTGGGTATGGTAAAACGAAAAAAATACAAGAGAACAAAACAAAGATCATGCAGAATATCATTCATCACAAGGACAACGATTTGTAGTAAAATTTAGAAATGATCAAATTGTCCACGATAGCGTAGCAAGAAAATTAAACAAGAAAATAGCAATGGTCGCGAACGATTTCAAATTAATTACTACCAATGGACGTACCATTGGTTGAACAAAATCAGAAAAACATAGATGAAACGATGGAAACGACACAAGTTCATTAATTCATAGTTAATTATTATTATAAATTATATAGTTAATTAATAGTTAATTTTATAATTATTAATCGAACAGAGAGAATTTGATTACAACGGGTCAAACTATGGTCATCGACGTGTCAACGAAAAGTTAAACAAAGTTAAACGAAAAGTCAACAACGCTTTACCAGATAAATATAATAATGAAGATTTAACAGTCAAAGAGGTTATGAAAAGTTTACCCGACTACATCAACAAAGATCAATTTCTAAAAAAGCTGAACGAGAGAAGATCACCGAGAGGAATAGTACGTATTAAATATTATTTCTTTTTAATGCAATAAAATTAGAAAAATTTAACTTAATTACTTTATTTTATCTTTTTCTTGATTGCAGAAATTTTTTAAAATTAACAAAGACAATCGGGCAAAACAAACTTCATACAATTTAGGTTCGAAAAGTCTAGTACAACGAAATTACGAAGCTGTAAGTAAATCATTTAATTTCATATATACTTTCAATTTTTTTTCTTTTTTTTTCTTTTTTTTCTCCTAATTTTAATATTTCAGAAACAAAAAGGATTATCTGAAGTTGAAATTTGGAAACAAAATATAAAGACAACTTATTCAAAAGACGAACGAGTGGTATGTAATTTTTTTAATTAATCACAGTTAATTACTATTTTTTGACTACTTTCATTTTTTTTTAAGGATAAAACGTTTCAATGGATAGAAAGTGAAGAAGCAAAAAAGATAGTTGAACAAAAAAATATGACGGCCACGGTATTTCATTTTTTTTCAATATAATTCATTAAATAAATTTACATTATCTTCATCTTTTTTTTTTAATTAGGCTCTCATCTAGTTTACTAGCTATAACCGAACATATTGGTAGAAGCTCGAAAAAAACTAGAGTATTAGAAACAACTGGTTCCTCATTCAGCAAGAAGACAACGCATCGGATGAATGTGAGGAACTTTTCAAAAGATAAAGAAAAAGAAGCTTCTATGACCGAAGCTGAGGTCGATAATAAGGTTAACGAGGCAGTCGAGAGGGCGATGGTTCGTCAGAATGAAGCGATGGCTCGTCAGAATGAAGCGATGACTCGTCAGAATGAAGCGATGACTCGTCAAATGACGTTTTTCCAACAGTACAACACAACAATACTCGCTCAGAATCCTAACTTGCGCTTACCATAATTTCCCCCAATCTTCAACGACACTACAGCGCAACCCGCAGGAGGGTTCAACATAAATTCTTCTGGAGCGTCGACTTCTAGAGCACCGCAAGTACAACTGCAGGAAACTCCGCCTGTTCAACAAACAATGCCACAAGAGGAGTACACTATTTCACCACCGCGCGGAGGAAGACCGATTATCTTCTCACAATTGGCATTATGAAAGACGGTCGCGTCTAAAAAAAAGAAGAAAAACACAAAATAGAAAATAGAATAGTAATTACCGAATTTAATATATGTCGTACTTTCATTATCGAACATCAATTTCAATTTCATTTCATTATTTAAATAAAATAATTATTTTTTTCAAAAAATAATTTTTTCACGGGGAAATTTTTTTTTCTGCCGGAAAATATTGACCAGCGCCTTGGCCGTCAGGGATTTTTTTTCCCAATTTTACACTACCAACGGTCAGGCCGCTGGCAAATTTTTACAAAAAAATATTTGCCGGTGGCTAAGCCGTCGGGATATAATTTCAAAAAAATATGTGCAAGCGGTCAAGCCGCCGGTACTATTTCCGTTAAAATCGGAATCCACAATTTACTGCCGGCGGCCTGACTGCCGGTATATTACAAAACTGACGACGTTAGTTTCGGCGGTGGAATACCGTCGGCTTGGCCGTCAGGACGCATTTTAGGCTGCCGGCATTTGCAGCCAGAATAACGCTGGTTTTTTGTAGTGAATTTTGTTTTAGATAATTAAAAATAAGGTAATTATATAGTAGTTATAATAAATGTACTATAAAAGCAAGTCAATGATAATCAATCAAATAATACTTCATTCCATCAAGTCTTAATCACTATGGTTCACAACGTCGATCGCTCACTTGGATATCGAATTTCATTGAAATTTTCAGCCATCAACAAGTCGTTCCCGTCAGAGACGAGATGCAAGGATCTTATTGTGGACCATAGTGGTCTGCGCTTAGTCATTGATCGTTCGTCGTGTACCACAGTAAAATTTAGAGAGTAACCTTCAGTGTTTGTTAATCTTAAATGGATATATTGTCGCTCCCCTCTTCATCCAGCCGACCCAGATTGATTCACAAGCATCATCCTCCGCAGTAAAACGTAATAAAATATATTTACGAAGATATTTTTGCAAATGTTCCAAAAAAAGGGTTTGGTATTTCAGATCGCGTGGTTAATCTTGTTAAAACTAAGATTAATTATTTGCAAGTAATCAAGGCATGGGCGTGCACAATGAAGGGAGGTCCTCGGGAGGCAGTCACAACCAGAGGATTTAGAGATAGTTAGATAATCAAGTTGTTAATCAATGTAATTTAGCTAATCTCCTTTAATTTAATTGCCCCTAAACATTGTAATATTGGGCCAACCTTGCCCGACACTCAAGGTCCAAAGGACCCAACAAATGAGTTAATATAAAAGGGTCACCTTCTCACTGTTTTCCTAAACCCTCATTTTCTTTTCTCGCCTCCTGTAATCCCTCTTCTCTGTTACTCTCCAGCACGCTCCGACGTGCTTTGCTCCTAATCGGATCATTAATCTTTTCATGGTATCAGAGCCAGCGTTCCTGTCTCGTGCATAAGGATGGAGAACGAAGGCAAAAACCTGGTGTCGACGGACTTGAAGAACAATGATCTTGTGTCTCCAAACCAAGATCGGAAGAGCATATATTACGTGCATGCCTCCGATGCTCTTGGTTCCTGCTTGGTGACGAAGAAACTCATCAGGGAGGCTAACTTCTACCAGTGGCAGTGCGCAATGAAAGTCACACTAGTGTCGTGGCAGAAGTTAGGTTTTGCTACTGGTGATATCGTCAAACTTGCGCTGGAATCAAAAGACAGGGAAGCTTGGGAGACAAGCAATGGGCTCGTGCTGTCGTGGTTGTTCAATGCCGTCGAACCAGAGATCGTGACCACCCTGTTGTACACGAACTTAGCGGCTACGGCTTGGAAGGACTTGGAAGACCGCTACAAGATAGCAAATAAACCCCAGATCTTCCAGATGAAGTACGATATCAGCACGATGGCACAAGGTGAGGACAATGTGTGTGTGTATTTTCAGAAACTCAAGAGCTTGTGGGATCAGCTCGATTCTTGCATCAAGAAACTCGTGTGCATGTGTGGGAAGTGCACCTGTGACATGCTCAAACAGTTCTTGGAGTTGGAGGCAGAGGATCGCGTATTGCAGTTTCTACTGGGCTTGAGAGAGGGCTTCATGCCAATAAGGGAACAAATACTCTCCTCAAACGAGGGGTTGCCAAGCCTCAACAAGATTTTTTTCTTTGGTCCAACAGGATGAGAAGCATCGCAATTTCCACAAAAGAAAGAACTCTGAGGTAAATACTTGTTATGTGCAGCAATCTGAGAGCTTTAAGAAGTCCCATCAAGTGAAGTATGATAGACCCCCCAATCGACCTTATAGTGACTTCGGCAGGAATGGGAAAAAATTAAATGTAGATTTGTGGTGTGACCACTGTGAGTGGCATGGTCACACCAAAGACATCTGCTATAAATTGGTAGGCTACCTGAAGAACAAAGGGTAGGACAAAGGCAAAACTCTTGTTAACTCTGTGTAGGTCGCAAATGGCTCTACTGTCTCAACTGCAAACAATAATGGTTTTACTGTGGAGCAAATCAAACCAATACAAGAAATGATCGGTAAACCTGCTTCAACTTCAGGTAAAATAAAATACCATATCAATTTATACTACAATACTTTAAATTTTGATAACATGATAAATTATAAAAATGATTGGTTACTTGATAGCGGAGCTTCAGCTCACATGACAGGGAATAGGAAATTCTTCGTTTCCTTAAAGAAAACTGATAAAGTAATCAAGGCAAAATTATCAAATGGGGTATTAAAAAATATCGATCAGATTGGAGATATTTTAATAAATAAGTTGTTTTTACTTAAAGATGTGTATTTTGTGCAGGGTTTTACTGTCAATTTGATTTCAATAGCTCAATTGACTCAATCTAAGAATTATCAAGTCATTTTTGATAACAAGAAGTGTTGTGTGATCAAGGAAAGGAATTCGAAAACAGTGATTGGGCAGGGTGAAGAAAAGAATGGTGTCTATGTTTTTTGGCAGAAGAATGTCATGGTCAATTCAGTAACTCTAGACTTATGGCATAGTCGAATGGGGCATGCACCAAAGGAGAGGCTCCTAAGTTTTTTGAGTAATTTTAATTACAAAACTATTTTAAACATTTCAGATTGTGTGTTTTGTTGTATTGCTAAACAAAAAAGGTTGTCATTTAGTTTAAATACTAATCCAGCAATGCATGTATTAGATAGCATACACATGGATGTTTGGGGGGCTTTCTCCACACCCACAATCAATGGTTAAAGATATTTCTTGACCATAGTAGACGAGTTTTCAAAAAACACCCTTATGACAAACAAGTCATAAACACAAAGAATTATTACACAATTCTTAAATTTCATAAAGAATCAATTTAATATTACACCAAAAGTAATAAAAATTGATAATGGAAAAAAATTTGTAAATGAAACAATAAAAAATATTTTTTCTTCAAAAGGAATAACCGAATAATACACCAGTTGACTTGCTCATACACACCCCAACAAAATGGGGTGGTAGAGCACAAACATCAACACTTGCTACAAATAGCAAAAGCAATAAGATTTCAATCAAAGGTACCCATAGAATTTTGGGGACATTGTATAATGCGTGCAGCATATATAATAAATCGACTTCCATTAAGAAGAATAAAAAACAAGACACCATATGAAATTTTACATGGTAAAACACCATCATATGAGAGCATTAAAGTGTTTGGATGTAAAACATTCTATTATAATAACACTCAAATCAACAAATTCAATCAAAAAGCAAAAATGGGAGTTATAATATTAAAGGCTACATTATATATGACATAGAGATGAATAAGTTTATTGTAACAAGAAATGTGAAATTTATAAAGAATGAATTTCTATTCCTCGGTTTTAAGAAAGATTCAAAAATAAATTCTTTCTTAACACCATTTCAAAACAATAATGAAGATGGTGGCCAAGATTTCAGAATTTTGGGGGAGAATTTACAAAATACCTCACAAAGTTCTGAAAATCGAGAAAATTCAGAAATAAATAAGTTGAGAATCCAATCAACACTGAAAATAGTTTTGAGATCTTGAATTAAGAAGAGAATACACAAGAGAATGAATTAATCACCTTAGTGGATAATAATATACCAACAGAAAATACACAAAGAAGGGAAAATCCTAAAAGGAGATGTGGATCACATCCCAAATACAAGGATTACATATGTTATCCGTTATCAATGAGTGTAACACAAAATATTCTATTCAATCTAGGTTTGACTATAAAAAATTTACACCAGATTTTTAACAATGTGTCAAGAAAATAGAGAATGACTCTGAGCCCAAGAATTACAAAGAGGCATTGACACATGACAAATGGAAGGATGCAACGAGTGAAGAGTTAATTGCTCTAAGCAAAAACAAAACATGGGATTTGGTGCCTCTACCACAACATAGAAAGCCCATATGATCAAAATGAGTATATAAAATCAAATATAAGAGTAATGGGACAATAGAAAGATACAAAACACGATTAATTAGTAGCAAGAGGTTTTTCACAGATAGAAGGAATTGACTATAATGAGACTTTTGCACCAGTTGCAAAATTAGTAACAGTGAAGGCAATGATAGTAATTGCATCTGCCAAAAATTGGCAACTACACCAGATGGATGTGCATAATGCATTTCTTCAGGGGGATTTGGAAGAAGAAATTTACATGAAACCACCTCAAGGGATGGTCAAACCAAATGATATATGTGTATGTAAATTAAAGAAATCCATCTATGGATTAAAGCAGACATCACGAAATTGGTTTTCAAAGTTAAGAACCAGATTGATTGAAATGGGATTCATTCAATCATTGGTTGATTATTCATTGTTCACACATACTAGTAAAAAATGGGTTACCCATTTGGTGATGTATGTGGATGACATCATAATCACGAGAAATAATAATGAGGTCATAACGACTCTTAAGAAAAAAATTGCAGGAAGTATTTCACACCAAGGATCTGGGAAAACTTAGATTTTCTTGGGATTGGAGGTACTATATTTGCCGCAAGGAATACATTTAAGTCAAAAAAAATATGTGTTAGACACTCTAAAAGAATATGGATTACTGGGATGTAAACCATCTCCAATTCCAATGGACAGAGTGTCACATGTAGATGGTAAGGAATCAGAGATAATTAATGAAAGATCCAACCAACACCATACAGAAGGCTGGTGGGAAAGTTGATATATTTACTGATCACCAGAGTGGATATTACACATTCAGTTACAAGCTTGAGTCAACATATGCAAAAACCAAAACAGTCACGTATGGATGCAGCGCTAAATGTGTTGAGATACTTGAAAGGAACACCTGGTAAGGGATTAATGTACAAACACAATAATGAAATCAAAATTATTGCCCATTGTGATGCAGATTGGGCAGCTTGTCCAAAAACAAGGAGATCAATAAAAGGATATTGTGTTTCGCTTGGAACTTCATTGATATCATGGAAGTCCAAGAAACAACCAATAGTGTCTAGATCATCTGCTAAAGCAGAGTACAGATCTATGACACATGCGACAGCAGAGGTAACATTCATCCAATATCTATTACATGAATTCAAGATAAGCATGACTGACAAAGCTATGTTGTATTGTGACAATGTTTCAGCTATACATATAGCTAATAACCCCATATTCCATGAAGGGACAAAATACATAGAAATTGATTGTCATTTCACTAGGAGAGGATTCAATCCAGTACAATGCAATTGGCCTATATAGGAACAAGTAATCAAACAGCAGATCTATTGACAAAACCACTAGGAGAAAAGGAAATAATTAAGTTTCTTATCAAGTTGAATGTCTTAGATCCATACTCTCCAACTTGAGGGAGAGTGTTAAAACTAAGATTAATTATTTGCAGGTAATCAAGGCATGGGTGTGCACAATGAAGGGAGGTCCTCAGGAGACAGTCACAACCCAGAGGATTTAGAGCTAGTTAGATAATTAAATTGTTAATCAATGTAATTTAGCTAATCTCCCTTAATTTAATTGCACCGACACTTAAGGACCAAATGACCCAACAAATGAGTTAATATAAAAGGGGCTTTTAAATCCCTAGACGCCTTACCTTCTCACTATTTTCTTAAACTCTCATTTTCTTATCTTGCCTCCTCGCATCCCTCTTCTCTGTTACTCTCCAGCTGGGGCGTGCTTTGCTTCTAATCGGATTTAATCTTTTCAAATCTAGTTACAGAGTCCTAAATCAATTATTATATTTAATCTAAAACGTAGGTTTATTAAACCAAAAAAAAAAAGGGTTAGTTACATGGTTAGTTGGTTCCCACTTCCCTCTACCTCGATTCTCGACCGACAGGAAAAACTCGTCTTTATATTTAGTAATAAAAATCAAAAAGGTGTAACGAACTCATTCCAAAATGACTTGGGACGACGAACAACGATCTTTGTGCTCCGCCACCACCCTCGCCACGTGTTATTCATCACCAAAAACAACAGGTAAAAAAACAAACTCAACATATCCGACCATTCTCTACTCCTTAATTCTCTCCCTTCTCTGCGCAATCCTCCACTTCCTCCACCTCCCCGCCTCCCTCTTCAGAGTCCGGTCCCCCGCATCCGAAATGGACCAGCAGGAACTGAAGCGCGTGTTCCAGATGTTTGACCGGAACGGCGACGGTCGGATCACAAGGAAGGAGCTGAAGGACTCTCTCGAGAATCTCGGAATCCACATGACCGAGCCCGACATGGTTGCAATGATCGAGAAGATCGATGCGAACGGAGACGGATGCGTCGATATTGACGAATTTGGGGATTTGTACCAGTCGATCATGGACGAGAAAGACGAAGAGGAGGATATCCGAGAGGCGTTCAATGTGTTCGATCAAAATCGCGATGGCTTTATCACGGTGGAGGAGTTGAGGTCAGTGCTCGGATCGCTTGGGCTAAAACAAGGGAGGACGATCGAGGACTGCAAGAGGATGATTAAAAAAGTCGACGCCGACGGTGATGGGATGGTCGATTTCAAGGAGTTTAAGGCTATGATGAGAAACGGAGGGTTTGCTGCTCTAGGTTGAATATCAATTATATATATATTATAACAGCTCTATATCTATATATGCATTTACTGGCTGCTTCTACTGCGCCGGAGATGGAGAACAGGTTGCTGTGATCATTTACTTATTCTTTATTTGTCATCTTAAGATTTGTAAATAGTTTTTCTTTCAAGGGCAAAAGAATATGAGGTGTTTTATTAATTTGTTGTGGTAAATTGGTAATATGATGTCGGTTTGCTTTCTTAATTTCAATTGGACCATACATATGTTATTTCAAAAATTATTATTATTTATTATTATACTCTACAATTTATCTCATATCTTTTTACTTTGTTACCCTCTAAATCTTAATCTATAATTAAATTCGGCAAAGAAAGAGAGAAAGTAAAAGGCTTTAGATGTCCGGGACGTTTTCTTCTTCCGTCTCATAGTTGCTCAGATTCATGGCCGGAGGCAAGTTCATTCTGCTTCTACATATCCTCCAACTCTTGTCGTTGCTCACGTTCTCTCCTCGGCCGTCATCGGCAGAGGGTACTCGAAGCATGATTGATTTGGATGGAGGTCCAGATTCAGTGGCGTGGGTGGTGCAGGTCTCCGATCTCCATTTCAGCGTATTCCACCCGGAAAGAGCTCGACACTTTAACGATCTCATAGGTCCGACTCTTTCCATCGTCAACCCTTCTCTTGTCCTCGTCACTGGAGACCTTACTGGTATGTTGTTTCGTTCTTCCTCGATTAAATAACAAATTGGGGGGGTTTCTTTCTTCTTTCTGTTGGCAACCGATATTGTCTCTTTGATTGTTATTTCGATTGATGTATATGATTAGATGGAAAGAGTAAGGATTTGAGCACAATGAAATCAAATGAGGAAGAATGGGTGGAATATCGAAATGTGATGGAAGAAACAATCAGAAGAAGTGGTCTCCAAAAAAGGATCTTTTACGATCTGAGAGGAAATCATGATAAATTTGGGGTCTCAAAAATAGATTCTTCTTATGATTTTTTCAAAAACTACAGTATCAATTCAGGTTTGAACCGAAAAGGAAATGTTCATAGCGTTACTCTAAAGGTATTTAAACAACAACCTTGTCTTCTTCTTTGATTTCAAAATTTCCAAATTAATACAATTTTAGTGCATCCCATCCTTCTATCCTCCCAGAATGGTAAATGGAAGCATTTGTTTGTTGGATTTGATGCTACAATGGACATTGGTCTGCGTGGTCCGACAAACATCTTTGGTCATCCGTCTGATGATCTTCTCACAAGTTTAGATCTCGAGCTTTCGCAATGGGATTCTGTTTCTGATTTTAAGAACAATAAGCTAACAAAAATTGCATTCGGACATTTTACAATCTCATTCTCAGCACCTGCAGAATCTGGTAGGAGCTTGAAAGATGTATTTCTAAACCACTCCTTGTCGGCTTATCTATGTGGACATCTCCATTCCATGTTTGGCAAGAACCTAAAGCGGCGTCATGTCAAGTCAAGTGATATTTTTCAACTGAACATCCACCAAGAAGGTGCTACTGCTACCACTCCTACCAACTCGTCCAGTTACAAGAATTGTTCTGCCGAGTATCATTTCGCAGAGGAATTTTGGGAGTGGGAAATGGGTGATTGGAGAAAGAGAAGAGCTTTTAGAATAATAGCCATTGATAATGGTCATGTTTCATATTTAGATATGGATTTGAAGAAGAAGATCAATACCATTATCCTGCCTTTATTTCCTCTAGATTCTCGGTTCATGCAAAGGATTTCTTCAGGTCGTGATTACTTCTGTGAACTTCCCAAGAAAAACTCAACTTATCAGACTGTAAGAGCTTTGGTTTTCTCCAAAATAAAGATCAACACGGTTATTGTAAGGATGTTTGATTCAAGCTCTGGCAAACTTGATCTAGTTATGGATTCAACTATGAAAAACAAACAAACAGGAAATCAAAACAGAGGAAACTTATACTCAACGATTTGGAATTGGAGAGCATTTTCTGACCCATCTCCCGATCGTTATTGGATGCAGATTGAAGCAGTTGACGTATACGGAACATCCACCTTTAGCGAAGTACGACCATTCTCCATTAACGGTCTTACCTCAAAAGTTCGTTGGACATGGAATGAGTTTCGAGTTATGGGTATTCAATGGACTCCGTTGTATTACATAATTATCCGGGCAACTCTTTTGATCATGTACTCTCTAGTTCTCATTCCTCGAGTTTTTCTCTTCATCTCAGATGTATACAACTTTAACACAATTCAATTTTTTAACGGAAGGAGGACTGTGGGGTTTCTGATATTTTTGGCCTTCTTGGAATTTCCAAAGTTGACATATGTATGGCATGGTACTCTTGTCTACTTGTTGTTCTTAACATTCTTCTCCTGGATATCAGGAAATATATTTACTGAAACTGGTGTTCTCGGGTACCTTAGTCTAAATGGATGGTCGGTCGGAGGAGCAGCTTACTTAGGTGTGCCAGATATTATAGTTGTAGTCATTCCTCACCTCTGCTTTGTAGTTATTCCATCTTTGTTAATCATGTCTGGATTAGCTGCTGAGAAAGTATCATCTCGGATTCGCTATCTTGAGTTTTCTGGGAAAAAACATGATGGTGATCGCCTGCGTCATTACAATAATGGTGAAAAGATAAAGAAGAAGCGGCCACATCGGATTTTCAGAATGTTTCTGATGTTGCTTTGCCTGCTTGTTTTATCGATACATTTCAGGCTTTGCAGGATTATTTGGAAATCATATGAGGTGAATCCTCTTGTGCATTCACCTGTTTATTGTCTTACCATTCCGGTTTTGCTGGTTTATACATTATTCATCACCTCAAAGGTGTCCTGATACCATAGATAATTTTTCTTCCTTTTTCTCTGAAAAATGAACCAATATATTTTCATCAGACAAACTACAGAAATATTTGTTATATTTCAATTTCAATTATAGCTTCTTTGGTCTTTATTTGTGTAATTGGCAGATCAGTGTCAATTTCTTTCATTATAGATTCACAGAGGGTAACTTAATCTTTTTAAATTTGAATTATGTCCTCATATTATAATTAAGTTTTGATCGACTCACAGGGACTGAATAGAAATTAAGGTAAAATAAAATACCTATATTTAAATTATACAATTCTCAAAGGTGATAGGCAAATAAGTTCCCTGTTCCCCTAATTCCTATTTGTCCTCTTTTTATTTGTTAAAACCTCAGAGAACGGTGGAGGACGATGGTATTTTCCCGCCTTCTCTCCTCCGGTCGTTTGAGAACAACACCGTCACAACTCACTCTCTGTCTCCTCCGTCACTTTCCCATAACTCCTACCTCCCATTTCCACTCGTCCGCTACAAAAACACCCGAACTTTTGAGCGACCTCCATGGAAATTTCGATGGAATCCCTACCCCCAAGTGCGATATTTTTCATATTCCTACAATTCACATTATCGATTCTTATTCTCACGTTTCATCAGTTTTTTCAGAGGGTTCATTCATTTTGTGCAACAGAGGCTGGGGAGGTGCCGAGTATTCAGTCACGGAACAATTGATCTAGTGATATCCGATGGGAAACCTAAATTCGAGACCCGAGAGTTCGATCCGCCGAAGAAAGAGAAGTGGTTGAATAAAAAGAGGTTTAAGGATAAGAGGATGCGAGAGAAGAAGAAGAGGAAGGAGGCGAATTCAAGAGACCCAAGGTGTCTGAGACAGAAGGGTAAAAAGAGGAAACCTAGGTTTCCGAATGCGGAAGCTCGCCTTCTGTATAAGATCGAAAAGGTGATTTTCTTTTTCTTTTTTCTTTACTATCTTAAAAAAAATTAGGTTTCTGATTTTATTTGATCTATATTTTGAATTCCTGATTAGTAGTTTTAGGATTTCTATCTTCTGGATGAACGAAACTTAGTAACGGGTTTTGATCAATTTCATTTTGCAGGCGAAAATCAAAGAAGGCTTGCTGATCGAAAAGTTGAAGAGATATTCGGTTCCCAAACTTCAAGGTCCAATGACAAAACCAGATAACCTCGACGGCGAAGAACGTTTCTTCATGAAGAAGATGGCTCAGAAGAGGTCTAATTACGTTCCGATTGGAAGACGGGGAGTATTCGGTGGCGTTATTCTCAACATGCATCTTCATTGGAAGAAACACGAAACTGTTAAAGTGATCTGTAAACCTTGCAAACCCGGTGGTCAAGTCCACGAATTTGCTCGAGAAATCGCCAGATTAAGCGGTGGAACACCCATTCAAATCATCGGAGACGATACAATTATTTTTTATCGTGGTAAAAATTACGTGCAGCCGGAAGTAATGTCACCCATTGATACGCTTTCCAAAAAACGGGTCTGTATGCTCAAGATTTTAATTGCTGTTGTTTCTGATTCTAAAATGATCTAAAACCGTGACTTGTTTTTTTGGTTTTGTGGTGATTCAGGCACTTGAGAAGTCCAAGTATGAACAGTCACTGGAAACCGTGAGACATTTTATTCAGATTTCAGAGAAAGAATTACAACTCTACTATAATCATATTGCTCTTTATGGCGATTTGGTAGCAGCACCAAAGGTAGAAAAGTCCAAAGAAACAAATCCAAGTATGGACAATCCTGATTTGGAATCTGATTCCAGCAACGATGAATCTAACAAAGAAGATTTTGATTCTGCCGATATTCAAGAATTCGATTGTGAAATGGCACAAACAGGTGATGAATTTGTTGGGACAGATGATGAAGAACTTGAATTAAATTACAAAATCCTTAAGAATTAATTAATGGCGAAGAACAAGATCTATTTAATGCAAATGCCAATATGCCATATAATTAATCAATTCATTGATTTCAAACATCAAAGCCTAAATAAAATAGCAGATTTACATTTTCGGATTTTCCCAAGATTGACAAATAAAAACCTCCTTTGGAGATTGAGATTTGGAGGACCAACAATTTTGGAAGACTGGCTATCCCCAAATCTGCACATGAAGTAGCAAAGCTTAAAAATAACAGAAGAACCAATCAGTAAAAATTCCCAACACCTTACCTGTCTGAGATAATTCTGATGTCTCTGTCTCCGGTTTTGAAACAGGTAACAGGTTCGAACGATAACATAACACGAGAGTAGAATACCGGCAAACTGAAACAGCGAAACCTGCCAACATTCAACATCCATTAATCAGTAGCAGTAGATGAGCAAAAAACCCATTGTATTTCAGAAATGTAAATTAGAGCTTACATTAAAGAAAGCCGTTGCGTTCTCTCCAATTGTGGAGTGTCTCGTGACGCTGAAAGCGTGTCGGATCAGCAGAAGCATCATCAACTAAACAGCAACAGAAAATATCAGGAAATTACATAGCGCGCGATAAAATCAAACAAGTTATTAATTAGAAATTTTGTGTAGGTACAATGAGAGCAACAGAACGGCAAAGAGCAATGCCATTGTTGTGCGCTGTTGAGTAGTCTTCAAATTCGGAAGTGATAAACTCATGTTCAGCAGATGTAAAGGCTAGAAATCGTGGACCGTTGAGATCGACCTGGTTGGCCCAAGTTTGACTAATAACAGAAGAAGAAAAACTACCAGTGCTCAATGTAACTGTAACAATAACAGTTAATAAGTAAATATCTAAAACTTACCTTATATCAACAGCATAATTATCTGAGCTGCTTCTTATTGCAGGAGGAACGGAGTAATCCGGAGCATAAACCTATTAATCAATTAATGTAATTTTCTTCTTCTAAAGTCTAATGAATGATATTAATATTAAACAAATCTGACCTGATTGCAAATTTCACAGGTGATGTCACCCTTCTTGTTGCACCATTTCTGGATGCACTTCCTATGCGCAAACTAAACAGTAGCAGGAGATGTTATAATTAATATCGACGGTTACCTTAACTACATAACAGTTAACAGTGTTATTTAATGTGTTATCAAAATGATTTGATTAAAAAAATCATTGATTATTGTCTAACCAACCGCAAAGCAAACTAACCCAGAAGAAGAAATCAAAAAGCAACTTTTGACCAAATAAAAAAAACAAAAGGGAAATAAAAGAAATAAAATCCTTGTTTCAGACTTTCAGAGTTTGTTGAATCACGATGCAACAAGATATAGAAAAAAGGTGACAGTTTGGTGGGTTGGTGGTGGGTTGGTGGTGGTTGGATGATAAATGAACCAGAACAGAAACTATGAGTATGAGATTTCAAAAAGAAAACCCTAAAAACACAAAACTCTTGATGATGTGATCATATGATATAAAAAAAACATACCTTCAGAGTGCCATTACATGCACAAGGAGCTTCCATGTCGGTTTCCTCTTCATCTTCCTGACATATCCTGCACTCTACGCGCACCTTCACCTTCTTCTTCTTCTTAACGCAGACTTCTCCTTCTGATCCTACCGTGCCTTCTTGGGTTGAAAACCCATCAAACAAGCAGCTTCCGTTTCGGTTTGGAAAAGCTGAGGTGGAAGAAAGCACTGCCCCATTGGAAGATTCAAAGTTCGCTGATGCTATCAACCTGTCCACACAGACCATGAATTCGTCGACCATTTCGACGGGAGGTTTTTTTGGGGGTTTTGGGAACCGTGGAAGATGGATGGATGAATGAAGAGGCTACGGTTAAATAAATAAAGCAGGAAGTGGACGAGGTTGTGACTGTGAATCACATTTATGGTAAATTACGTAAATAACCCACTTTTGTATCGATTCCCAACCAGTCTACCAAACAAGCTTTCAGATTTTGGACGGATTCGGAATCGATTTTTGTATCGGAATCGGATTCTATAAAGAGAAAAACGATTGTCAATACTCAATAAACAACGCATGCCATCCACAGTGTCATCGACAGATACTTCCACTTTTCAGTTTTTCCACCGGAGAGAGGAGAGTAGATAGACTAGAGTGGAATTACAGCTTTTTTTTCAGCTTTCAGATTTCAGTGCAGTTCTTGCTTTTTTTCCCACCCCCACGGAAGAAAACTGCTGGGAATTTTAATGCCCTTTTATCGGACCTTATTAATCCGATTAACCGGATCCGTTCATGTCACTTAAGTCGTTATCTACTATTCTACTCCCGTTCACCGTTTCTGGAACTTCTAGATGGAGTCTGCCGTCAAAACCCTCGTTTCAAATTTCAGTTCTACGGTATAATTTTCGTTTTACAAAATCACAACTTTTCTTTTGCATTTATTTTGATTAAAAATATTTTTTTTTTCCTTTCCCATTCTTGTTCTGAACACCCAAATTCTGTATATTTTTTTATTTAATTTATTCACTTCTTATTTTTGTAAAATTATATGTGGAATTGATTCTGTAAATTTCTATCCAGATAAAATCCTACAAACAATTTGAACACTTGCGAACTAAAGCACCAAGCTCTCAAGTCAGGCTTTTTTATGGTGACATGATTGATGTTTCTAGAAAACCCCAAAAGAGGTGCAATGGTTAAACTTGAATTTAAATCAATGACATTCCTTTTGATTTCTTGCTTTCATTTTTATGCTTATTTAACAGAAACCAGATTGCGTATTTTACGACGATACCATTTGCGGCAGTACCAACCACTGTAGTATTATCAGGTTATCATTTCTCAGAACCTGTAATCCAATTTTTTTTTTAAACATTACCATTTACTAATATGTATCTGATTGTTTTTTGGTATGAAAAAGTCACTGAAATTAAGTACTGAAAATCACTTCAGATCTAGAAGAAGACACTTCCGACGAAGGCGGAGTAGTTACCACTGAAATTAATAACAGTAGAGATGAAATTAAGGTGCATGCTGATAAGTTGAATACTAATTTGGTATTTGTTCTAATTAGTATTAATAACTGTAATTAAGGTGCTTGCAATAACCAATCTCACATATCAGATCGGATTGAGATGTAATTACTGTGTTATTTTCATTGATAGATTGTGGAATTATATATGTTCTCAGATTAATATCAATGTACCGGGATCAGAGACTCAGTCTATATTTGATACTGTTTTTTCCAAGATGGTAGCTGCAGCTCAACCGATACCTGGGTTTCGAAGAGTTAAAGGAGGTATAGTGATATCGTATCTATAATCTATTACTTGAATAACCTGATTAAATTTCATGAAATCCTTACTGTTTTTGTTTTTTTGCGCAATGGGATGGATACTTGGAGTGTTCAGGAAAAACTGTGAATGTAAGCTCTATCTATTGCTTCAATAATCAGACAGTATAATCATCGAAATTTACTATATGACTGAAATTGCACTTGTAGATCCCTAAAGAGATTCTCATGCATATCCTTGGTCCATCAAAAGTAAACAAGAAATGCATAAAGGAAATAATTAACTCTTCTGTTGCTGAATATGTGGAGAAGGTAAATTCTTTCATCTCCTGTTGTTTTGCTTTTTATTGTGGTTGAATCTGTTATAAATAAACTATTATCATTACAGAAAGGTTTGAGGGTGAGCAAGGATCTCAGAGTTGAACAAAGCTATGAAGATCTTGAAGCGGCATTTCAACCTGGAAAAGATCTCAGTTTTGATGCAAATGTTCGGCTTTTAGACAGACAGTGATGGAGATTATGATTTCTGAAGCTAAACCCTAAACCCTTGCCTTGAAGGAAATGGCTGTCACTGCCTAGCATGCCACAAATTTTCTTCACTCTTGTGTTTGGAGTGGGTTTATTGCAAAAACTTCCCAACTATAATTTCAAAAAAAATCATCTGGATAGTATATTTATTGCGAATTGGTACTTGATTTTTTTTCGAAAAAACACATTAAATTACAAAAAAAAAAAATTTATTAAAGAGAATTGTAGAAAAATGAACTGCATCTTCTGGTCTTCATAACTTCATTCATTCTTCAGTGGTTCAATGTTTGATCTCATCATTTATGATTCCTTCTACCCCGGCCAGTCGGCCAGCAGGAAATGCACTCACTGCTCAATATCACCAGTGGCCAGGGCCTTTAGCACTGGGTCCAGAATCAAGCCGCACCGTCCAAGTCGACCTACCGAACTTCATCATTCCCTGCTGCATCGTAGATGGAGATTTCAAGCGCTCCTTAGTGTAAGCACTCAGTACCAACCTCACGGCATCTGTAACCTCCGCTGACATGACCATCAGAGCTATGGCAAGAAGCAGTGCAGGAAGAAGGCACGCTCTTCTTCCGACACCCATGGGTGTCAAAGATAGACGGAAATGGAGAGATAGAGAGACGAGTAGATCGATGGTACGTGCATGGATTTTATAGAAAATAGAGGTGGAATTAAAGCTGTGTCCAATTTGACCAGACTTAAGACTTGTTTTATCATTTCATTCGTGTGTTGATTAGTTTCATTAAATTATTACTCCCCGAGGAGCGACAGGAGGCCAAGACAACTTCCTAGATGTTGTTCAAGTTTCATTGGGTCCAATCTATTCAAACTTGGGAATTACCGTACCAATTACCGATACACTCAACTGTAGTTATTATGTCATAAACATAGTTCAAAAAGCGACGCTTAAGCGTCGCTTTAAGCGTTTAAAGCGGCAAAGCGGTTTTTTTGGACCGCTTTGCCAAACGCTTTTTTCAAATGTTATAATGTGTTTTTTGGACCATTAATGAGGTATTTATTTATCTCATACACGTGTTATTTATCTCATTTGACAGATCTATGAGATAAAAATAATACGTGTCTATTAATGGGGTATTTATTTACCTCATACACGTATTATTTATCTCATTTGACAGATCTATGAGATAAAAATAATACGTGTCTATTAATGGGAAGTTAAAGATAGCTAAAGATATAACCGCTTTAGCTAAATAATACGTGTCTATTAATGGGAAGTTAAAGCTTTAACCGCTTTAGCTAAATAGCTAAAGATATATCTATTTATATTTAGCTAAGATAACCGCTTTAGCTATTTAGGGTTATATATAGCTAAACCGCTTTAACCGCTTTAAGCGACGCTAAAGCGGTTAAAGCTAAAAAAGCGCTCCCTGGAAATTGGGAGCGCTTTCCGCTTTTTAAAACTATGGTCATAAATACTATCTATCAATACTTCTGTACTATCAAGTTTCATTGGGTACTTCTGTTCTTCAACACATTATAAATGCGCATAATTCAAACAAATAAAAAATATGACAAAGAAGAAGGAATTCATTAACTTAAATGAATCATTGAAACTTGAAAGAAGCAAAATCGTGCAATTTCCTTATAAAAAATGTTTAAAAAATGATTAGTTACAATCTTACAAGTATAAATATCCTAAGGAGTGAGGACAAGCTTAACATAAAAAAAAATCATACCAAAGATTATCCGATATCACATGTATGTATGCTTACTTATACAGGGTTCATACTAATGGCAGGTTCCAAATTATCGTTATTATTGCTGTTTAAAATGGCAAGCCCAACTGGCAACAAAGGATCGGCCACAGATTCGATTTCAATAAATGTGAAGTCATACACACCACTACGCTTCAAACTCAATACAATAACCATGATTATCCATCCGACAATAGTAACAGTCCAGTAATTATTCATTCCATGAATAAGATCCCAAGCAATAGAGTATCCCACGATAATCCCAGACAAGTGACCAACAAAACTTGCCTGTGGAACTATGATAGATGTAAATATCAGCGATTCAAACGGTGCAAAACTTACTGGCAGTGACAGAAATCCAAATAAATTCAGTTTTGAAGAAGGTTGTTTTACAGCTAGAATAGTCATCCATCCAAAGACAACACAGGAATACCCAATTGCCGTCACTCGGCCAAAATACTCAAATTTAAATCTCTGGATTAGAACATGGTAGATACCCAAAACTACAGCACCAGAGAGTAGAATCAAAACAAGTGTATATTGGACATAGAATTCGATACCAAGACCAATATGATTTAACTGTTCTACAACACCCAAACTCCAAAGCGCACTCATGTTGAAAACCAAATGGATAATGCTGATATGAGAAAAGGCAGAGGTTATAAGTCTCCAATAATGTCCTTGCACGGCTGTTTCATATCCTAAACCCACAGAAGCATAACTTATGTTTTTCTTTTGAATGTAGAACCAGATCACACTGCATATAACAATGATTACACTGGATGCCGGTTTTTGCCCGATTTCATAGAACAACGGTTTCCCCATTTTATTTTATTTTGCTATGTTTTGAGAGAACTCCAGAGAGAAACAAAGCTTATTCAATCAAAGATGGCCAGATTAAATAATTCTGGCAATACCAGAATCTTCAGAAAACTATCACTGAAAAAACAATTTGATATTAGAGATTGATGGATATGCCTTTTCAAATATTATCTTACTATTTGAACATGCATAGAAAGAAAGAAAGAAAGAAAGAAGGAATTACTAAGAAAGTAAAAAATTGATATTGTAAAAAAATGTAGAGATAAAATTCTATTGTTCAGATTGATCGGTAGGTACATAAATTCTAATTAAGTCACAGATATTTGTCAAGAGAATAAACTATAGACGTTTTATCTTGAACTAAAGAAATATTAAGGATTTGAACAAATTAAGTCAAATAAGTTACAGACCTGATATAAAGACTGAAACAAAAATTCATCACAAATACTGATAAAAGGAAGCCTTTTTACCATCGAATCGGATAATTCAAAACCAGAATGAATGATTGATTATATGGATGAAGATACAAGATCATGAATAAAATCAAAACGACAAAAAAGCTTTCAATTACAGAAAACATGAAAACTAAATAAGACTGGCAATCAGTTGCAGAAATCATCACACAGTCGGTAATTACTGTAAATAGAGGTCTGCCAAACAATCAATCCTACACAATACATTACTGTAATCATATCACAAGAACCAGAAAAAAAGTACTAATACATATAAAACATAAATCGGACATTATCCTAAATCACCCAACGCACCTTTCTGCGTTAAAGAATAGATCTTCGAAATCCACGCCATTTTTCTCAACCGCCCGCCCTCTTTTCCGTTGGTAGCCAAGGTCAAACGGACACTAAGCGCTCAAGATCCGGATTCGGATCCGAAACCAGTCCAACTACCGAATCACGTGATCGAATCTAAACTAACGGTTGGATTTTGGCTGTTAGGTTTTTGTCTGAACAAATGAATAATGAATTAAGATTTAAGAACATGGATTTAATTTTTGTTTTTGCTATCTGATTTATTCGGATCCTATTGAAAATCCGAATAAGGATAGGTAGAGTCTGGAAATTGCGAGGATCCGAGGAACAGTCGGTTTTTTCCACCACCAAGGGGCACGACGACCTTGTGTGAACTGCGAACAACGGCGGGAGGAGGAGGAGGGTCGTGTGTGAAATTATTTGGATGGTGTTGTGAAGGAACATTTCGGAGGATAGATGAAGAGTGGAGGCAACGGAAGTGGCGATAAAGAGGTGGGGAGGAAGGAAGGAAGCACTAGCAGCGGTGGGGATGGTGGAGGGAGTCTCAATCTCGAATGGAAGTTTAATCAAACACTACGAAGCGTGCAAGGGTACTCTTTCTATCTCTCTGAATATATCTGATTCTTAAAGAGAATTGTGGTTCTGTTAACATTTAACTTTTAATGATCAGATCCAATTTGAATTGCGTTGGATCAGACTCTTAGAATTAATTTGTTAAGCTGATTTGAGAATTTTGAAGATTTCTTCTTTCTCTCCTCTCGTAAAAGGGGATCTTTGAGAACTCTTTATCTTTTTCTGTTCCGTTGCTCGTTTTTGGCTGTGTGCTGTACTACCATGTTGTTTTATTCTCTTAACTAATGTGATGTTTGGAATTCTGATGCATTAGATACTGAAATTTCAGAATATGAACTTATCTTTTTGGAGACCTTACTCTCTGAGTTCAGTCATTTGTTTCTAATCATTTAATAGATCTACATCACGTCATCATTTGACAGATGAGTTTAGTTAGTCATGGTAATTATACCATGATTTTTTTCGTGACCTCATAGGCAATTTTCATCTACCAAAAAACCTTTACTCACTATTATTCCTAAAATATTTTATCAGAATACCATAATAAGAATTTGGTATGTTTACAACAACTTTAGAATTAATGCTGGGCATTCTGTTTTTTTTCCAACTGCGATTTTATAATATGGCGTGTTTCCAATGGTAAAATTACAACCCATTATTGTTTACACAATGTTACCAATGTCAAATTAGATTTTATAGATAATTAGATAATAAGAATTATAATCCTCTTTTTGAATCAGGTTACTTAAAGGTAGAAGCTTTCCTGGTAAAGTTTTGTTGACACGCAAACCAGAACCTGTCAATCAATTTCCTGTATCTGCTGAGTATGGTCATGAATTCGAAAGGAGCAATTCAGAAAGTGGTCAAGGATCATTGGAAAACAGGGATATTTCTTACGAGGTATACTTCTTACTAATAGCTTGTAATTATTATGCTTAAATTTAAGCAACTTCTTTACCAGTATTTTTTAATAATTTATTTGAAATAATTGTATAAAATATTCATTTTTTTCATAACAGCATGTTATCAAAAAATCCAACAGTATAGGATATTTAAACACTCAAAACTTTCCAACTCCAAGTACTGAGAATTCATCCACGAATGCTAACAAATCAATTTCTCGAGTTAGATCAACAGATTCTGCCAGACTGGCAAAATTCACAAAGGAGTTATCTGGAACAGCTGTAATATTAGGTATGATTATTTCTATGTGAATATCAGTCGTGTAATGTTTGATATTGTTTATGTGGTAGTGAGGCTGAAGTAGTGTTAATTTTTTCACAACTGGCAAAAATTGAATCGAGATCCAATTTTTTATATGTTCAGCTAGCAGGTATCTTTCCTTTTTTTGCAGATGCTAATAAATTGATATCAAGTAAAGGCAATAGAAGTCTTAGAGTTGTTATAATAAACAAGAGAAAACTTAGGAACTTGTAATCATAAGACTTAAAAGGGGATAGCTCATAGCTCATAACACAGGTGGTTTAATGAATAATGGCACTAAAAGTGTAGGTCAAGAGTTCTATTCGAGTATTCGTAATGGGTAATTAAGTTAGCTTTGATATGTCATCCAGACGTTTTACCATTTATATTGCAATGGTGGAATGACTTTACACCTTTACCATCTTGAAAGTTATAATAGGAGAATCACCTGAACAATGTAAATTATGTAATAAATAGTTTATTCTGCTTATTTGATTATAATGTTCTTTCTACTGTAGATAACTTGCGGAAGTTAGGCTGGAACGGTATACCACCATTTTTGCGTCCAAATGTGTGGAGACTTCTCTTGGTACGATAATTTAGATTCTAGAGTCATCAATCATTAATTAAAGAATTTTAAAAGTAATATAATTTTAATTGGAAAATGATATCGCTATTCCTATTTTGAGAACACATCTTTAAGTTTAGATGTTTTGATATTTTAATTACCTTTTTTAAAGATTATATTTTTAATTTTAATTAATATCTCATGATTTCACTCTATTTTAGTTGTTATAACGTGGTGTTTCGTTTTTCATAATGAACGATCAACGCTTTTTGGGAATTATTCTGAGAATAAACTATATAACAATATATATAATTATATATTCTAATCATAGAAACATTGTTGATCCAAATCTCCTTGATCATACTGAAAGTCTGAAACGGTTATGGCATATTAATGATACTATAACAGAATTCAGAAAGAAATACTCTTGGAATAAAAAGCTAAAATTAGCAAGTCTATATTTTTGTTTACCCAAGACTAAAGTTTGCTATAGATAGGTAATAATTACAAGACATGTTTCCTATGTCAGCAGTCAGCAGAATCTTTAAGCAAAATGATTCTTTATTCCCTCAGCAGTCAGACGAATTTCGCTGATTATACTTCTAATCATACCGTAAAATATGTCATTTTTTCTAGAATCAGATGGTAAACTTTGATTTGATCTCATTTCTCTCTTGCAGTAAGCCAGTAACAAACTAAAAATAAAAACCTTCACTATTTCAGCTATTTGTGTACAAAGCCTTCTATATAGTTGTCAATTTCACAGTTTAAATGTCCATTCATGTTCCTTTTTTAAAAGGAATTAGTGTCTAAATGTTCGATTCAGCTTACACTATTTCATGGGAAAGTGATTTTTACCATACAGGCAAATATTCTATTTCTATTTTATGAAAAAAAATCATTTTTAGATGCTTTCATCTGTTATTGAGTTTGCTGCTGCTTGCTTGAATTCTTAATGTCAGCTGAAAACAGGGCTATGCATCACCTAATTCAGATAGACGGGATAAAGCTTTAACAAGAAAGCGGCTTGAATATTTTGATTGTGTTTCTCAGTATCATGATATTCCAGAATCTGATCGACCAGATGATGAAATCAACATGCTTCGTCAGGTGACTTCATTCATATTTTTCTTTACTTTAATCCACCATGCTTTATTTTTGCATTTTATATTTTCTGATTTTTTTTCAAGTAGATCACTGTTGATTGTCCACGAACCGTCCCAGAAGTCACCTTTTTTCAACAAGACCAAGTTCAAAAATCATTAGAATGCATTCTCTATACATGGTCAGTTCTCTTTTATTTCTCAAATTTATCAATATAAAAATGATTTTAGGGAGTAGAGGTCTAATTAGATATACACATGGGATCCTTATTTTTAATTATACAATTCTAATTACCATGATAATGCAAAATCACGTTTTGATTTGTATTTTTGTGGATTTTGTTACTCATTTTTAAGGGCAATTCGTCATCCGGCAAGTGGATATGTTCAGGGCATAAATGATCTCGTCACGCCATTCCTAGTAGTATTTTTGTCAGAGCACCTTGAAGGCAGCATGGACAATTGGTTGATATCAGACATTTCCCCTCAGATTATCTCAAATGTTGAAGCTGATTGCTATTGGTGCCTATCAAAATTACTTGACGGCATGCAAGATCATTATACATTTGCTCAACCAGGAATTCAACGTCTTGTTTTCAAACTAAAAGAACTGGTTCGAAGAATAGATGGTATGCATTATAAGTTTATTATAACTGACTGTCCAAAATGAATGAATGTGATATTATGATATATAGTTGTTAAATTATTTCCGTGGAATCTATTTTATATCTAAACTCTATTCTTGATGAGTTAAGATATGTAGCCAAGATTAACACACTATCTTTACTCGACTAGAACCGGTTTCTAGGCACATGGAGGAACAAGGACTGGACTTTCTTCAGTTTTCTTTTCGGTGGTTCAATTGTCTACTCATACGTGAGGTCAGCATTATCTGATTTATATTTTTTTTTGCTATCTGTTTTACAGAATAAATGCAATTGTTTCTGCAGATTCCTTTTCATTTAGTTAATCGTTTATGGGATACATATCTTGCTGAGGGGGATGCACTGCCCGAGTTTCTTGTATACATAACTGCCAGTTTTCTTTTGACTGTAAGCTTCTAGATTTTCAGTTTTACATTGTATATTTTTTGCTTAGTTGATTTACCTTCACAACTCAATTTATGTGTTTAAGTTAAATTTTAATACAACTGCACTACTGATTTGAGTGATTTCAAACATGAATCGCAGTGGTCAGATAAACTTCAGAAACTTGATTTCCAAGAAATGATAATGTTCCTTCAACATCTTCCTACTGAAAACTGGACTGATCAAGAGCTGGAGACGGTTCTATCTAGAGCGTACATGTGGCATACCATGTTCAACAACTCACCTAGCCATTTAGCTAATTAGAAGAACTTGTTTTTCTTGTTGTCGTTGTGTTTACATGTAATTCTATCCCTTGTTATTGTTAATTTGTGATTGATTGCTCTTCTTCTGTTTTTCTCTTAATCAATATCGTTGTATATCTTCACTCTAAGTTTCTTGTTGGTTTGCATTATTCTTTAAAAAAAATACTGAATTGAATAAAGAATTTGTAACTTTATAATTGTATTCAATTGTAAATTTATACTATGTTTTGGGAATTTAAAGATTAATTTAATTTAAGATTGTAAACAAAAAATAGAAAAGAAAAACATCATTTCACAATCATAAATTTAGCTTTACTTCATATATCCCGACATAATAAATTTTCAACCAGAAACATTAATTAATTCCAACAGAGGAAATAGCATTTCAAAAGACTTTGAAATATCACATGTTAGTAAACAGAACTAAACAGATTCTGAGTTGGTCCTATTAACAAAAATAAGTAATTGAGTAATTCGACTACTGTCTAAAGCACAAGGATATCATTCTCTTTTTTTTAAGCAAAGGATGCTATTCTTTTATTTGAGAGGGGCTGCTAGCCCCGGAGGAACCATCCAATCTGTTATTTGTAGGAGTAGCAGGAGCTCTGATTTTAACCTCAGAATGTTGAAATTGCTGGTGATGTTGACTTGGGATTTGCTGATGAAGGTGATTTGGGTGCCCAACCTGTTGCTGCTGCTGAGAATGAAGATTGAGTTGCTGAAGTTGGTGGGAAGCCAACATCGATTGCATATTATGATTTTGAGGATAAAATGGTTGACTGGTGGGGTCAAAGGATGAAGATCCGTAGTTCATAATTTGTGTACCATTTGGAATTGGTTGTCCGGTCAGTACTTTTAGGCGTTGAACTTCATCTCTCAATGCATCGTTCAAAGCTAAGCAAAATAATCGTATTAGTTAAACCATCATTGGGCAAAAACACAAACAAATAATGACGGCGTGAAGTATGGTATAAAATATAATTTTCCCAGAAATTTACGAATGGCATGGAAAGAAATGAAATTATATCTTGTTTAAAGCTTAGAGAGTCATCTATAATGTGCATACAACAGTAGAAAAAAATTACTTACCATCTTGTAAGCGAACTTGCTGTTCAGTAGTCTGTAAACGTAATTTCAATTCACTGTTTTCAGAAGTCAAGCTAGTAGTGTCCCTCTGTTATATAAATTTTGCATCAGTAAAGCATCTGTAATTAATCATAGTTCATTCTGGGAAGAATTTTAAAACTTAAATGTTTAGAGTGAAAGAATAAGAATAACTAACACGGAGCATTGGTAAAAATAAAAAATTGAAAAAAGTAACAAACACAAAATACACCAAAATCAACTCTGTGAATACACTTAATTCCTAAAATACCTGCAGCATAGTCAATTGGGCAGACAAAGTTGTTGCTTCAGTTTGTAGCGTCTGAACTTTCCTCTCAAGTTCTGAAATATACCGCATCTTCCTTTCTTTTGACCTTGCAGCAGATTGCCTATTTGCCCAGATCCTAATCAAACAAATCAACACATTCAGATATTCAAACTATTAATGAATGTAATTAGTTAGAGATATTAAAGTAATTAGTTACAATAAAGATTGGATAACCAACTGAAATTGGTTAAACAGAGTTGTAAATATACACTGTAAATAGAATTGAATAAAGGATCAGATCAGTTTTTGGATTCCTCAACCAAATACCTGCGTTCTTATAGAAACATTATAAAAAAGAAATCCAAAATCCTGAAGGCATGATGCAAGGAGAGTTTTAACCATAAAAAATACAATTCGAGTATAAACAGCAAACCTTTTTGCCCTCTTTGGATCAACAAGGGCGAGATCAGCAAGTTTAGCAGCAGACATGGCCTTCTTAGAATCTGCAAGTGAAGAACCATCTGAAGTCGAGCCAAGCAACTCGGTTTTAATCGAAGTCGATCCATCCATGGACTGGCTGTGTTGGTGTCTGGCCCTATTGGGCCTCTGGCTACTTGTCCCCGCGCCCGAACTCTCAACCTGAGAAGGACCAATCGACCCCCCCTGCACAGTATCCGCGTTGACACTGACATTATTACTAGGTCCATTACCAAAACCCTCCGACAGACCTCCGGCAGAACTCGCAGAAAACGCTACATACTTTTCCATATCCATGTACATAGATACAATATCATCGTCATTCTCATCGGAAAGCGAAGGCAAATCATTACCTCCGACAACCCCAAGATCACTGTCAAAGCTAATATCATCGGGAAGACACAAGATCTCAGAATGCGCCCTCCGATGTCCAGCGTTCCTCGTTGGAAAATCCGGCATCTTGCTGACATCTTGACTAAAACCCGGATGATTTGAACCGCTTCCCGGCGCCGCTACAGAGGACGAAGACGAAGGCGATGCCTCGGATTTCAAAGGAAAGTTAGCAGTGGGTGAGGGAAATGGAGAATACCTCGAGTTTGAGAAAGGAGGCAATCCACGCCCTCCTCCAGGTGATCTCTCCTTGTCCATTGCAATCACCAATATTCCGACCTTAAAAATTCACCGAAAAGAACCCGGTAAAATAAAAGACCTCGTCTCCGTCGACAAAGAGAAAGTGAAAGATCGGTTCAAACTACAGTCGTCGGAAATCCGATCAGTGAAAAAAGGAAGAAGAGAAACCCTAGATCTGAAGTTCTCGGGAAAAATGGCGTGAGAACCAGAGAGAGACGAAGAGACGTAATAATAGGTCGGAGAAGGGTAATAAATGGATAGTCAAAGGATTTTCTCGTTTCTCCGTCTTTTATTTTTTTTATCCCCTAAAAAAAAACATTAAATCAAATTCGCACTTTCTTATTATTCTTTATTGACAACATCTGAAGCAACCGAACCCATTGGATTTGGAGCAAATCCGACGTCACTCACCGGCTAAAAAGTCTAGAGAGCGGAGACCATAATACCGGAACAACCGAAGAGTCTCTGATCTGGACCGTAGATCTTGACTTGCAGCCCAAGGTCAAGTTCGTAAGAAAAGACGGTTCGTTGTGGTTGGTTTAATAACTATCTATGAAATCCAGTTAGGATTTGAACTTTTGGTGCCAATGGTGGAAACACGTCTGTGCACCCACTATCCACGTGGCAGTCCATGTTACGAGCACTAGCTTCTTGTCTTCTTTTTTAATTTTTTATTATTTTCTCATTAACAAAATTAGTACTGTTTAAATTTTGTTAATATTTAAATAATTAACCATTGTTTAACATACGCGTGTGACAGCACATTTTGGGAAATGAAGATACTAATTTCCATGATTATGTTAAATACTTATATTAATCAGAAAGATGTTTGTTTGTCCTTTGGTAATGTAAAAACTCAAAATTAATTATGGATTAATGTCTGTCGTCTGTCAGATAATATAAAAATCGAATAAAATTTATTTATTTGATGTTAAAAAATAAAAAAACCTAGCTAGCTAGCTAGTCCTATGATACTCTTATTGATCTTCTTCTTCTTCATCTTCTTCTTCAGTTCAGTCATCACTTCTTCTTCTTCATCTTCGAATCACCATTGATCTTCTTATCTTTGTAGCAGTCGACGGGAGTTTCATCACCGGAGCAGAAGGAACGAGCTCCTGCATTACCTTTGAGTCTCATACTCAACACCCTCTTCGGAAGCGTAGTCCAACTGCGTTTCACCTTCCCCATGTTTGTCATCTCTTGTTTAATGTCCGTGCATTCCTTCTCCAGTTTCATCAACCGAATTCGCATCTCATCCACACTCTTCTCTTCTCCTCTCTTCTCCAGTTCCATAGCGTTGCTATTGCATCTGCTTTCGAGGTTGTCGGAGACGAAGAACCAGCTTGCTATGGAGGTTCGAAGACGGAGCTGTTCGAAGAAGAGAATCTGAACCGCCATTCTGAGTGGGAGTTTTTCATTTTGAGCTGCGTGTGTGCAGGCTTCGAGAGAGAGTTTCTGGCAGTTTATGAGACCGCAAAGTTGTTCCAGCTGAGATCCGGAAAGATTTGGATGAGACTTGAGATATATATCGATGGCATGGTAGAAATCGTCGTCGGAAGTTCTTGCATGCTCAGGAATTGTGGCTGCAAGTGGCTGGAAAATATCAAACTTGAGGTTCACATCCGGTGCTACTTGGGCTAAATACCCATCGACCAATCTCCCAACCGTCGCCATATGACTCTCGGACGTCGGAGAAGTAATACCCATCACTTCGCCAACCCCATCCTCACCTACTTGGTTGATCACCGCCATTTTCTCGCTAAGCATGAAGTGACCAAGTATTCTTTGAATACATTCAACGTCGTAGAACATTGTATCCCCGCCGGAGTAATCCATGTTTCTTATCATAAAAAGATCTTCCAGTGCCGCCTCGTATAATTGGGCTCCTACCCTTTTCTCCAAGTTCTCCCGGCAGGACTCTCCGGCATGTAGTATCATCGAGCTGTGTAGGAAGGTCAGTAGTAGTTTGGTGGTTGCTACACCCTTCTCCGCCGGTAGCATTGACACTATCTCCTCAAGAAGAATTCTCTGATCAGCCGACGATATTGTGGTCGTCACCGTCGATGATGGCAATGACAATGATGAAGACGATGAATTAGCGTACTTCTGAAGTCCTGGGAGATGACGTGTAGCATAGAAAACGAGTGATTCAGCCACCAACTCCGACGGCATGCCTCTTGTATTTGCCTCCGATATGAATCTCTTGTACATGGACAAGTTCAAGGAAGACACGTCTTCGTACCACCAATCGGGACCGATGTCCGCCGGACAAAACCCATAAGGAGTACGATCGGAAGACACTTTAACGGCGAGAGAATGTATACATCTGGTGACAATTTGGAGTTTCTCGGCGCCAAGGAGAAGAAGATCATCCTGCTGGCATGTGTTGAGAACATGCAAAGTGTCGTTCCAATTTCCAACGAGTTTACGAAGGAAACTCTCGGCTTGCGTGATGAGATTGTCCTCACCGTATTCCTCCGTCATCTCTAACTCCTCCGCCGCACATCGTACAGCGACCAAGTTCTCAGCACAGATCTCTACTTTGATGCCGTAACAGAATTTCGATACGATCTCGAACGACCTTTCTCCTCCAGGAAGGTGATGGAGGTTAAGCAACGTCGTTGCTTTCAAGGATGATTCTTCACCATTTTCGGCAGTGCTATCTTCATCGTCGTTACCTTTCTTTAGCTCTCCGATCAATCTCGCTAGGTATCCACTCCTCGAAAGCAAAGGAAACTGCCCAAACAAAATTGATCATTTCATCAATCGATCGATGGATACAATAACCATGTATATACCTTTATAAACAGATATAGAGAGAATTAATTAATTACCTTGTGAAGATTAAACGACGCCTCACCAATTTGGATCGTAATGTCACTCGGAAGACCACTGCTGCAGTTCCTGAACATTGTGATATATATGGATCATCGCCGGCCGTTTTCGATATTTTCAGATAGAGAGATCGATAAATAAATTTACATACCATGTTTGACCATTTCTTTCGAAGACGTTTGGTTTGCACCCAAGCTTCATCACCTCGAAGAAATCGGGAATATTAATTGCAGATTCGATCTGGAGAAATATAAATAGTACGAGTCATGCTAAAATAAGAAGAGATATATGCAATTGAAGATGGAAAGAGAGACAACCGTCCATTCCGGAATCCGTAAGTCTGTCTTTCTTTTTCACGTTCTTTGTTTGGACATTATTATTCTCAATCCCAAAATTTTAATATAAACAGATCAACTCAATTATCTCAAATTGTCAAAAATTACAAATAATAAAAATTACCTGTGATATCTGCGATACCCCATCCTGCCATGGTGCCATGTAATTACCTGATCCATTCAAAATTATCCCTCAATTTTGCACATAAAGAGTCATATAGCCTGATAAGGGAGGATAACACTTTTTTATTTATTTAAAGCATTTCAGACAACTTACAACACTGTCAACACACTACACAACACATGTATTTTTATTATCTTGCACAAATCTAAAGTAAAAGTACTGTCATTACTCATGTTTAATCATGTACATGGAAAACTTGTTGTAACCGGCCACCCATATTAACTCTGTTTCAGCCAAATTCAACCTATCTTTACATCAAAACCTTCTTCTTTTTGCAAAGGTTACATATAATCATGTATATATATTGTAGTGAAACTCAAAATTCACGTATGTACTTTGTCAATACTTCCGGCAATTTTCCATTGGCTTTGTTCCACAGCTTAGTGCCTGCTACAGAGGAAATACTAACTAATCGGTCCACTTCAGTTTCATGCTGCTCATATACAATGAAAATGGTAAAGACTGTAACGAGTCCTGTCAACAAAAATAGATGAAAATTAAAACAGATGATAGACTTGTACCATTAATTAAATTAACGTTATGAAATTCAACTCATATTTCATTTACCTAAACCAGTCAAGGTGTTCAAGGAAAATCGTAGAAAGAGGGTGAGCAGGTACAGAGAACCACAAACCTACAGAGTGAGCAGGTACATATGGATGTATATTTACAATTAATCAGACAATCATTAATCATTGAGATTCACAATTATAAACTAGACATGAAGGATGATGTTTATTCATTCAAATGCACAGTAAACACATACCAATTAAATGGTATGAATAACATACAAATCATAATACCATCACCTTAATAGCTACACAGTAACACGAAGTAATAATATTATAACATCAATTGCTCACCCTTCATATATGTTTCACACTTTCACCAACACTTTTTTAACACGGGAAAATATACCTCAAAGTTGAGAGTAAAACCCATGTGATATTAGTATATTACTGATATATCACTACGAGAAGGTAAGAATACAATAAGACAAACTCAGAAAGTAACAATACATAATCTTTAAAATTACAAGGAACCACGTAAGCTAATCCTCTTGTGTCTAACTATGCTTCTTAATTTATATAGACTGATATATAAATTTTAAAAAAACGGAGATCTTATCCCTTTTCGAAATTTTCAAAATCCTAGAAAAACTTTCATTATCCTATCCGTCAACCGGTCTGTCACAGATGGTGATAAATCTATAAACACATACTCTTAAGGGAACATGCAATGAATTTGATCGTTGAATTTACAACTACAAGTGAATTGAGAATCCTTCTAAAAATCTTTATTAGATCATATTAGCCTAAGCAATGTGCAAAAGATAGAAAGCAGGTTTGTACGCTCATATAAAATTTTAAAAATAGCACGCTTTTTAATCTGTATTCTGTAAACTTCTGAAAAATAAGTTCCAACCTTCAAGAATAACCTTCCATCACGCCCTTGGGCTATCGACCTCAAAATATAAACACCTTGGTTCCATAGATTTGCAATGGGCTTAATGATATTCTTCACTGATGTTTCCGAGATATAAAAGTAGGATGGTGAGAGTTTTCCAATATGAAAATTGAATCTACAAAATGGAAAAAAAACATTGATATTATGAAATAACATATTAAGCATAAAGATAAATAGATGTAGTTTGAATTTTAAATAGAGGAATTCCAAAACATTCAAAAGACCGAGTCCATACAGTGTACAGATGGTTTGAAAGAAGTCAAAGAACGATTTGTTCAATGTGCTTAGTAATTAGTATTATTCGTATAGCTCTAGTTATAAATGATATCGTCGTTTATATGGATATAGAATGGTAGCATACAATTAATCTTCGTAAATAAATATGTGTAACATTACAAAGTTATCAGTTTGATGCTACATACACTGAAGAAGGAAGACGCCCATAAATGAACAGGATAATCATAACCAATTGCAGAAGTTTGGCTACTGATGTTATCCAAGTTCTTCCTGATAGAAGAAACCAGTAATACAGGAAAAATAATCCAACAATATATGAGAATGTTTTTTTTTCATCTCGCCACAACAATATTTCTGCAACTGCAATAAGACAAGTTTGATACATTTTTTCAAAAATTGAGGGGGGAAAGGGATTCACAAGTAAAACTTGATTCGGTGAAAATTAGTAGTGGTGCCATGGCGATGGTAATATCAAATTTAAAACATTCAGAAACCAATATATCAGTATATCTCCAAGCTATTCTGACAGAGAGAAAAGAATAATGATTTTCCATTTCAAAGGTTATGATCACAAAACACTTTTGATGATGCAAAAACAAAAGGCCTGTTTGGAGCTATTTATAGAGATGTTGATTTTTGGGGAACCAGTTTCCTAAGAGATTAATTATATAAGCTTTTAAAAAAATAAGAATTTTAATTTGTTATTCGAACTTGTAGTTGTAGATAAGGCATTATTATGCAAAAAAAAATTATTAGTTCAGCTTCCAGGGAATCTAAAACTAAAAGTACCAAGTATCCAATTTATTAGGAAACTTCTTTGATCGAACTATTTCCTCTCTCAAAATGCATCTAATGATGCATTTATTAGAAACCAAATTTTACCAAACAAGCATTGAAATGTATTAATCAGACACCTCACCTTCTCTGCTGCCTAAAAATTTCTCAGCTTTTGACGGGATTGAAATATCTCGATCTTTAGATATAAGTGTTTTGTTTGCTAAATCAGAAAATGAGTCAATTGTCAATGAAATACCTTCCTGTAAATGAATAATAAGTAAACCATTAGACAGAATAGCTGGTGATGATTTTTGACGAAATAACTACCTCACGATTTTTAAGAACTTACTTATCAATTTACAAGTGAATAAACTACAACTAGATTACAACATGATGCAGTCCAAAGTATTAATGAAGCCCATAATTAGCTTGACCTTTGTCAAGCCAATTCTCAGTCTCATTAATGGACTTTGACTCACATCATTGGATTGCCCATTTACCAATGATGTGAGTATAAATACAATGAGCCCAAGGGGAGAATCATTATCGACTATTGTATTGAGGTATTATTCCCTTTTTTGTCTCTACTCTCGTTCTTCTACTTTCACTATTCTTCTACTTTTCTTTTTATTCTCTTAGTGGATTCCAAGTTCGTCTTCACATCTGACCTGAGAAGAAGTTTTTCTCTTCTTCTCCCCCCCCCCTCAGTGATCCGATCTTGGATATAGGCTGCATCACAACATTTCTGAATTTGTCATAGTTATCTGTACCTCTCGTTTCAAGCATCATTTATACTAAAAAAATTGAAAAAGAGAAGTGAAAAGAAGAAAGTAAAATATAAAGAACATGAGGCATGATATTGATTGCTTGTATAACTGAGACAAATGGTATCTTTATCTGCATTTTATGAAAAATGTAACAGAAATTTTTCATACTTTTAGTCTTTTACGGACCTTTTTATACATAACTATTTCACGAGTGTTAGTTGAATTAGGTAAGGCATCTACATTTTGATCACTGAAAATAAATAATTACAGTAAAAGTAATAGTCAGCTAAAGTTCGTCAAAAATGATGTTAGATAATCGTAAGCCCCATTCTGGAAGTCATCAATGACGACCAAGTGAATAACCTTATATTGGCCAAAGTAGTATCCATCCATCACAGAGTAATCTGTATCTATCTATCACAAGCTCCAAACTCGTCTCAGCTTCAGAATTTCAGCATGATGCAATGTGAAAATTCTTTTATTGTTTCCAATAACTCATTTCTGAGAAAAGGCTTGGGGACTTACCACATACATGAAAGCACGAATCACTTCGTTATCTCTTCTTGCAACTCCCCCCTTCCATAACCTCTGGGAAAAATAGGAGCTTCCTTATTTTCAATAAGACTAAGGCTAAATTTAATAAGAAAAAATATAAGCAACCCCCATCATCTAAAGGTGTCCCACCTAAAGATAAGAGGTTAGTATAAGCTTTTGACCCTGGAAAATCTTCCAAAACAGCTTAGGCCCGAGATGCCTTGTTTAAGCAAGACAGAAGAGATAAAAGAAATCCCTTTAGAGGCTAGTTCCCAACTCAACTATCCGATGCAGTCCCCATGATAATGACTGCATCGGGCTGGCAGTAAGTCCCATTTGATCCCACAAATTAGAGCCTCCCCCAGGGGACAGCTACTACATTTAAAACTGGATAATGATGGTGGGTTATCCTTCGTGCTCACTGTGATATATGCTTCTAATAATAGAGAGGAAAGAAAATATCTTTGAGGGGCTTTGCTGGACATAAGTAACTCTGCCAATTGCATGCCATGGCTATCCTTGGGGGGACTTTATTGAGGTCACCTGCCCTAAGGAGAGGATTTCCTAAGGGGTCTACAATCATGGTGGACCTTCTGAATTTCTCAATGCCACCCTATCCTTCCAGCCGATTGAACTATCCTCTGTAGAAGGTGAGTTTACAACTTCACATGGACTAATAAATCAGTGGGTCCTTCTGCAAGGCTTAGTAGGCTGGATAAAGCATTTACCAAACTAAAATGGATTAACTTATGACCTCAGTCAAGACTGAAATTCTACAGAGTAGTTCTAGTGACCATGTTACAATGATCATAGCCTTCTCTACCCCTGAAAAAGGCTCAAAGCCTTTCAGGATCTAATGATCTATGACTCTTGGCTAACTAATGAGGATTCAATGGCTTTGACCAAGGAAGGAATTAATACCCCTATATGTGGTAATGAGCTTTTTAGACTTCAACAGAAGCTTAAAAGGGTCAAAGCTCTTGCAAAAGAATGGGCATCTAAGTTGGGTAATTCTACTAAACAGGTAGATCAGGCCATAAAGGATCTGAATAAGGAAACCTCACTCCTTATCAAGAATCCTCATTTTGTGTTACTGCAAAAGAAGGTGAGGGATCTGCAAGCAATCCAAATACAGAAAATGGCTATTGAGGAAGCAGATCTCAAGCAAAGATCTAAGGCTAATTGGCTAAAACTGGGTGATTCTAACACCATGTTTTTCAGTCTAGCTACCATGATTAGAAAGTCTAGAAATTCCACACTAAAATTTCTAAATAGTGATGGTCTCCAAATCATCACTAGACGCCAGCTAGAGAATAAGAGTATTGAATATTTCACCAAAGTCTTTGAGGCACAACAAAGACCACCTGTGGTAACCCCTTATGCATATCAATGTGTCAGAGAGACACTCTTCTTCCTGGCCCCAGGTAAAGCACCTGATCCTGATGGATTTACTGCCTCAATTTTTCAGAAATTTTGGGTTGAGCTAAAATCCACAATTTTGGCATGTGTAAGAGAATTTTCTCAGGGGAAGCCTCTGCTCCAAGCAACAAACCACACATAGATCATTCTAGTTCCTAAGAAGCCAACTGCCTCTGAGTTGGCTGATTTTAGGCCCATTTCATGTGTGAATCTGATCTATAAGCTTCTCTAGAAGATATTAGCCAACAGAATGAATGAGGTGACTAATTTATTGGTCTCCCCCAATCAAACAGCTTTTAAGAAAGGTAGGGTTATCTCTGATAATATCCTTCTGAGTTCTGACTGAGGAAATGTTGCAAGGATTTGGGAGGGTTAGAACTCCCAAAAGATGCATGCTCAGTGTAGATCTTAAGAAGGTCTTTGATACAATTAGTCAGGATGCCATTCTAGAAACCCTAAAGGTAATGGGTTTCTCACAACATTTCATCTCTCTTATATCTAATTGTATCAAATATGCATCCTTCTCTGTCTTGATGGAGGGTACTCCCACTTTCCCTTTTAAAAGTCAAAGAGGGTTGAGGCAAGAGGACCGCATATCACCAATCCTCTTCAATCTGGTCATGGATTGTCTTAGTAGACTCATACAGAAAGGGGTGGATGATGGGAGAATAGATGGTGCAAAATCTATCTCTCATCTAATTTATGAAGGATGATATTCTCATATTTTCTAAGGCAAACCCTAAGTCTCTGAATTCAATCAAGAAAATCCTTGGGGTATTCTCTAGGTTCTCGGGTCTATAGATGAGAAGAGTAGGTTCTCGGGTCTAGATTTCTCTAGGATGGTAAGAAATCTGTCCCTTGGGCAAGGATGGTCCTCCCTAAGGAACTTGGAGGATTAGGGGTCAGGAATTTTGAAACATGCGCTTATGCCTCCCACATAAAAAGGGTCCATTACTATTGGTCTAATAGTGATTCTATTCTCTCCCTTTGAGTCAGGCATAGCCGGATAGGTATATAAAAGATAAAAGCCTGGAAGTAATCCAGGGTTCCCCCACAAGGGACTCTATTATGTGGAAAAATATACTAAAGTGTAAAACTGATATTGGTAAGGTAATGACATGTAGTAATAACTAATAACTTCAACCTAAAGCTGACTGGGTTGAAATTGGGAAGTTCCCTACAAAAATTCTATGAAGCCTTAGCTACCATAAGACAGCCTAATCCTTTGGCCCAAAAATATCCTACTAAGTTTGAGGTGGGGGTTCCTCCCATCTTTGAACACCCTTAGATTATGGGGTATCCTTGCACCTTGTTTCTGGATACTTTGTAATCATTACCCACATCTACTTTACTGTCCATATTCTAGACACATGCTCCTAGCTTTCTCTGAATTTACCAATCATATTGTATGGGAGAATGTGAATTTACAGGTACCTCTTGTCGGAGATATCATATTGCATTCAATCCCTAAGGTCTGGGCGTCTGGCTCAAACTGTTGGAGGTTGCTTTGAACAATACTTGGTGGAATAACTTGGCGTCTGTGACAGGAGAGGAATAGAAGATGGAAGATTGGTAGCTCTGGATCTGAGGATGTGGTTGTGATTGAAGTCATGAAGGATTGTAAGGTCTGCTTTGAGGTTAAGGCAAAGCCCTTTGATTTAGCCATTTAGGCTTGGATGAAACAAATGCTATTAAACAATGGTTAATGAATGGATAGTATTTTTCTGTTTGCTGTATCTGCCTTCTACTGTTTGCTATTTGCTGTTTTATCCTGCCCTGTGCAGTGCTTGTTTGTAAGGGTTTTTTTATGTATATTGTAAAACTGGGCAAAGCCCACTTCATTTCTAATGAAATTTCAACTTCATCAAAAAAATAGTCAGCTAAAATAAATGTAATAAAGTATAGAATATCTTGCCTTTAGCGACACTATTGGTAAATAACCAAGAATATTTTTGGCTTTTGAACAATCGAAAGTCCTTGTACGTGAAAGTGCATGAATCATAGATATGGTAAAGAAAGAAGATCGTGCATTCCTCTCCCAGCATAGCTCTCGACACAACCAATCCATGATCATAACAAAAAACAAAGCAAGCTTCGTGGGAAGATGGATGTAAGGCCTGAAAATAATCAAAAAAAGTAGATAATGATTTCTCAATTTGTTCAATTGATTTCCCAACAAGGTGACCATAAATAATAACCAAAGGACTGATTTTTTTTTAAGTATAAACAAGCACCAAAAATATACATTGTCAAATGAAAATATATTGTGTATTTTGCTATTTCTCAAAAAAAATTAGTAACCTTTGTTATCTTAAGTTTTTTAGGTTAAAAGCAAAACTCCCAAATCTACAATGCAAATATCAAAAACAAATAAATGTTTGTGACTCTGGTAATTATGGTGGCAGGAATTTTTGATCACCTTTGATATCCTAAGCCATGCAATGTGAGAGCTATGAATTCCCAAATCTTCATTGGTTCAAGATTGGTGATAAAAAATGGCTGCAAAAATATAGAAAGACACGAAATACATTTATAAAAATCGAAGAAAAATATTTTTTGAGAAACATGCTGAGATTATGAGGGTATAAAAAATTCCATTGCAGGCATTACTACCTTCCCAGCAACAGAAGATTCTTTTGAGCATAGAGCTTTTTCAGCCAATATATGGGCATAGGACACATTGTCTACATAGGTGAAGTCGGCTAAAGGCTCACCACTTCCTATAATAAACTAAAATTAGAACCCCTTGGTTAGTTTAGGAACAGAAACATTGTCGTGGAAATAAAAAGACAAACAAGCGCTACACTTCAAATATAAATAACAAGAAAGTCAACTGAAGTTTGGAGAAAAATGATCCATATATAGGACATATCCACTGTAAACTTACCACAAACAGCCAGTCTATGTTCATCGAGTCATTGAAATGTAGTTTTCTATTACTAAATGACAAACAAACAATAAAAACTTGTATCTCCCATTTCTGTTTTTGACCTTTTTCTATTAATGATCGAAAACACAAAAGGTGCAATAAATTCATATTCCTTGGGTTTCAACTTTTCATCATGATTGGAAATTTAATTTGAAGGATAAAGTATCTGTGATGAAAAAACACAAAATAAAAATTTAAAACATATTGGACAATTGAAAGAAAATGCATAAAGAAAAAGGTACACAAAATGAGCCGATAGATTTATTGATTTTACCAACAACTCTGGTAACCGTTTCTTGCTATAACATTTCACCAAACATTGACATTCGATTTTTGATAAAAAAAATACTTTCATAGGAAAATCATCTAATCAAGCAAGTCATGCATATCCAGTATCATATTGAATATATGTAAAACTCAATGCATCACGAAACAACATTTTTTAAAAAAATTGTGAAGAATTTGAAGGCACGAACCTTGAATGCTCCTGTTTGTGCTTTGTTAACAAGAAATTTTATAAAATGCATATCTTTAGGCCCAAAGGTGTTACTGGGACGTAAAGCACAAGTTAATAGCCCATCACTCCCATTGGCAATCAAGACAATTGATTCAGATTGAGCTTTAAAATCAATCAAAGTGTCTTCAAACTATAAAATATAGAAGATAATGAGGAGGTAAAAAACAAGAACTTTGAATTTCAAAATAAAATATGATTTCATGTAAACAATAATTTACAAGGAATTATACCTTGTATGGGTAAGGTAGAGATTCATTTCCATTATGTATCTCATGTAACCCATCAAAGACTACATCAGCCGAGCTGTTATATATAAGCCTCTTAACTTTGCATTCTTTGCAGATGTTAACTACATTTTTTGTACCTGTGTGGGGCACCAAACTGGATGTTTTTTATTGGTTCCCATAAAAATAAGTTTCCAAAAGATAAATAAAAGAAGGATGTAGAAGAAGACTTCCTTACCTTGAACAATTGACACATAACAATCGTAAGAATCATATACTAATGGTTCAGAGAGATCCATTAGAAAGACAGCAGATGAACCTCTTATCGCTGCATAAAGTTAACAGCAGAAAAGTAAGTCGAAATTCACTTATTTTTAAAATAATCTGGATTAAAATTGAATGGGAAAAAAAATAAAAGTGGCACGATAAAGTATAAATCAAGATTCCCCAGAAGAAGAAGATGAGTTAAAAGGTCAGACAGAGATGGAAATCAAAACGATTCAAAACCAAAGGTGAAAAAAACTGTGTACACTACTCCCAACGAACTCTTCCCAAAAGAAAATCTCAAGGATACCAACAAAACAACCAGCCTCGGATAAAACCTACCAAAAAACAACTTCGAATGCTATACTTCACACTATAATTTCCTCTCTTTCTAAATAAACACGCGATACCTTCGAAAACCTGCGATCTAACCATCAAATCAGTCCCGACGATCTTGACCTCACTCCAATTCTCTCCCAAATCCCCCAACCCATCCTTCTTGGTTAGATCAGCGAGCCTGACATCCCATTCCTTGGTTTTCAGAAGCATTAATATCAGCGAATTCACCAGAGGATCGTTCCTTCGTCCCACGACCGTGCAAACATTCCCATCTCCAGAAGGCGGGAACGTTTCATTTTCCCGTTCTCCGACCGCCATGTGAGCAGTTGATGAGAAGAAACCGACGAGGTGAGAAGTTCAGGGGAAAACAAGTGTGGATCAAGTATGCATCTTCAATTTGGTCAAAAGGGTCGCCGATGGTAGAGTGGGGTCGGTTTTTATTGGTAGTTATTATTTCAGTGAGGTTCAATTTTTTGGTCTTTGAAACTGACAGGGCTAAAACAGACATTTTACGATTTCGACAATTTTATGCGGAACATGTTATTTCAGTGGGAGTACGGTAGTTGGCTTTTTTTAGTGTTACGGCAGTTGAGTTCAATACACAAATCATTTTATTTCTATTAGATAAGGATATAGTTGTTTGAAGAATTGGTGAACAAATATAATGACTAAATGACGACATTTCATAAATGTTTGATTTTGACGGATCGTGTAATCGGATTCATCGACCCGTTTAGTTAAAAACCCTGTATAGTCTTTGTTATACTGAGTCTCCAATTCTCCATCATTCATTTCTCATCTGTCGCATAAGGATGCATGGCACACAAAAGATGCAATGCATCTAGAAAAAATAGTTAAATGTTTAAATTTCCTATCTTCCATCATTCCAAAATCCAAAGTAATCCATTCACAAGGTTTAACAAGTTATTTTTGGAGAACATCGTTTGAGTGTTATTATTCATTAATACGAATCATAATCATGACAGATGAGTAAATGAATCATGATTCATTAGCATTTGGACTTAAAGCTCATCCTGCAACAAATGGGAAAGTTTTGGAATTTCAGTTTCGGCGAAACATAAAGCAGAAAACAAAGATTACACAAGGAGCTTACATGGTCATAATCATCCATATAACTATGCCGATTCTGCAAGAAAAATAGGTTTGATGCCACATCAGTTAAGGGATTCATCAAACTGAGAAGATATTAAGGCAGAAAAATCAACAAGACCAATGCATGAAATTATTGTTGTTTGAAGTTTAAACTCCCAATTGAGGATCAAGGATTAATTTTCATTATGTAATAGAGTATAACTCATAAAGGGGCATAATTACCCTTTTATATTTATCTCTGTACCGTTCCCTATCGCGATGGTTCTTGTCATATCCTCTCTCCTTTCTTCGTCGTTCTCCTTCCTCTCTAGCCTTTTGAGCTTCCTGTTTTATTTGCAATGATTAGATTGCTTATTGCAGGTTAAAACGTTGTTGTTTTTGGAGGTTAAGGTAAATTAGATAAAAGTGGAAGGAAGTGCATGATATCACCTGCTCTTCTTTAGCTAGTCTCACTTTCTCAGCTTCTTCAAAAGCTTCTTTCTCGGCCTGGATGTTAAGTGAAAAATTAATTCAACCAAAATTGCTGGAATCGGTAAAAAATGGTAATATAAAAGAGAAAATCATGTCACCTCTTTATTTTGCTCGAGGATTTCGTGCACTACCTTCCTTGCATAATCAGGGTCATCACAAATGAGAATATTGTCAAAAACAGAGCCTGCTTTCACCTGCATATCATAAAAAGACCAAACTATGATGGAATTTAATCAATATTAATCAGGTAAAATCTAGAAAATTAATGTAGAAAGTTTGAAGTGTTCACCTGCCATACTTCAATTCCAACGTATTTTATTGGCTTAAGCACATAAAGGTCGGGATCGTCTTCAAACTCTAAAAAAATATAAAAATCATGTCAAATAGGTATGGATAATATTTTTAATTCCTACTATTCCAATGTAAATCTTAAAAACCTCAACATTACCAGGTTATCAATCCATGGTGTCTTCCATTTCCCCTTATAGTTTGGATTTTTAATTTTCTGCAATTATAGAAGTTTCTAGATATCGAACACAATCCAGTAGAGCATATTTTATTAAGTGCAAAATTCAAAATTTTGATTTATGCCAACCTTTCGCTTCCATGGGCCTTTGTAAGCAGGATTTGGCATCTTTGGCTGTCTCCATTCCCCATCCTCATCATCATCCCATGAATCAGGCTAAAATAAAGTTCAAAAAACTTTAAAGCATTTAAAATAAAAGGACGATGAATGTTTTATGAAACTCTAAAAATTTAATACTTGGCCGTTTATATTGTGCGAGCTTTAGAAAATAAAAAAAAACCTTGAATAATTAATTAAGTTATATATGGGATTTTTTTGTAAATATTGGGTATGTCAAACTTTTAACAAAATACAACACAAATATATTAACTAGTAAGTACTATTCGAGCAATGAAATAGTTGAATCACTGAGAATGGATGATGAATTTGGAGAAGGAGAAGATGATTATTATTGGCTCACAATCAAGTGTATAAATAGTATTAAGTTACTGAACTTTTGGAGAAGAAGACTCAAGATTGGAGGAAGAAGATGAAGTGGATTCGATGATTTTTTCTATATTCCTTTGTTTATTTATATACAATTCCTACTGTATTGTTATTCATTTGTTAAGTAACAGATTCGGTTACTTTACTAACTATTTGTTACAATACACCCCCTCGAACTGAGTGGAAGTGCTTCAACCAGTTCGCTTCGTAAATGCTCAAATGGTTTGGGTCCGAGTGACTTTGTGAGAATGTCCGCCTTTTGCTCTTTTCCTGAGATGTGTTGAACTGCCAAGCTCCCGTTTTCAGTCTTTTCTCTCACAAAGTGTAGATCCATCGCGACATGTTTCAACTTGCTGTGACATACCGGATTGTTCGCGATGAAAGCTGCTCCTTGGTTATCGCTAAGGACTCGGATTGGGCCTGTGATTGTGATCCCCAATTCAATCAGTAGCGCCTTTATACTTTCAGCTTCTACTACCGTAGATGCAATGGCGCGATATTCGACTTCGGTACTCGAGCGTGCTAACGTTGTTTGTTTTTTCGATGACCAAGAAATAAGTGTGTTGTCGATGTATAATAGCATACCAGTTTGACTCTTTCGATCTGTTGTATCACCCCCCCAATCGGCGTCGCAATAGCCGGTGATTGTAAACCTCTTTGCTTTGCGGAATGTGACCCCGAAGTTTTGCGTTCCTGAGAGATATCGTAACACCTTTTTTAGTGCAATGTGATGTAGTGGTGTTGGAGCGCTCATGAATTGGGCGAGTTTATTAACTGCGAATTGTATATCCGGGCGAGTCAATGTTAGATACTGTAAGGATCCCACTACCCGTCTGAATTCCTTTCCATCAGCTATTGGTTCTTCTTCGGATCGGAGATCTTGATGTGGTAGCATCGGGGTGGCTGATGGCTTGAGATTAGCTAGGTTGCAACTGGATAATAGGTTGCTCAAGTACTGTTGTTGTGACAAACAGATTGCGCTTTCTGTTCTTCGTACTTGTATTCCTAAAAAAAAATTTGTGTTCCGAGATCTTTTACCGGAAATTCTTTCCCCAAGCTTTTGATAACTTCCTTTACTATCTGGTTGGACGACCCCGTAAGCACGATGTCATCTACATATGCAAATAATAACACCGTGTGTCCTTCTTTGATCATGATGAATAGTGATGAGTCCGAGTAACTTTCTTTGAACCCGAGGTATATCAAAAATTCTCGTAACTTCTTATACCACATTCTTGGTGACTGTTTCAACCCGTATAGTGATTTTTTCAAGAGACACACATATTCGGGATGATCTCGATCTTCGAAACCGGCTGGTTGTGAGACGATGATTCGTTCATCTAATTTTCCGTGTAAGAAAGCATTAGAGATGTCAATTTGGTGGAGTTCCCAGTTTTTCGTTACTGCTAATAATAGAACTATCCGTATCGAGTTTGCTTTAACTATCGGACTAAACGTCTGAGTGTAATCGCTTCCCTCGATTTGTCGTAGGCCGTTTGCAACCCACCGAGCTTTAAACCGGTCGATGGTGCCGTCTTCTTTTTGTTTCACCTTGAAGATCCATTTGGTGTTGATCACATTATCGTTATTTCCTCAAGGGATCAAGGTCCAAGTTTCATTATTTTGTAGTGCCGTGAATTCATCTTGCATTGCTGCCTTCCATTTTGGATGGATGAGTGCCGACCTTACTGATTTTGGAATGACCGCACTTGTGGCTGCTACCGATAGAGCGTAGCGCGGGTTTGGCTTCACAATGCCTCTTGCCCCTCTTGTTATTATGCGTTCCGGTACTTCAATTTCATTTTCTGATTCTTCTGTTGACTCCGGGGACTCGGCACTGGTTGATTTATTTGGAGTAGATTCAGAAGATTCGGACGTAATCGGGTCATCCCCAAATGATTGGGAATTTTCAGAATTTAGTTGATTTGGGTCAGATTCAGGAGTGAGTTGGGAGTCCGTAATTGACCCATTATCAGTAATTGGCCCATTATCATTCACGTGATCCGTTGGCCCATGATCAAGAGTTGTTTGAATAATTGTAGTTGGACTTATATTTATTTGTTCTTGATCTTTTGCATGTTCACCCTTCCATAGTATTTTATTTAATGAAAAATCCTCTTCCAGAAAGACGACGTCTGTCGAGGAGTATAACCGGCTCGTGTTCGGGTTAAAACAAAGGTACCCGTCCTGTTTCTGAGGGTAACCTAAAAAAATACATGGAGCCGATTTTGGGTCTAGCTTGTTGTTTCGATATGGTCTCAAGCATGGAAAACACTTGGATCCAAAAACACATAACTTGTTGTAGTCTGGGATTTTGTGGAATAATGCCTCAAACGGTGATATTCCGGCGAGAATTCTCGTCGGGTTTCGATTGTATAGAAATGTTGCAGTTAATACCGCATAGTCCCAGAATTCTGTTGGCATATTTGCTTTTTTAAGTAGCGTGATAGCTGTGTCGACGAGATGTCTATGCCTTCTCTCCACTGACCCCATTTGGTGGTGACTGTGAGGACATGCGAATCTGTGTTCAATTCCCACTTCGTCAAGAAACCCGGTTAGTTTTTGAATTCGAGAGCATTGTCCGTTGAATTTTCTTGATTGGCCGACCGCCTTGAAGTTCTGCCCAGATCTTGAATTTTCTAAAAATATCTCCCACGTCCGATTTCCTGACCATTGGGAACACCCAATTAAAGTTGGTTGCTCCGTCGACGAAATTGACATAATATTTGTATCCTTCAGATGATACTACCGGAGCCGGCCCCCAGATATCGGCATATATAATTTCGAGTGGATGAGAATACAATGTATTTATAGATTTGTGATTTATTGAATGACTTTTTGCAACTAAACAATGTTCACAATCTGAAAATTTTCCACACGACATTGAAATTTAATTTTTATTCGCTAGACTTTTTATTGCTCTTTCATGTAGGTGCCCAAGTCGGACATGCCACCGATCACCTGTAACCGCCGAGAGTGCAACTTTATTTTTTTCAATTTTTAGAGGGAGCTGGTAGAGTCCATTCTCCTCTCGACCTTCGGCTAACACCCTTCTAGTATCCAGATCTCGTACCTTGACGCTCTGTTTGTCAAATTCCACACAGATTCTGTTATCGGCACATAAACGCTGAACAGATAATAAATTTCCTGACGAATTTGGGACTAACAGCATATCATTCAAACAAAAATTATTATTGTTAAATTTTGCCGTTGATTTTCCTGATTGTGATATTTGCATCGAATCCCCATTTGCTACAATAACTGTTGATTTACCTTTGTAAGGGATAGATTCTTGAATTAGCATACCTGACCCAGTAATGTGCGTAGTGGCTCCGGAGTCTGGATACCACATGGACATTGCTCCATGGTCCCGAGTCATAGCCAAATTCACCTCTGGATTTGATGTTATTGGAGTTGCTAACCCAACTGGTATTAGAGTTCTAGTATGCTTTGGGGGAAAACGTGTAAAATTAACCCAGTTATAACAATTTAGGGCGCTATGCCCCTTTTTTAAACAAATCTGACACGGAGACTTCCCCCCACGTCGATCTGAAAAATCGGAGTCACCGCGATCGTTACCTGCAGGTCTGGATTTGTTCACAACGTTCGCCTCGATCGTTGGAGTTGCCGCGATCTGGATCGCCGGAATCGGCGTCACCTGCAGCTCGTGATCGACCAGTAGTTGCTGGAACATCGGGAACTTCATGGCGTGGTCGAATCTCGTCGTGATAGATGTTGAGAACGGCTGGAATTCCGTTCCTAGGCCTCCTAGTGCGATTAGGATGAGTTGCGAGTCCTTTATTTTCTCACCGGCGTCTGCTAGTTGATCTTTGATGATGCAGATTTTTCGCAAGTACTCCTTCACGGTCAGGTTATCTTTTCGAATCGTTTGTAGTTGATGTCGCAAGTGGAGAATCCTTGTCTCCGAATCAGAGGAATGCATTTGCCTCAAGCATTCCCATACCTTCGCTGATGTAGTGAGCGCAGCCACTTGAGGGAGTATCGACGAAGAAATTGTCGACAGTAACCAACTAAGTATGAGTTGGTCCTGCTGCTCAGCGGGAGAGTCCTCTGTGATTTCGACTTTCCCTTCCACATACGATAGTAGCTTGTATCCCCGGAGCAAGGCAGAGAACTGAGCTTTCCACGAGAAGTAATTTTCCCCTTCTAGGGTCACACATTTCATGTGTTTCATCATTACCACTTTTGAAGTGCTTCCTGTTTCTTGAGTTGCTGCAGTGGAATTAGGATCAACAAAGCCGGAGCTGTTGTCTGGTGAAGATACCATATTGAAGTTACTGAACTTTTGGAGAAGAAGACTCAAGATTGGAGGAAGAAGATGAAGTGGATTCGATGATCTTTTCTATATTCCTTTGTTTATTTATATACAATTCCTACTGTATTGTTATTCATTTGTTAACAGATTCGGTTACTTTACTAACTATCTGTTACAATAAATAGTGTTACAGAATCTGTAGATTAACTAACTAATTTTTTTGAAAGCGATTAACTAACTAATTGGTTATTAGTTATAACCGTAATTATTTACACTAATGACAAGTACCTTTTTAGCATCTGGATCAGGAATTTCAGAAAGAATCAAATCATATCCCTGTAAAATAGATGAAAAGTGTAAACCCTAGTAATGCTCAAACTCTCAAAAGAAACTATGCTAAGTACCTCAGGTTTAACATCTTCTAGATCGTCAATATACTCTCTTGCTTCCCAATCCTTTGGCTGCCAGAAAAAATACACAAGAATGCATGAGATGAGATCATTAAACTGAATTACGTATTTTTATGAGGTATGCCATATCAGGGACGAAATCCAACTTTTTTAGCAGTGAAATCCTTGATTTTTCTGGGGGGGAGAATGTCCCAGTCTGTGTACATGCTTCCAAATTCTCTTTCTCGATTATCAACCAATAGAGTGAATGAAGCATCTTGCCTCAAAATAAATGTGTAAAAATGTGTAAGCTTGTCAGTTTCGCATTGAATATCTTTTCTGATAGGATAGTTTTGACCCTGGTACGAAAGTATAAGATGTAATTTCTTCGTTTGCGTGCCACAAATATCTGGGCCAAACATCAAACTACATGACATTTAAAATGCAAATGTTACAAAGTAAATAAAAACAGAAGTGAAAGTAGTATTATGTAACACCATTAAACGTAAGGCAACATCTCTGGAATGTAACAAATAATATTGAACAAACCTGTAAGGAGTGTCTCCTCCAAATTTCTTCTGGTTGACATACCCAGAAAGAAGTTTAATATACCCACCACCACATTCAATGTTCTGCTCAAATTTTATCGAGTACTGTACTACCAATGTTCTGTTCTTGTTATTAAATTCTGGAAACTTGGCAGATATAGCAAAGTGTTTGGCATCTGGGTAGGTCTGAATGCCTATATATTGCCAAAATACAATAAATAGGTAAAAGATACTAAGTACTAACCATTTAAAATTGATATTAACTATCAAGGAGACTTCAAATAAAAGAATTGACAGAACAATCTTGGATTCAAAAATACATGCCTTTGTCATCAGGATCCCCAGACCACTTTCCAGCTGTATGCTTGAAAGATCCAGCCTTCCCCTCACTCTTCTTCCAATCTGACTTAACCCAACGGCTCCCCCAGCCATCTTTAAGAAAGTAAAATCACAAGTCAGTGATTAAAAAGCATGTATTCAAAAGATCTTCAAAGAAGGTTCGTTAAACTTCAAAGTCAATTAACACCTAACATGCCACATAGAAGATTGTTTACACACTTATATACTTCCTTCCTTTGTTGTTGGAAAAGATGTTAAATCTGAAACAATAAGTTCGTAAAACCCCAATCATATTACTATATTACTCTTTTCATCTCTCAATATTTAGTTAGGAATAGCACATAAATAATACCAAGGGCCATTTTCATACAATTCCCCCAAAAAAAACCTAATTAATAGGTCAGATAGCCATGCTACACTTTAATACTCTACATCAACAAATTTGACACTAAATCCAGAAATAGAAAGGTTTATCCTAAAAAAAAATGACGAAGGTATCGAACCTGATATCAAATCAACTAACTATAACCAAACTCCTTTATTTTGTAAAGCAAAAAAACAAGGATGGTCAGCTGTTGCTGCAATTACCTTCGAATCTCTCCTCGAAGATGATCTCTGAATAGAACAGCGGGAGGGTGAGGAGAAGAAGAAATAGGGAAAAGGTTGGGATTTTAGGAGTTAGTAGTAATCGTCGAGCCATCACTGGTTAGTGACTCAGTGAGAAGTCAGTGGTCAGAATAAGATGTGCCTTTTGTGAGTTACAGATTTATTAATCTCGGCCGTTTACTGATTTTTTTATTCAAAATAGATCATCAACTCATTTAGTATTTAAAATTCAAATCCTATAAAAAAAGAACCAATGAAAGCTTGCCACTTGGCAGATGCTTAAACCTGTCTACATTTCTTTACTCATAAATACACCAATGTTACACTTACACATATAATCTTTTTTAACTTAACCCACATGAACAAATTTCTTTTGAAAAAAAAGCGCACATTCCGCACAAAACAATTAAAAATTTCCGATCATTGCCGCCGGCCAACAGCACCACTGCCATTACCTGCTCCTTCTCCACCGCTGCTGAGAGCAACTGCGGCACATTCAACGTGTGTAAGAAGATATTCATATATCTTCTTTCTCAATCGTTCTATTGTTTCCATGGGAACAAGGTTACCACGACTGTTTCCGTTGCTCTCCTCACAACCACCATCCGCCGCTAAATCCATCTCATTGAGTTTCCCGATTTCATCAAACCAATCATTAACCTTCTTCAATTGAGACAACATTCCTGCAACCTGGCCTTTGTCATATAGAATAGACGTTCGACCATCACCACCCAAGAACTTATCCAAAAACTCTAGGAACCAATTTCTAGATTGTTCTCTCAATCCCCTTGCTAGCTCGGTGGTTTCTTCAATGCCATCTCCTCGAACCCATTCTGTCGGTAGAGACGTCGGCAACGGAAGTGGTGGTGGTGCAGAAGGCTTCAATTTAGACGATAATCGAGCCCTCCCTGGGGTAGATGAAGTTGACGATGGCGATATTGATGACACCTTTGGGGAGTCCGAAGTTTTCTTTGGAGTTTCAAGCACCAGAAACAACGGCGCCGACGATGTTCCAGAATTGGAGGTCGTAGGTTTGCTGTATAAGGTGAAAGGGGAGAGGTCAGTGGCTACTGCTGCATGAACCCACGACGTCGCAATTTTACGTTTGTCTGAAGAAATCTTGCTGGTATCTTCAGAAAGCTGTAATGGCAGCTGTGGTGGAGGACTGACACGGTTTAAAGCAGCTTGTAGTGTAAGAAATTGCTCGACGGTGGGCTGTGGATCGTCCTCGTTCGCCGAAGTGCTCAATTCGGCATACATACTGCAAGCACACAAAAAAAGATGGTTGGATTCGCATATCATGATAATTAAATTGATACCAAAAATAAAATTATCTACCTTAAACATCGAACCAAGCTTTCAGATGCTGAAGCTTCTTGAATAGCCTCAACAGCTGCCAATTGTGCTGCATCTCTCTGTTTCATCACTTCCTATGATATAGATAAAGACAGAGAGTATAATCAGATTCGATTCTTCGAGCAATGTGACATTAAAAATTCAAAAGTACCTTTCCGAGTTTTGATAGAAATGGTGGTAGTGAGCTCCAGGTAACACTCCCATCAGTCAGTTTTCTACTGCTACTTCCGGGACCGATCTTCACGAGACTTGTCGGAATCCCGTTGATCATGGTCGAATTTTGGGAGGGTGCCTTCTTCTCAGTGTTGGGGAGTTTAGGTTTGAGTAACTTATCAGACGAATTATTAACTTTTCTAGGTGTCATTGGGATCTTGGGGACATCCACCTCCTTTGGAACCGGTCTTTCGCTCATCGATTTCCGTCTTGGTGCCTAAATTTAAAACGAAAACATCCATTGATTGGTTACAACCATTACATTAAAAACATATTAAAATCGAACTTACTGACAAGCTTCGTGGATCGAGTTTGGAAGAAGCTCTTGAGTTTGCAGCCTTCGACTCTATCACGAGCCCTTCCCAACTCTTTCTCAGAGCTTTGGGGCCGGAATCCATCACAAAGGCTACAATTGGACTCTTACTTTGTTGTGGCTTCCTTCCAACAACACCACCACCACCACCTTTGAAAACCGACCCTGCTCTTTCTAATAAACCAGGTTTTGTCGAACCAAGCTTTTCCACTGATGGTGTTACCTTAATCTTTGTCTGTCGTTTAACGCTCTTGGAAAACTTCTCGAATGTTGCCGGCAATGAATAACAGCTCGTCGGTGAAGATGGAATTGTCGACATCCTTGATTTCACAACACTCAAGCTCTTCAATTCACTTGTCTTCACATTACTTGGATTGACCGATGGAGACACACCTTTTTTCACATTGCTCAAGCCTGAGTTTCTCAACTTAGGGGTAGAATTCGATCTGGTTATAGAAGATGTGGTGGCGGTATTTTTAGATTCTCCGACCTTCTTTGAAGAACCAATGCTGGTAGAATTATTAGCCTTTGAACCAAGACGGGACGATTGTGATAATGACGACGACGACGAAGACTTGTCGCCTCCATTAAGAAACCCAAGTGACCGAGTGGCGACAATGTCCTCGGGAGACCCAAGGCAAGGATGCCGCCCGGGAACAGGCTTCACACCACGGAGAATGGGTACGGGGGAAGATGCTTCGAGACGGTCTACGTGGATAAATTGACCAAGTTGGAGCTTATCACTTAATATCAGTTCGTCATGCTCGTCGGGGAGTGTTGCATAGGTAGCATGTGACGAGTCAGAGACTTTGAGATAGAATCCTTTGTTGGCAAAGAGGTCCGTGCCAGAGAGAGCCGGCACAATGCTGATGATTTGGAGAAGAGAGGAGCGGTGCTCGCCAGCAACCTTGACGTCGGTGTTCATGTGCTGGAGAAGTTTGAGGAGAACTCCGGGAACCAAAGATGCCATTTTTATTTATATTCTGCGAACAAATAAATAGTAATAATAAACCAAATATGCATATTCCATCAATTGAAATTTTATCATAAACAGATAAAAAATCGAAGAAAACTAGTTTGAGCAAAAATGTGATCTGGGGATGGAGAGATTATTGGGGGTTTGTGATTTCTGAAGAGAAACAAAAAGAAGAAAAACCCACATTGGTCTCTTCCCAGAATAGATCGATAAAAAATCAAACCTCATCAGCAAATAGACGACAGAAGTGTGGAAGAAGAAAAGAAACCGACAAGAGACGGCAAGATGGGATTTTGATCACGACCCAGATGGTGAAAAGCGCCAAAATGAATTGGGTACAAACCAAAACTTGAGAATAAGATCGAAGTCTCACAGAGTAGCAAACCCCACCATCATCCAGAACCGCATAAACAGAGAAAAATACGGAATCTTTCTTTCTTAATCCTCCGGCAGAAGAGGGGGAAAAAATGCAAAAACCCAACCCAAAACAAAACGAGAAGTAACTCAGTCCATGGAAACACAAACAAACTACAGAGAAGGGAGAAACAATAGATATTGCGACGAGTGTACTGCATAAACAGGACATAAAAAGAAAGCAAAAGCTGACCTCCTGTCAACCCGAAAAAGACCTTTTTTCCCCTATCGTCAGATCACGGCGGAGTTAGCTTCGGAAGAGGACCGGAAGAAATGGAGAGAGAGAGGAATAGAGGTGAGGAGGCGATCACGTCACGTCATTTTCCGCTTAACCTTTTCTCCAATTCTTGCCTTGTTTGGTGGATTATGATTATTTATATTCAATATTCATATAACCAAACCATGACTCCATGTGCTCTCACTTCTCCTTATGCAACATTGCAACCTGTCAAAAATTATGATTTCAATAAAAACTCAAGAAGACCAAAATATGCTTTATTATTTATAAATTTTAGGAATTAACTATTAAGTGTTAATTCCGAGTTAAAATAATAATAATAACATCATTATTTGTTTGACGCTTTGATCAAGGAAGATTTAAAAAAATAGGCAATTATTGTCATTAGGTGAGTGATTTAATGAACAATGTTTTAATGATGGTGACAAAAAACTGGAAACATTCATTGCTGATGACAGACAGGTTACCTTTCGAATTAATCAGGCTTCAAGTCAGATAAGAGTAAGACAGACTAACTAATTAGAAATTTATAATATTGAAAAAGATTTCATTTTCAAATTTCAATAAACATGAGGTTATAAGATGAAAAAGAAGAAGAAAGGAATTCATCAGGAACATTCTGGTTTGGAATTGCAGTAAGATGGATTGATACAGTTGAAATAAATTCAGAACTCGACAACCAAACCTGCAAACACACAAAATAAACAATCACGCCAAGTACACATATATTCAACAAAAACCTAATTTTTAATCAAAAACGGTATTAAATTATGAATTCGAACTTGAAAGAATAAGAAGAATAGAAAAAAAATAATATCATGTCAGCATTAAACAAGCAATTGTCAAAAAAAACATGGCAATTAAAATGCAGCAACTTTAATCACAAATGAAAAAAACTTATAAGTTTCAATGACATTCATTAATGGGAGGAACAGAGAATAAAGTCAATGAAGAATCCATGGAATTTTAAAATCTGGTATTAGTCAGGAAAAACAAACAATAACAAGGAAGTTAGGAAGGGAATCCAGAAATAAATTTTATATAAGAAAGAACTAGGAATGAAAAAAACACAGCACATGCATTATTTTTAGAGGAGGGGGGTTGGATTGGGTATGGAAAAACCCTTTGGACCCATACTTGAAATTTTATTCTTGAATTAGATGATGAACAATGAATGATATGGTTTACAATGAGCCATGATATTTTTGTATCTTTTAAGTTCAATGATTGAATTTTATTCCAAATTAAAGATTTAAAGTGATACAAGTTAATAAGTTATCAATAACCCTAACTCTAGACTACACAATGTGTTTCTTTTAGTTATCAATAGATTAGGGAATTAGAGTTATTAAATGCTCAATCAAATCTACATTTCCTAATAGTACTTATGATCAGCATAGTAATTCAAATAAATAATCATTAATAACAATAACCAAATTAATCAAGAAAGAAAGAATAAAAAATTTCATTACCATTCTGGTTTCGTTTTGTCCTTCAAATTTCTTGACGGCGAGAAGAAAGGAGTGAAATTTTATAAAGAACCCTAATTATATCTTATGACGGTAAATTTACAAAATTATCCTCGACAACTCGACAACAATTCCCAATATTGAACCCGGTTCGTTTTTAAAACCCCCATCTGGTTCCCTTTTTGCAATGGCAAGCAAAGCCAGACTTTCGCGAGATCTCGCCTAAAAGCGCAACCCAAAGTCTACTGGATGGCTTGCATAAGTGCATTGGATCCATCAAATGTTTAAACCCATGCACGCCACCACCGTCTTTATAATCCCACGACGGAGGAGTGCATGAGAGGACCGGAAGTGGAGGAAATCGAAATGAAATCAGGTATAGTAATTCTGGTTCTAGTTTTGATGTGTGTTTTGGAGAAGACAGTCGCCGTTGACGTCGTGATACCATTTGGATCACTGAAGTTACACTACTACAAAACCACCGATACGTGCAAGTACGCGGAGGAGTACGTCAAGCATCAAGTCGGTTTGGCATGGAAGAAAGATCGAACCGTCACAGCCAGTCTCCTCCGTCTCGTCTACTCCGACTGCTTCATCACTGTACGTGCATGTGATGTCGCTTATCCGATCTTCCGGTTTATAGGTATATAATACGTTTAAATACATGCAACAGGGTTGTGATGGCTCGATCCTATTGGACGGACCGGACACGGAGAAAATGGCACCGCAGAACTACGGATTGAAAGGGTTCGACGTCGTTGACAGGATCAAGAAAGTCATGGAAGCTTATTGTCCTGGTGTTGTTTCTTGTTCGGACATACTTCACCTGGCCACCAAAGAAGCCGTTGCACTGGCCGGTGCACCCAAGTATCCGGTGTTCACCGGAAGGAGAGATGCCATGACATCGACCAAAGCTTCCGTCGACCTTCCATCACCTTCTATTTCTTGGAATCAAGCTCTTGAATACTTCCAATCCAGAGGTCTTGATGTTCTCGATCTTGGCACACTCCTAGGTAACGACAAAATTAATTAAGATCTATGGATCGGATCATCGGAGCTTGTCTCTCTAGCTATTATGTGTATATATATGTATGCATTATTTCAGGCGCTCACAGCTTGGGTAAGACAAGATGCAGCAGTATTTACGACCGACTCTACAACTACAACAAGACCGGAACGCGTGATCCAACGCTAAAACTTTCCTTCTTCAGAACTCTCCGGTCGCAATGCCCAAAAGATAGCCGGACGGCCAATCCTGCGACCTCACCGTTCGTGTACCTGAATCCAGACTCAGGCAGTAGCTACAACTTTTCAAACTCATACTACTCTCGTGTCCTCCGCAATGAAGCCGTTCTTGGCGTGGACCAGCAGTTCATATTCTCCAGTGACGGTATTCGTATTGCCGATGAGTTCTCTGCGATATTTGAAGACTTCCGACGCTCCTTCGCTCTGGCAATGTACCGGATGGGAAGCATCGGAGTGCTCACTGGCAACGAAGGGGAGATTCGAAAGCAATGTCGGTTCACCAATGCCAATAATCCCAACTTGAAGTAATTAACCCAGTACATACGTACGTATATTTGTGTGTGACAGTGTGTGTTTTATTTAAACAATATTCCTGCAATAAAATTCAAACATCACTTGTTTCTTTTGTATTTTGCGACTCCGGCGCTCTACCTTAGATACTCCGGCAATCCCTAAATCGATGACTCGCTCTACCCAGGATTTTGACAATAATTAAATAATTAAAAATACAACAGATATTTGACTTTGAAGTTTGAAAACATAGTTTTTGTGTGGATTTGCTTGCAGAATCTATCCAGAACAGTAATTAAAACATTTTTTGTTTAAACAAACCATCCATCCAAGTATCCAACGCGGTAGAATCCATAGTCTGGTTGTCAACAGAGCCAAGAACATTCGCAGCAATTGGGGTGTTTTAAAGGACACTCCCCAAATCCGGATTTGTAAGAAGAAGCACAGTAGCTCTTGCAATCATCCAACTGACATAAAGACATAGAACACAACCGATTCGTGCAGATCATATCATCTTCTTGACTCCCTGTAAAAGAGAGCGGAGAAAGATAGAGAGAAATTAGAAGGATTTGAAGATGAAAATATCAAATATATATGCCCTACAACTACAAGATGATGGTCCTGGCAAGTAGTTAGGTAGATACCTGCATGAAGCAAGGGTAGGAGAGCAAAGAGGAGGAGAAGGAGGACACTTGTCTTCTTCATCTTTCTTCACCTTCTGGATTTCTTCTGGTTATGTTTCTCTCTCTTTCTCAATTTTGATTTGGGTTTGACCCAATTTTGAGCATTTGTTGTTGAATACAGAACGTACACTGGCATTCTGTCTTTAAATAATAATTAATTTTATTAAAACCCAGAACGTTTGCTTTATTGTAAATAAATCCACAAAATAGAGGAAATCCATTCTAGACTTAGTCTGGGTCTAGACTCTAGAGGGTGTAAAACTGACTGAAGCTTGGACTAGGACTTATGAACTTAGTCTGGGTCGGGACTGGGTCCAATAAAGATCTTTACCCTATAAAATTAATAAAACATATAAAAAAAGTCTAATAGAGTCGAGAAGTCTGACGTATGGTTTCCTAGATTGAAACTGCATGTCCATCACCAGATAGGCTGCATTTGGCATCCATCGAGGTACTGCACCGGTGATGTGGTTCTGCCGATGACAGTGAAAACTGATGGGAACGATGGGTTCCGAGATGTGATTTCAAGAAAAATCCAATATGTGATTTCATTTCTTGTGTGGTTCCGTTGATCGCAGGTACAAGGAACCGCACCATAAATGCTTCTTATATATATAATTGGATTAGCGAAATCATTAGGTTGACGAAACACACTCATCAACCGAAACCATCAAGCTTGACTATTAGTTGAGATTATTGCTTGATGTAACATTATGATACCATGAGGCTCAATCGTGGACCAATTACATTGACAATTTAATCTTTAATAAAAATACTTGGGTAAATAATTAACCCAAGTAACTTCTTCTTCTCACCCTCACATCTAAATCTAACTCTCCTCCCTCTCTTGTCGACCGCTACTCCCCAACTCCCATGTTTACATCCTTCCTATGTTTTTTTTTTTTTCTCTGTGTGGTTTGGTACGACGACGAAACAGAACCGCACGATTTGTGTCGTCCACCGACAGTCGTCTAGAAAAACAAGGACGTACTACTGCAGTTCAAAGACACGATGCACTATAGTTTAATGTACAACATGTTGTGTCACCAATTGCCATTTATGGTACCTTAAATTTCTACGATTACCTATTTGTTCATTTCATCGTCTTCGTTCTCACCGAGGAAAGGCAAAAACACATCCCCGGCCACATCGTCGTCGTTCTCATCGAGAAAAGGCAGAACGACATCCCCACATCATCGTCGTTTTCACCGAGGAAAGACATGACCACATCCTCACATCGTCGTCTTTCTCGCCAAAAAATACGAGATGCCACCTATCAGCATAGTCATCGGTTGGTCGTCCATATGACCATAGTTTTACAAAGATAAAAAAAAGTAATAAAATATCATATTGATTAAACTATTTTAATAAATAATTATTAGAGTTAAGAGAGATATTTTATACCATATTAAATGTTTATAATTAAAAAAAATACATTAAACAAAAGAATTATTTAAATTAAATATTTAACAAATTCATTTAATAATTTATTTTAAATCTATTTATATTTTATAATAACATATTTTTTACATTGTAATTTTACTAAATAATAGATGTTTTAAAATACGAATTAATTTAATATTCTAAATTTTTTTCATTTTCCACCAGAGGAATACATGGGATTATGGTTGGGGTAGTAAACCTGACCCGAACCCGACATGAAACCCGATGCGAACGATCCGAACCCGAGTATTTTTTACCTGATTTTTTTTGGTCGGGTTCGGGTTTGACCAGAACCAAACCCGACTCACCCGAAGAAATTTATAAAAAAATTATTAAAATATAAATAATTAATATAATTTTATATAAAACACTTTATAAAAAATTTAATATACATAATTATAAATTTCTCATCTTTTATAAACCTTAATTAGTTAATTTCATATCTTAAAATTTAAACTTAATTTCATTTCCCTCTTCTCTTCCACTTTCATTTTCCCTCTCCTCGTCGGCCCTCTTCTCACCGTTGCCGGACCTCTCCATCTTCACAAACCCTATCCATCATTCCAAACCATTTTATTTGATTTTTATAAAATTTAAAAATTATTTAAACAATAGAGTTTTTTATGTAAAATATTCAAACAATTTATTAAACCCGAACCTGATCAAACCCAACATCTAAACCGGGTTCGGGCTCGAGTTCAATATTTTTTGACCCGGGTTTTGACAAGAACCCGAACCCAATTTGAAAATTCGGGTCAGGGTTCGGGTCTAGGGAAACCCGACCCTAGATTATGGGAAGAATGTTATGGTATATCATTTGTTTTTTGTAAATCAATCTAAAAAGGACTTGATTAATATTTCTCCTTTTATTTTGAATTGACAGAATTTCAAAAATAGAGATGTTGGAATTGGGAGGATTTCACGGGGATGGAGAAGGCGGTCGAGAAAGAGATGGAGCTCTTGATCCCCGTCGTCAGAGAAGAAGATGATGGTTCGATCGATGAAACCTCTGATTTGAAAGATTCTTCTTCATCTTTAGATTCCTCATCCTCACACTCCCATCTCAATAATAACCAACAGCAGATGCAGAGGAAGCAAAACCCTGAACGTGAGGTGATTTTTTTTAATCCTATTCATTTTCCAGCATTTTGGTAACTAGAGATCGATATTAATATGTATTTTGATTATAATTTGAAGCAATTTTATAATGTCCCACGAAGTTGGGCATCAAAGATGTTCATGACAGGATGGTATGTATAATGTATTGTTCTATTTCTCTTCTTTATTCAACCTGATAAAAACTATCTAAATGCATTTTTTTCTTTTTCTTTCAATTTTCAGTGTTATCTCCTTTCCAATAGCCATCACCTTTTACATCACATGGTGGTTTATTCGCATTGTCGATGGATTTTTCTCCCCAATTTACAGTAAACTTGGGATTAAAATATTTGGTATGTAAAATCTCCCCAATACATACTTTTGCTAATGCATTTCATCAACTCAACAATTTAGAATCTCATTCTTTCTGGGATTCATCCTTCACTAGATTCGTGATGTTGTGTCAACAAAATGGATTGTAGTTTTTTCTTAACTCAACTACATTAGAGGATAGAATTTATTCATGGCTTCTTCATTTTATTGACACATAATTTGGCTCTGTCACCAAAAGATCTGATATTTTATCTTGTAAATACTTTTTTTTATTCTAAATACTTTTTTTTATTCTAAATACTTTTAATTCTTCAAGAAAATTATCATCTTGAAACTTTTAATTCTTGTACACTTTATTGTGTACAATGACTTTTTTGGGATAAATATCTAATTGCCCATCTGCTGAAAATAAATTTAACAAACTGCTTTGATTTTTTTTAATGGTTGAACAAGTTTACACTTGCTTTGATTTTACCATCTTGTTGTTGTCGACCACCTGCTAAATTTATATTATTCACCATTGTAATGCGGACAGGACTTGGTTTTTTAACATCGGTGGCTTTCATCTTCTTGGTTGGGGTATTCACGTCTTCATGGTTAGGAGCATCTGTTCTCACTCTAGGAGAGTGGATAATTAAGCGGATGCCGTTTGTTCGACATATTTACAATGCATCTAAGCAAATCAGCACTGCTATTTCGCCAGGTACCTCTTAATTAATTATTTTTCTTCAGTATAAGAGATGACCAAATATCATACAATTTGACTTGAATTGGCTTAATGAACTCCAGATCAAAACAGTAATGCTTTCAAGGAAGTAGTAATAATAAAACATCCCAGGTTTGGAGAATATGCGTTTGGATTTATCACTTCAACCGTTATTATTCAGGTAATCACGAAAAAAAACATAACCTTTTATTGCAACAATCTAAAGTTTGCACATTGAGAACGAGTTTTTTATCGACAGGATGATTCAGGTGAAGAAGAGCTTTTTTGTGTGTATATTCCAACAAATCATCTGTATATTGGTGATGTATTCCTTATCAATTCCAAAGACATCATTCAACCCAATATAACCGTACGCGAGGGTATAGGTAATAGCCATATTTTTCTACATCTTTACAATCCTCGACATAATATTATTCTGCGTACAATTGCAGAGATCGTTGTATCAGGTGGAATGGTGATGCCACATATCTTATCGACAAGTTAATAGAACAAAGTGGCTAGAATCAAAAGGTAATGTCTATTTTTTACCAATTTATACTGTGAAACACAGAAGAATAAAATCCTTTGAGCATATAATACATCATGAACGAAGTAAATGAAAGTTGAGATTCAAATCAAGGCAATGGGTAATAGGTGGTTGCAAATACACACCAAGTTCTTTAGTTAGAATAATAGATTGTCTATCCTAAATTGATGCATTCAAAAGCAATGTTGAATATATACTCGAATACTCGATTTGCAAACATTTATTCAGTTTTGTACCAATTCGATGTTCTTCTTTTTCGCACCCAATTTCTTAACAGGTTTACTGGCTTCCAAAGCCTATTGTGAATAACACACAACATTAGATTGGTTGTGTGTGCTTAAGAATATTTTTTAACTTAACTTAATTATTATCTCTATATCCCAATCTTGTAATATATGCTAGGATACGTCTGAATTAGGATTTTGACTTCAATCTTTATTCTGCACATGGTCAACTAAATTATAGGTGTAAATTGAGATTAATTGTGATTAGGTCTAAATCAGATTAATTTTACTTTATTGATTTAAGAATGAGATTAGTGTTAAATAAACATGATTGCCAAAATATAATATGTATCGCAATTTTGATTCTACAACAACTACATGTCAGAGATATAGTACTTCTGTATTGACGAATGACCTGGAGTTACTGAAGAAAATCAGACCGTGGAAATGCGTCCTATTATTTAATACTGAAGAAAATGAGCTCAATTGATTAATTATATATTAAGATTTCTAAGGATTAGGATTCGAGACTCATTGTCTAAAAAAATTCATTAGAATTTCATTACTATATAGGATGATATATTATTTTGTTTTAGAGTTATGGTTATCACCTGGATCTGTTATAAAAATAATTATTATTTCTATTTTATTTCTGATCTAAAATTGTTGATACCATGAGATATAATTAGAAAATAAGATTGGGTATGAAAATTTAACTGATAGGATTGGGTATGCTTCCAAAAGTTTCTGCTGGTTCGATTATCAATATTTGAGAAGATTGAATTGATCAAATATATAAAAAACGATTTTTGTGCAAACACAAGAATGAAAAAGATGGTGCAAATACAAGAATGTAAAAAACAAGAATATCATACTCCAGATTCGTTTTGCTTCATGTTTTTCATATAGTATTTGCACATGAATTTCCCCCAAATAAATATACATAAGTAATTCGATCATAATATGTTGTATCATTCTTATTTATTATTATTCGGAAGTTCGATATACATAGAAATAGTTCATCTATGGCATGTAATACAAGTTTGCGGTGGTGCAACATATAAATTACGTAAATCTTCGATGCTTCTTCCTCCCTCAACTCTACTGGAAAAGCCCGTCAACATGATCACCAGCAAGAAGAAAGCCATCACCACTTCAAATGCTACAAACTCAAGATTCAGATTCTTCATTTTATATTGATGCATGTCTGTCTCGCTATTTATACAATCAAAATTAGTACTTTTTATTTACAGTTTTAAATGTGTTGTTAATTTCTTATTAATTGTTCGCAAACTCATCTATTAATTGATCAGTTTCATAGATTATGGGTTTATTTGATCCGATAAATATTTATTCCACCACAAATAATTAATGCTCGCAAGTCCATCTCTCATTGGTCATATAGTATCCTGAACTTGATCACAACACCAACAACTACATGTCAGAGATACTTCTGTATTGACGAATGACCTGGAGTTACGGAAGAAAATCAGACCTTGGAAATGCGTGCTATTATTTATTACTGAAAAAAATCAGTTTAATTGATCACAGTAATTATATATTAAGATTTCTAAGGATTAGGATTTGAGACTCATTGTGTAAAAAAAATCATTAAAATTTCATTACTATATAACGGATGATGTATTATTTTATTTTAGAGTTATGGTTATCACCTAGATCTGTTATAAAAATAATTATTATTTCTATTTTATTTCTGATCTAAAATTGTTGACACCATGAGATATAATTAGAAAATAAGATTGAGTATGAAAATTTAACTGATAGGATTGGGTATGCTTCCAAAAGTTTCTGCTGGTTCGATTATCAATATTTGAGAAGATTGAATTGATCAAATATATAAAAAACGATTTTTGTGCAAACACAAGAATGAGAAAGATGGTGCAAATACAAGAATGTAAAAAACAAGAATATCATACTCCAGATTCGTTTTGCGTCATGTTTTTCATATAGTATTTGCACATGAATTTCCCCCAAATAAATATACATAAGTATTTCGATCATAATATGTTGTATCATTCTTATTTATTATTATTCGGAATTTCGATATACATAGAAATAGTTCATCTATGGCATGTAATACAAGTTTGCGGTGGCGCAAAATATAAATTACGTAAATCTTCGATGCTTCTTCCTCCCTCAACTCTACTGGAAAAGCCCGTCAACATGATCACCAGCAAGAAGAAAGCCATCACCACTTCAAATGCTACAAACTCAAGATTCAGATTTTTCATTTTATATTGATGCATGTCTGTCTCGCTATTTATACAATCAAAATTAGTACTTTTTATTTACAGTTTTAAATGTGTTGTTAATTTCTTATTAATTGTTCGCAAACTCATCTATTAATTGATCAGTTTCATAGATTATGGGTTTATTTGATCCGATAAATATTTATTC
>LFYR01000811.1:523516-644142 GCA_001185155.1 Zostera marina
CCAGTTATCTGGTCATTTACTCTACATTACAATTTGTGTTTTCAATATAACTTAGTATTCATATACTATAGTCGTGTGTAAAACACTATCAAGCAAGTTGACTCAGTATTCATATACTGTAGTAAGCTTCAGAGAGTAATACTTACATCATTATATCAATCAAAATCATAATATCCTTATATCATTACTTGTTCAACCATTTGTTTATTTAGCATTTACAGGTAATTCCGCAATCAACCTGTATAAATCGAAAAGAGGCTATTACCCCCCCCTTATAGCCTCGGATCACGATCCAACAGATTTTACTTAAGTCGACTTTACCCAGGTCGACTTTTTCAGAGATCGATTTTCCCAGAGATCAACTTTTCAGAAGTCGAGCTAGAAAAGTCGACCTTTAAAAAAATCGATCTCAAAAAGTCGACTTGAAACCAGATTTGAGCAATTAGGCGAAGTGTAACATCTCGAAATTTAACAGACAATAATGAAATCAATGAATCATGTTCAATCATACAACAAATGGCTAACTGCCTTTATTACAATTCAAATGGTTCAAAATGCAAATAACAAAAATGTGGAAACGGAACAAACGAAACAAAGTGAGTTTTGAAATCAAAACTCAGTACGGATATCATATTACTTCTCTTTTTAGTTTTTTATTTCTAGGTTGATAAACAGACTCGTTTAGCCAGACGTCTTAGGGCTTCAAGCCCTCTCGTAGGAACGACTGTTGTCATTCCCCAAACTTGACTTGTGTGGTGCACAAGCTCGACCAGACTCGAATTACTCTGAAGAATAATTCGACCAGACTGCCCCGTCGGTCCGGTTAACCTCGTCAGGCTCAAACTCGAATTCCCTCATGGTTCACCCGATCAATATCCCCAAAGGGTCACATTATCAAACTTAGCCTCTCAGCTCAAATTCGAGTTCCCCATGGGTTCACTCGACCAAACTCCCCCGTCGGGGCACAATTTATCATATTTTTCTTTTCCAGTTCCATTATTTAATTGTTGGCCTCAGTATGGTTCGCCTCGTTCATATCGAGGTTTGAACTCTCAATCATGGATTCAGGTCGACCATCTCCCTGATCCATTTATTCCCAACGTACTAGCTAAGAGAGTGGAAACCCAAAATGAACCTTAAGGTGAATCAAGGGTCCCCCTGGAGAAATCCTTGATTTAACCTAAGTCTCATCCTCGCCTACTCTCTTAACCTAGATCGGAATTAGACCATATGAGCGCAGAAGGTCTCCCCGAGGACTCTTGTGCGTCACAAGGTTACTAACTCAACCCCACTCATACACACCCCAAGGCTCTCTTTTACCTTGGGTTCCCTTCCCCACCATACAAACGGGAATACTCATCAACAACTTATCACAACAATATCACATATTTATGTGGTTTACTAGATGTATATCATTTTAGTCGATTTCATATACAATATAAACAAGACTACTTGACCATTGAGAAGAGCATAATATCATTAACCAAAATATAGATAAGGCATGCATAAAATCCATCCACAAATGGGGCATCACGTACTACACAACATGTATAACCATGTAGAAACTACGTATAAATCTCGTCGAACTTGCATAAAATATGTATAAGGATCCATTATCATGAGTAGCATCAAAACACATAAAACTCATATGCAAAAACGTGTATGAAATTATGTGCAAACCGTATAAAAAGGTATATAAAAGTATACATAAAAATCCAACAATACATAAAACAATAAACACATCAAAACAAGTATAGATAAACATGTAGAAAACCATGCATAAATCTCGTCGAACTTGCATAAGGATTCATTATCACGAGTAGCATCAAAACACATAAAAATCCTATGCAAAGACGTGTATAAAACTATGTGCAAACCATATAAAAATGTATTTAAAGTATGCATAAAAATCCGACAACACCTAGAGCATTAAACACATCACAACAAACATGGATAAATATGTAAGAGACCATGTACAAACCTCGTCAAAAGGTATAGAAGTACATGCATCAAGATCCATCATGATGTGTAGTACCAAAACATGTAAAACAATATGCAAAAACGTATATAAAATTATGTGCAAACCATATAGAGAGGTATATAGAAGTATGCATCAAAATCCAGAAACACATAGAGTATCAAACAACCATGTATAAGCATGTAAAAAATTATCAAATCTTTCATAAAAACATGAAGAATTAGACTTACTTTTACACATATTTACTATTATTTTTAAAAGAGAAACTATCAAGAAAAGTTACTACGATTTTCGTACCTTTTTTTTCCTAGCTTTAGCTCCTCCTAGCTCCCAAATCGTGTCCTCCCTCTTTTTCTTTTCTTTTTTTATTTTCGTCCACCTCTCTCCCTTTTCTTTTATAGAGTTCATTTGGAGCATCTAAAATTACTCTAATATCCTTGATTTTTAAATTTAAGTTAGGGTATTTTTGTCATAATCTTTTTCTCTCAAATCTTCTTATTAAATGTTAATTGTCATTTCTTTTCTTTCCCTTTCTTATTCCAGAATTTTCCCTTTTAATTGGCTCATTAATTAGCCAATTCTTTCCTTGCCTCCTCTTGTCTAACCCTAACCCTTGTCGACCACCTTAATGAGCTCTAGTCGACTAGCACATAAGGTTGGGTTTAATTAGTTTTAGCCCACTTAATTATTGCCCAATGGGTGTATTAATTAAGTTAGCCTAATAATTTTATTGACCCATTTATTTTATGCCTATGAGTGCATTTATTAAGTTAGTCTAATGGTTATCACTTTTGTAGTTAACTCCTTAGAAAAATTCTAATTGATGGGTTAATTGCACATGAATCCTTATTGAATTTTCCTGGGTATTACATTCTCCCCCCTTTGAAAAAAGAATTTCGTTCTCGAAATTTATATTAACTATTTACCGAATAGTGTTGGGTAAATTTTCCTCATTCTCTTTTCGTGTTCCTACGTTGCCTCATCAGGACAGTGATGCTTCCACAACACCTTCACCATCGCTATTATTCGGTTCCGAAGCCTGCGTTTATGTGTTTCCAAAATTTTCACCGGTCTTTCTTCCAGTGACCGATCTTGGTCCAGGCTTAGTACTTCGTGCCAGAGTACATGTTTAGGATCACCCATATATCTACGCAACATTGACACGTGAAATACATTGCGTACCCTTTCTCGCTCGGGTGGTAGTGCTAGTCGGTATGCTGTTTCACCCACCTTTTCCAGAATTTGAAAGGGCCCGATGAATCGAGGGCTGAGCTTCCCCTTCGGTCCAAATCTGGTGTGTCCCTTGGTTGGTGATACTTTCAAGAGTACGTGATCCCCTTCTTCATGTCTTAGTTCCCTGCGTCGTTTATCTGCATAATTCTTCTGTCTACTTAGTGCCGTTAGTAATCTTTTTCTGATGATGTTGATATTCTGGTGGACTCCTTTATCAAGTCTGGCCCTGAGAGATGTTTCTCCCCTACTTCGGCCCAGCATAACGGTGACTGACATGGTCTTCCTTAGAGAACTTCAAATGGTGCCATTTCAATAGAGATCCACTTTCATTCATTTGAGCAAGTTGAATTTCAGAGAGAAGTCTCAATGAAGCAGAACTAGAGCAACTGATGAGTTCGAGTTGATTTCCCCGCGGAGTTTTTCGCTTGACGTTTGTTCGAAACGTCGTCGAGCACTGATCGAGTTTCACTCTCATCACTCATTAATGAAAATCTTGAGGTTATTTGAAGTATAACAACTGGTTGTGTCGGAAGTTAAAGACCATTTGAGATAAGAATATATTATTCAAGCAATTTGGATTCTGAATAACTTTTTAATTCCCTCTGGGTTATTCAGAATCCCAAGAAGTGACTCTCATTTACCTCGAACACACACTTCAAACCCGCTCGTCGTATGTTGGCAAAGGTCCTCTAGTTGCAGAGACGATGTACTGCTCTTCGGGACCGGACTGGTATGTCGTGTAGGTAGATTTTAACATTTTTACCGATTTGTTTCTCGAAGACCCGGTCCATTAGGGTTTCAAAAATATGTAAGGGTAAATATCAATTTCTTACCAAGATAATAAAACTATATATGAAAGTCTCTTAGTTTTTGCAAAAATATTCTTCCCAAATCTCAATCCATCGACCAATCCAATCCCCATTAGGGTTTAATCTGTGTTCTATTGCCATCTGTCTCTGACCACCTTGATTGATACCAAACGGACAAGCCTTACCTCTGTCTTAATCGTCAACTCCTCATAGTCATCTCAGTCGTCTGAAGTGGCTTTACGATCTCTCTTCCGTCGTGTCCACGTTACTCTCAGATCGGTAGCACCATTCCCATTCCATCGAACCATTATGTCAACTGCTGCCGCAGATGCACCGAAACTTCCGATCCCGGGGAAGAGGAATATCCTCATCACCAGTGCTCTTCCCTACGTGAACAACGTCCCCCATCTCGGCAATATCATCGGATGTAACGATGAGAATTCTTTCTCTTGCCTCTCTTTCTCTCTCTCTCTATTATTTTCGTTTTGAATTTCGAATGGTTTGATGCAGGTGTGCTGAGTGCGGATGTGTTTGCGCGGTACTGTCGACTCCGTGGCTACAATGCCATATACATGTGTGGAACGGATGAGTATGGAACAGCTACCGAGACTAAAGCTTTGGAGGAGAAGTGCACGCCCAAGGAGATCTGTGATAAGTTTGTATCCCATTCCTTTTTAGTTTTGTGAAATTGTTTTTTTTTGTCTTTGCAGTTTTAATTTGATGAGAAAAGTTGCTTTGCTTCTGTGTCAATATTTCGATTATTTTTCAAATTTCCATTACATGAATATATCTTATCAATTTGATTTAATAGCAGAACACATAATGGTTTAATTACCATCTGCCCATCTGATATATATTTTTTTTTTGCAAATATTAAAAGTTTTCGTTAAAAATCATGAAGTGCAATGCCCTGAAATGCAATTGAATAAGAAAATAAAAATGCGGTGGGGTTGATATTGTGATTTCCACTATATCGACTTTCTTTTATGTAGCTATCCTTCCTAGTGTTCTAACTAAGAATTTGGCCTCAACCTGCATAATAGTCATTTCCAATTGCGAACCACATTCTTTCTTAAAGATATTAGCTTTAAAAGATATTCTGCAGTCCTTTATCAGCTAGAACGACTTCTGGGAGTCTGAGCGGGTGCTGGGGGAGCCTCCTGTTTCGTTTGGACCAAATGTGCCATGTGAGGCTACCAATAGCATTCCAATGTAGGCCCCATGGAGGAACTTGATGCGTCAGTTTTTGACATGATTCTAATACATCTCCAATTCTAATATCTGGATTTGTGAGTTTGATATTTTCCAGAGGGCCTGGTTGAAATGTCCAGAGAGTTGTAGAAGAAGTTTTCTAGTATAGGGGCAATTAAAAAATAGATGGCTGATGGTCTCAATTCCCTGACCACAAAGGAGGCATGTTGGTTGTATGGGGACACCCCATGCGTCGAGCATCTGTAGAGTTTTGGTTTGTTTATTTTTGATATATGTTCTCTCTTGTTTTGTGTAGATACCACACAATTCACAAACAAGTTTATGACTGGTTTGACATAAGTTTTGATCACTTTGGTCGTACCTCCACTCCTCAGCAGACTGAAGTTTGCCAGACGATCTTTCAGAAATTACTTGATGGTAAATGGCTTACAGAGAATACCATGCATCAAGTACGATCTTTTTTCTAATAGTTGACCATTTTTATTTCTTTTCGGGTTTTTGTGTGTGATTCTGATCTATGATCTCTAACACGAGGCTTTAATCCACCTTTGGATTTGACTTGCAGCTTTATTGTGACACGTGCACAAAATTCTTAGCTGATCGGTTAGTGGAAGGTATTTGTCCAACACTTGGATGTGGTTACGAATCTGCTCGAGGTGACCAATGTGAAAAATGCGGGAAACTCTTGAACCCTACCGATCTTAAGGATCCACAATGCAAGGTAATTTTTAGATTTTGTAATCGTAAAACTATTCTTTCTGCTCTTTCAGCCTAAATACCTATATGGATTTATAAAAAAAAAGATTCGCTGTATCTGCTTTTATCTATTATCTATTATTTCAGGTGTGTCATAACCCTCCACGAATCCGTGATACTGACCATCTGTTTTTGGAGCTCCCCCTTCTTAGGGAAGTACTGGAGAAGTACATAAACAAAATGTCTGTGGCTGGGGGATGGAGTCAAAACGCTATACAAGCCACCAATGCATGGTTAAAAGAAGGACTCAAACAACGATGCATCACAAGAGATCTCAAGTGGGGCGTTCCTGTGCCCCATGAAAAATACAAAGACAAGGTATGCTATTATAAATTTATAATGTAAATTACTTACAGAATTTTCTTTATATTCATGGTATCTTCATTTCTTTGTGATATCGATATGATATGCATTTTTCCAGGTTTTTTATGTATGGTTTGATGCTCCTATCGGATATCTCTCGATCACTTCATGCTATACCCCAGAATGGGAGAAATGGTGGAAGGATCCAGAAAATGTAGAGTTATACCAGTTTATGGGCAAAGACAATGTTCCATTTCACACAGTAATGGGATATCTCTCACTCTTTTTAATAATTAAAATTTAGTTAGGGTGTCTGAGGCTCAGAGTCAATAAGTGAATTTTTACCCTTCTACCATTTCAAGTTCAAATTATATCATATTTGTATGTCATTTTCCAATTCCATCTAATTGGATGGGCTTCCATTAGTAATTCTGCATTTCAGTTTGCAGTATTTCAAGTATTATGCTTAACAAAGTAGCCAAGATATAAATAGTCGTATACGTAGTGAAAGAGAAAGTGAAACTTCCTATCCTTAAATCGATAATTTTCATTTACCTAATTATACAATCTGTGAATTCAGGTGATGTTTCCATCCACTCTTCTTGGGACAGGTCAAAACTGGACTCTGATGAAGACAATCAGTGTTACAGAATACTTAAACTATGAAGCAGGTTATCTTATCATTATCTTTATCTTTGTATTTTTTCTGTTGATATTCAGTTCATCTTTTGGAGAATCTGTGGACCCAACTTTTTATCTTATTTTTCCAAATTTATCCAAAAACAATTGCCTTTTTTTCATAGTTATGAATTAATGTATTTTGTGTTTAGACTTTAGACTTTAGACTTATATTTTGTTCACAATCTGCAGGTAAATTTTCCAAAAGTAAAGGTATTGGAGTGTTTGGGAACGATGCAAAAGATACAAAAATTCCATCAGAAGTCTGGCGTTACTATTTATTAACTAATAGGCCTGAAGTAAGTGTGACATTAGTCATTGATTAATCACCTAATTATTTGGTCATTTGTGTGTTTGCACTTTGCATCATAACTCATAAATATTCCAGTACATTTTCTAATACAACTTTGATTACTTTTTTACATAAACAGGTCTCAGACACTATGTTTACATGGACAGACTTGCAGGCCAAGTTGAACAGTGAATTGCTAAGTAACTTGGGGAACTTTATAAATCGTGTTCTGAGTTTCATGGCTAAACCGCAAGGTTGATTTTGCAAAATTATCATTTGTGTAGTATTATTGAATTGTTTCGTTTGTAATTTTATAATTTTTTCTTAGCATTGTATGTAACTATGTAAGTAATCTAAACTATTAATGGTTTATGATTTTCGGAGTTTTTGCCTGTAAAGCACATGATGATTGGTCCTGGGCCTCTATTTATAAAGCTATATTACTGTTGGTTTTTTAGATCATTTTTTTTGTTCTGATGGGTTACTCATATTATCTCAGGCCAAGGCTACAATTCCATTGTTCCTGATGCTCCAAATGCAGAATCACACCTCCTAACTAAATCATTTGCAGAGAAAGTCAGTAAATATGTTGAGCAATATGCTGATGCAATGGAAAAGGTGATTAAATTAATTGTGTAGATATGCTTTGTTTTTTTGCACGTTTGAAGTTATCACCTTTTTATAGGATACAATATCTTCTGTTGTTGTATGTTAATACATTTACTTAAAACTATCTTTTTTTTGTTAGGTTAAACTCAAACAAGGTCTGAAAATAGCTATGAGCATTTCAAGCGAAGGAAATGCTTATTTACAAGTAAGTTTGAATTATCAACTTATACTATTTTCTTACGTTTTGTTCTCATTATTTTATCATTGTCTCCGACAATAGGAAAGCCAATTCTGGAAGCTTTACAAGGAAGATCCTACCTCATGTTCTGTGGTTATCAAGACATCAGCTGGAATTGTCTATATTCTTGCTGCATTGTTAGAGCCATTCATGCCTTCTTTTTCAGCAGAGGTAACTAACTGATTACAATAATTTTTTGTAATTTGCTCTTTTAGAAATGGCAAGTAAGAAATTTTATGTCATTACTATTCTTTTTCTCTGGATCCCTTAAGCATCTAAAGATTCTAAACTTATTGATAAAATATTTTGTAGGTTACAAAGCAACTTAACCTCTCCCCTGGAGCAAAATTCTCACTCATCAATGAGAAAGGAGAGCTTATTCTTGGAAAACAACCTTGGAATATTCTACCTTGCGGCCACAAAATAGGGACGCCAGAGCCACTTTTCAAGGAATTAGTAAGCTTCTGATTTTTACTATTAAATTTCCATAGCTTTTAATATACACCCATCTTGGCTTCAGTTTTGACATGATTTAAAAAAAGTGTTTCCTCTATTAATTTTTTTAGAAAGATGAAGAGATTGAGTTTTTTAGAGAGAAGTTTGCTGGAAGTCAAGCTGATAGAGCTTTGAAAGCTGAAACTGAAGCAAAAATAATTGCAGAGCGGGTGAAGAACATCAATGTTTCAGGTAATCACTTAATCAAGTATTTTTGTGCGCTTGCATATGCGAGCATGCGAGCTAGCGGCCTCACGTATTTGAAGGCTCACCTATTTTAGAATCTTAGCCAGTCGTATCCAGCTATACCCACCCCAACTATAAAATAATGAAATAACCCTAGTTTTTTTACCCTACCATTTTTACTCAAGAGTCTAGGAAGAAGCTGCCCCTGCCAGGTTACCAGAAGCTGCCGCCGTCGCCTGTCCAAGCTTGCTAGCCGACCATCGTCGCTTGTCTAAGTCCTGATCGAAAGTTTGTACAGGTTGCTTGTGCAAGTTCGTCCACAGACTTTGGATAAACGAAGATAATCAAGTTGATATCGAGAATTAGATGTTTTGAACATTAAATTAGTGTTTTGAAATAAGTATTTTGATTAGAGACAAAGAATATTTTGATTAAAACAGGGTATTTTATAATTTATACATTATATATGTCTATACAACAGGGACTGTATGTGCAAATTATACATGAAAAACTGTCGCGTATAGGTTTGCATATGCGGCCAGACGCTCGCATATGCGACGATGCGGACCTTGTTACCACCTGGTCACATGGCCGCACAAAAAAACTTGCAATTAATTAGATTGCCTTACATGGTATTTCCTATCTTTTACACGTGCAATATTTCATAACAGTTGATCTCATAGTAGTATATTACGTCGAATTCTTTTCTTCATATCATGTTTGTATGATTTCCCTGCAGATAAAAAGAAGAAAATTAAGTCCACTTCAGAAACAAAGGCGAAACCTGTAGAAAATGTAATATCTGTTTCAAGGCTTGATATCAGGGTGGGTGTTATAAAAAAAGTTCAGAAGCACCCAGATGCCGATTCTCTTTACGTGGAAGAGATTGATTGTGGCGAAGATCTGCCTAGAACTGTGGTCAGTGGTCTTGTCAAATACATTCCAATTGAGGAAATGCAGGTTTAAATCTTTTGCTCCGATCTCAATCAGATAAATGTATTTCGATACTTGCCATATTTAACTAAAAAATGCTCACCTTTGTAGAATCGCAAAGTTTGTGTTCTTTGCAACTTAAAACCAGCAAGCATGCGTGGTATAAAATCACATGCTATGGTTTTGGCTGCATCCAACGAGGATCACACCAGAGTAAGTCAAATTTTTGTTGTTTGATTTTCTCTAATATTTTGCCTCAAAAGACACATGTATCGCATTTTTCCTTCTACTTCGTACTTACATTTCCAGTCATTGAAATTTTCGTTTGCTGGCTTGTATAACAATTTCAAAACCTTATATGTTTATATGCTTCAATGATCATATCAGGTTGAGTTGGTCGAACCACCTGTAGATGCTCCCATTGGAGAAAGAATCATATTTCCTGGATTTCTTGGTGAACCTGATGGCGTGTTGAACCCAAAGAAGAAAGTCTGGGAAGCAATACAGCCTGATTTATCAACCGATGGTGATCTGATTGCTCGCTACAAAGATAAACCTTTTACAACTTCTACTGGTATATGCAAAGTTTCGTCTATTGGATGTGGTTCAATAAAGTAGTAGGCTCCTTCCTATTTCCTGTTTTCCTCACTACACCACAAGTACACCACAGTAGATTTGCTTTTCATTATACTAATTTATTTCCTTCAAATGAATTTGCTTTTCAGTAAAATAACGATCAAATGAAGAAACATCAATTTTTGACGAATTTGTGAATTTAAAAATAAATATTGAATGTAAAAGCCAAGGCCTAACTAACTATGTTATGAATTGAAACTCTTGATGGGTGAAAATGAATGGAAGTTTATGATTACGAAACTAGTGGAAAGCAAAGTTAATCCGAGAAGATGCAAGGATACCTGCGAAAATACTGTTCCAAGATCTTAGTGGACGAGGGTCAGAGTGGATAGTTGTGTTGGGTGTTTGCTGTCTCTGGTTGTCAAAGGTTGGATTTAGTCTTTATAATATTGGATATAACGTACGGACAGAATATCAAGCTTGGTAGTTCTTTTTCATGGAAGAAAGATACAGAAGAATGAAACTATATGAAATCAAGCTTGGTAGTTCTTTTTCATTCCCTTTTATATGTAATATGTTTGTTATACTGAATTAGATTAAGCTAAAAATCATACAACCTACAATCCTACATGGCTACATAGATAGAAGATGGAAAAAAAATCAAGGAAGTGAAGCAGGATCAAGTTCCCAGCACTCTTCAGGCAAAATAACGCCTTCCATCCCAGATAACTTCATTGCTGGAATTTGATGAGAGAACAACCTTAAATCATTAATCTCAACCCATCGAACAGCATTAACTCCAATATCCCTTCGTTTAAAAATATTCTTAAACCCTTCAACTTTCTCAAGATAACCCATGCTCAATCCGTGGTGCATATCGCTGTAGGTTGTTAAGACAACCACCATTTCATAACTCCTTTTGTTACCATCTTTTTCACCTTCTCCGGCAATGTCACCGTTTGGTTGACCATACAAACCCCAAATAGATCCTTTCTTCGGGTATATCCTGTATAGCTCCCTTGCAGCTCTCTCGTATGGTACAATATGAGAGAATGAATTCAGGGTACGCATGCCTACTTTGTTCCCCATTACTGCTACCTTAAACCTTCCACAGGAGACATGGTATCCCATCTTCTCCCATTCAACAAGAGTTTCCTCAACTCCTCCGGCTAAATCTAACCAGAGAATTCTGAGATGAAAGGGCTTTGTGGAGACTACCTGGTCAATTAAACAGTAATGGCGAGGCATTCCATCATCATCGTCATACACAGCCCACACATCTCCTTTCTTGAAACTCCTCTCTGTTCGATCTTTATCAAAATCATAGAAATCTGAGTCTTCTACTGCCATGACAGCACCTAATCTGCTTCTACCTCCTCCATCTTCCATCACCATTAAATTTAGCACATCCTCCTCCCGGGTTTTTCTGTTCATGTTTCGACTATGGCTCTTCTTTGCCTCGCCAAGATTGGATTTTGAATTTGATTTCATCATCAATGCCTCCTTCTGCATCTCTGCAAGTGTCATCTCATCTTCCTCTTCCGCCAAAATCCCAAATTCATCATTATCAGAAACATCCCTTGACCTTTTACGTGATCTCAGAATCCTACTACCAGAATTGGATTTCTTCAAAACCATAGGTGTTAACTCATCAGCATCGTCAATGCTATTCTCTATAGTATCATCAGCGATAAAGCTCTTCACAGTTCTCGACTTTCTACGTGACCTCGGAACCCTAACTCTAGGACTTGATTTTTCCACAACCCTAGGCGTTACCTCATCAGCATCGGCATCATCACATTCATCTTCAACACTATCATCAATAGCGTCATCAACCTCGACTTCGACGGCGATAAAGCTCTTCCTACAACCAGGGCACATCAATTTTTGTTGCAAATACTTACGATCGAACTCGTGAAAAACCCTACAAGTCCCACACGCGGTCCAGAACGTATCCATTGGAAGCAAACCCCGATTCTTTTCTTCCAGCTCCATCCTAAGTCTGGTATCGTACTGCCTCTTCAAGATACCATCAGAAAGAGTTCGGAACGATTCGGCGATGCGCTTGAATGCCTCTTCAGCTCCGAGGAAGGAAGAAGTGGACTTGTTGGATTTGTCTGGATGGAGGATAAGAGCGAGGGATTTGTACTGCTTCTTGATAGAGTTGGAATTAGAAAACGGCTCGAGTCGGAGAGTTCCGTAGTGATCGGTTGGCATAATGCGGAGGACTCGGAGGGCGGTGACCATTTGGGCAATGCCATCGAGTTTTGGGGAGAGACGCTGTGCTTTCTTCGCGAATTTGAGGGCGGAATTTATGTCGGATGAATTATATTTCTCTTCTGCTAGGTCTTTTAGACGGCGTGGAGAATCTTTGGTCCCATCGACGAACTCTTTCCTGCTGCCGCCGGCCATAACCGTGACTCCGTAAGGAAGGAGATGCACACTGCCACACTGGTTTCCGACAATGGTTTATTTATTTATTTTCGGGTTTAGACTATTTAGAACTTCTAATATGGTATTTATTTTCGGGTTTAGCCGATCCGGGTTCTGGTTTGAAACAAAATTTCACCCGATAAGAATTTTAATCCCGTTGGTCCGGAATCCGGATCTGAGTTTAAAGTTTAAACCCGGCTCCCAACGGGACGGGTCCGAATCCTCTTGTTTATCTCATTAAAGACCTGAAGTTCCGGACTCATCTCAAACCCGATGTCCTTTTAATTTTGTGTTTATTTTTAGTCTATCCCTAGAAACTATTTTAATATCGTATCAATCCAGTCGTTACTAGTGTCAGTTTTCAGTTATCTGGATAAATTGTGTAATTCCATCATTCCATGATTTCCATGCATGTGAACGTGTTTGTGTTTATGTCGACGTGTGTTAGCGGTTGTAAACCTGGGAGTATAATATCAGGTGTTCGATGAAATGAAAAGCAGTTAAAAATCTTCCAATTTCATTGTTCTTACTACATTTCACGGTTTTCACCCCTCCGATCATCTCACTCATTCCTCCGCTACCATGGTTTCTCGTCGATCTGGTACCCTGGCAAATGAACTGGGTGACCAGCCTTCTCAACCTTATTACCTTCAATTCGACTTCCCGCGCTTTACAGGAGAAGATCCGTTTACGTGGATTTTTAAGTGTGAATGTCTTTTCGAATACTATCAAATACAGGAATCAAACAAATTCAGAATCGGTTCGTCAAACCTCGACGGCGAAGCTGCTAAATGGTTAAGCTGGAAGCAATTGGAAGCACCAATTTGTAGCTGGCCAACGTTCTGCGAGCTACTGGTTGACCGCTTCGATGATAACAAATCGGATATCCCTCTGAGCGTACAATTCGCTCGTATCGAGCAACAAAGTACCGTCCGACAATACTTGGCTGATTTCGAGGCTCTCGCTATTCGTGTCCATGGCTTCAGCTCAAAATTCAGGCTCGAGACATTCATTGCAGGATTGAAGCCGGAGCTTCGCAAAGAAGTCCTGCCCCATAAACCGGAAACCGTGATGGAAGCATGGAAACTCGCCCTCTTTTTCGAAAAAAAATACTCTAACCCTCGTCGATCATTCAACAACTCTAATCGCTTGTTCGAGTCCTGTGACGAAAAATCAACCTCCGAAGAACCGAATCACCCAATTTCAGATATATTGACCGACGTCAATGACTCTCCCAATCAACCTTCTTGTGTCCAGCAACACTCGATCATCAGGAATTCTGTCCCATGTTTGTTGTATTTTGAGGGATATATTCAAGGCACGAAGCTCGATATGCTGGTGGGTTCAGGAGCGAATTTGAACTTTATTCGCGAACGTCATGCCAGAGAACTTGGACTCAAGATTGACGCAAAAAAACAGTTTGAAGTTGTAATGGGAAACGGAAATCGCATAGTCTGCAAGAGAATTTGTTCAAACGTCCATCTCACAATAAGCGATTCATCTTTCCATGTGGACTTCCATGTAATCCCTCACCTCGCCACAGACATAATTCTCGGCATGGATTGGCTGGAGAGTTTGGGACAGGTGAAATTCGATTTCAACAACCGAACTATCTCTTTCCTGTCCGGAGGTCGCAACACAACCCTCAGAGCCAGAGGCTTAGCAACGCCGTCTACCCGCCGGCGTTGATCGATTACGACCTAAACCAGTAATCAGCGGTAAAGACAATCCTGGGAATATTATTATGAGAACCCTATAAACCATATCGTAATATTTTCTATTTAGTCGTTGAACTTTGTTATTTGTTCAGTTATCCGTCAAAATGATTTATTTTAAAAGTTTAGTCATGGACTATTGGACTCATGGGCTGATGGGCTCATGAGTTTAAAATACATACATTAAGATTTCAATTGGATTAATGTATGTAACGACATTTTTCGATATTTCTCTAAGATATAGATTTATCAACTTTCTAATAATATAATATATCATCATATAAATCTAAATGGAAATGTAGAAACTAAAATTCGAATCTCAAATCTTAAATTTTTTAATAGTTTCTGAAATCAGTGAACCAATCTTACTATATTTATTTTTTTTGATAACGGAGGATATCTCTTTATAGAGGTAAAACTGTCAATATCTGGATGATATACCAAATTCACATAATATATTATCGGATAAATTTAAATAATAATGTACAAAATAAGATTCGAACTCTGAACCTCAATAAGATTTGAACTATTAAGTTTATGAGACCTCAATCTTACTTTATAAAGATGTAATCTTAACTTTAATCTTAACTCTAACTCTAACGACTTAATAAGGAATAAACATTGAAAATTAATAAAGATTTTAGTGCAACGACATTGGATATTTTAGTCCAACGGTCTCGATTCGATCGCATGAATTCTAGAATAAAAATATCTATTTACGCATCGGTCACCGGCGCACGTATTAACCACCTGGTACCTCGTCGTGCTGTCACGCGGTGGTATCACTCCAAGATCAATAGTCAATAAACTCAATATAGAGAAACGAAAAATAAAGGGATCATTTGTTTCAGTTTTTTATCATTTCTGGCAGTGGTAAAAAAAAAAATTACAAAATCAGACCGTAAATTTTCATTTGAGGACTATTATTAAAATTTCGCACTAAATTTGTTAAGACACGAAGTAAATTAGTTACAGACTTTATAAGTGATCGTGTAAGAAATAAGAATGGATTGAAATAAAAGTTATTTTAGTATGAAACAAATGCACTCTCTCTCTCTCTTAATTTCGAACGAAACAAGTTAATATTTTTTCACTCTTCTCTCTCTCTATTTCTCTCACTAGAAATCCCCAAAACTGCAGTTGAGAACATGCCTCTCTCTTTCTCCTCTGCTCCTTTCCGTTCGGATCTTGATGCTTGAGGTTTAGGAACTGGGATACGGAGAAGATGAGATGTCGTTTGACGGAGATGAGAAGAGATGGATCTGCAGTCGGGGAACGACGATGAATCTGAACCTTGTGAGCTCGATCGTGAAGGAGATCTCCAGGGATCCGTGTCTCAATCCGTCACCCAATAAGGTTTGGTTCGGTTCAGTTTTATTTCTTGGAGATTTTGAGTTTCGTTGTTAATCTGTTACTATTATCAGTGTGGTATTATTGTAATAATTATGTACGGTAAACCGACAATTAGCAAATTAGAAATTAGTTTACTTAAATTAGTTATAGATTCTTTTTTCTCTGTCAATAGCCACATTGGGTTATTTCAACTTGCAAGTATAACTGTCTATAAAAAGAATAACGCTACAATGGCCACACTTATTTAGTCATTTTACTTAGTTGCATGTTCAACGATTGATGTTATGCTACCATTAATTTTAGAGTTGAAGGCGTGAAAAATAGGTATGGATTATTGGATTATTGAACCGAGGATTCGTTCATTTAAGTTTTCTTATAACGAATGGATGGTTTTGTGATTCTGCTTCGCAAATGGAATGATTAAGTGTGGTCGTGTGGAGTTATTCATTTGGCAGAAGTAAATTTGAAATAAAAGATGAAAAATAACGTATTGGAAAATAGATTTAGTTCTATGTTGCTGTATTTCCTGTACATGGTATGTTGTTTAAATGATGAACAGCATTACGAAAAATAGATAATTAATAAAATTTGAAGATTACGATTTGATTTATAATATTTTTTAAAATTTTCCTCAGCTTACTGAATATTTTTTTGAATTAGATTTTTTTTAAATTCATCCAATGTAACAGGGAAGCAAAAAGCTGAAGCCGGATAAATGGCAGTCTCTTTTTGATGATGATGGGAGGGTTCACGGTTTTGGAAAGGCACTTAAGTCAATTTTATTAGGGGTACAGTGACGCATTGATATGTTGTATATATAGAATTTACTTGAATTTTTTTTAATGAAAAATATTTTTCTTGTTTCTGATATATTTTTTGTTTTGTTTTATGAAATTCATATCAGGGTGTAGATCCATCCATAAGGCCTGAGGTTTGGGAATTTTTGCTCAGTTGTTATTCTTCAAACAGTACTTCTGAGTATCGAGAACAACTTAGAACGGCTCGAAGGTAATCACTTTCTTCCTCCAGTGTCATTGTGGTTTTGCTTCAAATTTGTATAAAATGTGAACCAGTTTTTTTAATTATTTCCTTGGCTATTGAATTTGTGATTTCACAAACATCTCAATAATCACAGTGTCACACTTAATTGGTTCAAAAGAAATCCAAATTGATCTCACCGATGGAATATTACTGCTTTTGCCACATTTTTCCAAAAGCAAGCTAATCAGATTCCTGTTATGAGAGCAAATATATCAAAAAAAATTGTTTATTGTTACCAATGGGGATTTTTCTATGAAAATCTACTTAATTTGTAAAAATGACCATTCTCTCCCTTCTGAATAAATATTTAACTTATTGGACAAACAAGATAACATGGCTTATGATTTCCCATGTGATTTAATGGAGTAAAGTTCTTTGCTATTTTCACTGATGAAAGAGAATGCTTCTTATCTTTCTTCATTCCAGGGAACGGTATGAGGATTTGGTTAGGGAATGCCAAGCTATGCATTCTACTGTTGGTACTGGTGCCCTTGCTTTTGTTATTGGTTCAAGAGTGATGGATGCTAGAACTTTGCCTAGGGATAATAATGCCACAGACAAAAAAGAAACGACACATAATCAATTTAACAGTGATAACAGAGATGAAAAAGAGGGACACCCTCATGTGGATAATATTCATGCAAACAGCTATTTAAACCATAGAGAGAGTTCCAGTGATTCTGTTACTCGTGATTTATCAAACAATGCACGTTCTTCTGATGTTTGTAACTGTTTTCAAGGGAAGAATGAGATGGAAGTGGAGGAATCTTACTTTTCAAATGAGAATCTTTTTGATTTTCAATCAATACCTTTCACAAATTTATTTGAGAAAATTACTCCGGATGAGAAGAAATGCAATCTGCACAGCCATCGGTCATCTTTAGATTATAGATATAATGAATCTTTGAATACTTTCCAAAATAATAATGATATTGATCTGCAAGAAAATTGGAACTACAGAAGTGAAGATGATATACCAAGGAAAGTTTCTGATGTACAAGATGAAGAAGAAGCCACCACCTCTAACACTTATATATCAGGGGACAGCGTTTCTCAGTGGCTCTGGACACTTCACAAGATAGGTTAGTCTTTTATAACTTTTTTAAATACATTTTTACTGTTAATTGGCCATAGGTTTTATATTTTACTTTTTCCTAAAATTCAAATTTACTTACACCATATTCTTTCAGTTGTTGATGTTGTAAGAACTGATAACGATCTCAGCTTTTATGGAGATTCAAAAAATATGGCACGAATGTCTGATATTCTTGCTGTTTATGCTTGGATTGATCCTGCCACTGGATACTGTCAAGGTTTTGATTCTTCATTCCTTTTGGTTAATAAATATTTTATTTAATTGGGTTTATTATTATTGTTTGGCAGTGAAATACCAATATGATTGATTTATTTTCTCAATGGATTATCTATTGTGTATTCATATTTATTTGAAATACTTTGGACTAAATCTGTAAAGTTCCAATGACAAAATAGGAGCTCACATACTGGTCAAATCCATAAGGGATGTAGTATCCATAATGACTAGGTATATGAGTATATCAAAATGGTAATACCTCTAAATTGTAGGTCATCCAAATACAAGAGTTTGTCAGATTCTTTCGTTTTTAGTTTCTACTATAATCTCCTTCTGTTATTTTGGCATTTTCCAATCGAGACCTTTCTAAAGTTAGATAAATTTAAAATCGCAATTTTAAAGTTAATTGAATAATGACGTGGTTTAACTTTTTTATTGGTATCTCATTTTAGGTATGAGCGATTTGCTTTCTCCCTTTGTTGTTCTATATGAGGATAATGCAGATGCATTTTGGTGTTTTGAGATGCTTTTAAGAAGATTGGTAAAAAATGATGCATTTTAAATCAATTTTCCTAATACACACAACATTTAGACATGCGATTTTTGCAGCGTGAAAATTTCCATATGGAGGGACCAACTGGAGTCATGAAGAAGTTACAGACACTTTGGAAGATTTTAGAACATACGGATTCTGAATTATACGATCACTTGTCTGTTATAGGTGCTGAAAACCTCCATTTTGCTTTTAGGATGTTGATGCTTCTTTTTCGCAGAGAGCTATCCTTTGATGACACACTCTGCATGTGGGAGGTTTGAATTTTTATGCTGTTTTTTCTTTGTTATTTTACATAACCATAATCTAGGAGTTTAGGAGTGTAATTGCGAAATATTTATGTAAAGTTAATTGTATAAATGGACCCTTAGTTTTAAACTAAATCAGAGTTAATTACTTTAATTTTTTCTAGAAGCTTCTGTTATTCCTTTAATTGTACGCAACAGAATTCTGTTGTTCCTCATGAATCATGATCGTTTTGATCTCTTTATAATTCAAGGGTGGGTACCCTGTAAAAGCCATGGAAATTGCGGCATCTCTCATAATTCACATACGTACAGAGAAAATTTTCTCTTGGATTTTGATTTTATCTACTTTCTTTGTTACTCTTGTAATTGCCAATTTCTTCACAGTGATCCTCCATGGCAATGCACTCCTGGAATATGTGGAAGAGTAATGATCCTTCCACTACCATAACTCTCAAAATCAATTTATTATTGGAGTGGCTTCTTTCATCTATATCTTTGACGGTCCTCCCTCAAATCTCCAGACTCACAACTTTCTCTGAAGTTGGGAGTGCCCTCGAGCGCATTTTAATTCATCTTAAGATAAAGTTGCGGTTGATAAAGAAGGGTGTGTTATCGATAAATGAGTACATCAACCATCCAGCATTCTTTTTGATACATTGGCCATCTGTGGATCTCCAATGTTCACTGAGGACGTCATATTAATTGCTTTGGATGACTTTGGTCCAATAAAAGAGATCTTAGTCACCGTCTAATAAAGAACTTTGTTTGGACCAGGTCACCCATGCTACCACTCTGAGTGTAAATATTTCCCTTGCTGAGAAATATGAGAAGATGGTAAATATGAAGTTTATGTTGTGTTTGATTTGCACGATGAAGGAGAACGGGGCGATCAATAGATACAAGTTACAACTATCTCAATCTCTAAAGGTTTCTGATGGGGGTGAAACCCGACCAGTACTCCAAGACGCGCAAGCAAGCGCCAAGCGGGGAACTCCGCGGGAAACCGGACCGGAACTCAAGTGTGCAGAGCTCTGCTTCGCTAGGAATTCTTCTTCTCCAAATGACCTGCCTTTAATGAGTGGGGGGTGCCCTCTATTTATAGGGGTTCTTATGGGGGTAATCTGGTCATTTGGGCAGTAACCGCCTAACCGCCTAACTGATCAGATTGGGTCCAGGGGTCGACTTTCCAGAGATCGACTTTCTGGGGGTCGACTTTTCCTGGTGATCGACTTTACTCAAAAGTCGATCCCAGGGAAGTCGATCCTCAGGAAAGTCGATCTTCCTAGGATTCGACCTGGGACCTCCCCAACCCTAGAATAGATACCTCCACTCATCTTAGGCTATCCGGACTTCTAGTTGCTGGTAGGTTGTGACCGTGTTCGGGATACTGTATCACCAGTACTCCCCCCTCCTCTGCGTACTAGGTACTTTGGGATACGTCTTTTAGTACTATGGTCTGTGTGTCGGACCCTGTACTATCAGTTTCCCTCAACTCACAATCAGTCAATAAATATCTACACTTCAGGGGATTGTGCAAGTCTCTGGTATCTAGATTTAAGAGAAACCAATCATATCATGGATCATTATAATCAGATTCAATCCTTTAGGCTGTACAGAGGTAATATATCCATTGTTAGTACTGATGAGTGACAATAGTCATATGGGAATTTCCCACATTTGTAATTCAAAATTCACATAATCAAAAATTCATTTTGAATTTTTTCCTTAACGACGTTTTGATGGTTGCAATTCCAACAAAGAATTTGTTATATGTTAAGCAATTTTGACATGAAAACAAAGTCACTGTTGTATTTGATGATCATAGAGTCAGGGTGAGCGATTGAGGCTCAGGAGAGGTAGTTCTTGAGGGGAGGACGGAGGCAACAAACGGTACATTGATACTAACTTTTTATCAAAATAAAGAAGGGTTAAATTATCACAAATGATGGTTGAAGAAGGGTTAAATTATTCAGATATATTACAAAGTACACAATAGGGTGGTGTGGGAATGTTCCATTGTTTAAGGGTGAGGAAGGAGGGTAGGTATCCCCATCTCAGTCTCCATAGGATGATTGAAAATTTAGTGGGTTTTCCGCTCCATATCCCATTAGCATTTGGGTCAGTTTGCTTAATTGGGGGGAGGGCAATACAAAACTTCTGAAGGGAACTTCCAACTAATCCGCTAAGGATCAAGTTATAGTTAGAACCACAATTCATCAAACTTCCTACATCTTCCCCATGCTTGAGGATGACCTTCCACATAGGGGAATCCTTAGTATAAAAGAGAAGTATATCTATGAAATCCCTTCCTTTTATATATCTATCTCTGATCAAGGAGCCAAGGACGGATTCCCCATCAGACCAAAAGTAGTGTAATCTTTTCATATGAGAGGCTTTAACACCATTACCCCTATACTTCCTAGGTGGTATCATGCTAGACCATGGAGAGGAATGTTTCTCATTCCAGATGAATCTATATGCAATTAGCCTTACTTTTGGGTTGGGAAGAATTGCTCCATTGATCCAATATGAGAGCATCCCAGCAAAGAGCCAAAGACCCAATTTACCAGTTGAATCCTACCCCATAAGATGGGCATATACCCTTCCACGTCTTTTCCAAAGGTTGGATAAGATTGAAGCATTGCTCAATGCGTTTTCTTTTACATGTGATAGGTATACCGTATACCAAGGTAGGTAAGGGGAAGAGGTTTAGGAGGAAACCTATGAATTTCTGAATATGTGGGAGGGAGTTCATCACCTTGGAATAATGAGCATTGAGCACTACTCTTGTCTCTATTGATTTCCAACCCAAAGAATTCAGAGAATACTTTTAAAATATTTTTAATGGCTTGGAGGGATTTTGGGTTTGCTTTTGAGAATATTAGTATGTTATCTATCACTCATCAACATAGATGAGGTGAGAAATAGATTTGGCACCATTGATTTGGTAGGTTTTAATTCCTTTTTTGTAAAGAGGATAGGTGAGATGGGGTCTCCTTGTCTCAATCCCCTTTTACTTTTGAAAGGTCTAGTGGGTGTACCTTCTACTAGTAATGAAAAGGAGGCTGATTGTATGTAGTTACTAGTTACCAATGAGGGAGGTAAAATTAGAAGAGAAGCCCAAAACCCTAAGGGTTTCCAGTATAGCATCCTACCTTATGGTGTCAAATGCCTCTTTTTGAGATCCACGCTTAACATGCATCTTTTAGGGGGAAACTTAAGGAGCTTCATTCTGACCATGGAATGGAATTCAACAAATTTCAGGTATTTGGATCGAAATGATATTCCAATTTAAGGTTACACCATCCAACAAATTGGACAGAAAATCAATTTCGTGTATATATTGTTGTTTGTTATTTGTTGAGTTCGTGAGTCTGTAGAGATGGGCGATCAAGCATTCAAGCCTAGCGAATGAATCTCCTCTATCTGATACCATGGGGTATCATCTGAGTCATCATCTTCTGGCTGATGCATCAGCCCATCATGAGTCGTGACCAAGGTTTAAAAACCGGCGGTTAACCGGTAAAATCCCACTAACCGGTGACCGGTTAGTTGGGACGGGTAACCGGGTCGGGTACGGGTCAGACCCGCCCCATCGACCCATTTACCCGTCCCTGTTACCCGTCTCGGATATAAATAATTCACTTATGGGCTTTATTTAATAAAGCCCATTATGTTTAATTTATTAAAGCCTCATTTCAAGTTATTTGAAACCCTATAAGTTCATTTAATAAAGCCTCAAAGAATAAGTTTAAATCTTATTCTTTGCAACCCTAGCCGTTGCCTCCTTCTTCCTTGAAGAATTGAACTTCTCTAGTGAATGGATGACTGGAATTGAAGGACCATCAAATGAGTTTGTGTACACAGATGATGGACTCACTTGGGCTACAGTAGAGGAGGCTATGGGAATACATGAAAGACTTGGAGCCTACACAAGGAGGGCTCAAAACGTAGAAAATGATGATATCTAGATATCTTAGGCTTAGGATATTTTGAATTACATTATGGAATTAATTACTTATTTGCATTACTATTTTGAATGACTATTTTGAATGACTATTGTTTATGATATTTTTATTTATATAAACAGGGATATAAACATGGATATAAACATGGAATAGATATATAAGTATATAACATAATTTCTGTTTTTTAAAAAAAATTACCAAAATACCCCTACCGGTTAACCACTGGTTAACCGGTGGTTAACCGGTCTAACCGGATAACCGGCAAGCCAGAACCGGTTACCGGTTAACCGGTTTTTAAACCTTGGTCGTGACTAAGCCTATAAATGGTATACCGAACTCCATATTCGTATCCGTTTTCGAATTCGGATTTCCAGAATATGTTTATTCGTATTCGGATACCAAAAATGATATCCGGAAATTATCCGGACGGATTTGGATATCTGCAATATCTGCCGTTAAAATCCGAATTCGGTTGATAATTCCATATTCGGATATCCGGATTTTAGGATGATTATTTGACTATTAATTAACTTTATTAAGGGTGATTTTATACTTTTATTTTAAGATTTTTTAAGGTTTTTATAAAAAAGTTATCTGGATTCGGATTTTCTGGATATTCGAAAATTTATCCGGATTCGGATTTAGATTTTCCTATTATGATATTATTCAGACGGATTCAGATTATCTGGATATTATCCGGATTCAGATACCAGGGTATCCGAGCCGAATCCGACCGATAAACAGACCTAGTCGTGACCAATTAGATAATGCAACATCATTGGCTACTTTTTTTTTATGAAGAATCACTGGCTACTTCACTTGCCGCAATTGTTCAGTTGGTCAAAATAAAGCCTCATAAGTAATGTCACCCCATGTTATACGGTCTCCATCAGTTTATTTTCCTGATTCAATAGACATTGAGAATGATGAAATAGTCGAGTTGATCCATTGCCATATTTTAAGAACATCACAGAGGGTGGTTTTACCAATCCGAGATTGCCCTGTGCATTTCACTGTTCTGAAGATAGCACTAGCAGTTCTTTCCTCTTCTGAATAGTGACCTTGCAATGGCTCTAGAATGTGAAGCACTCAAGTGTAAATGAGTAATACATGGATGTTGGTTCCTCGTCTACTCACTGACAACGTCAATAATTGCAAGTGGACTTCAAGGTGGAGGAGAATGGTGATGACTCTGTGAAGGTTGAAGATTAGGCCTGTGGCAAACAGAATACAACCAATTGAGAGAATAAACTATCGTGAGATGTTTGGGCTCGTTGTCAAAATCTCCATTTGTCTCATTCTTACTATTGCAGTTTGGATGGGGTGGTAATTAAGCTAGATAGACATCTTCAATGGTAAAGCTTCATGGTGAATTGGAGAAGCGGATTGTTATATCTCAACTTGTTGGATTCATTGATGAGAAGGTAGCCAGACAGTATGTCTTCTTAGAAAATCACTCTGCGGGTTAAAGTAATCTCCTCGTATGTGGTTTTTATACTGATGGATTTTCTAAGGTTAATTGGATTCATTGGAAGCTGATCGGATCTATCTCTATTTATTCACTCCAGTTAACAGAAGATTTGTCTACTCGTCTTTGCTGATGATATCGTAATTGCAGGTTCAAGCGAAGATCAAGTACATAGATTAATTGACAGCCAAGTTTTCTCTTTGAAAGTTACGAGAGCTCTATTTCTTTCTTAGGGTACAGGTGAAGATGTTTCCTGTTGTAATTCAACTAACAGCAGTACTTGGTCAACCTGCTTAAGAGCAGTAGTTTTAATTGTGAATCCGATAAAACGGAGCTATGCTGAATCACTATTAGTTTGCTAACTTATAAATTACCTTTAATGCTAAAATCTCAATTCTGTTTTTGTTATATCAGCTGATCGGAATACATGTGTTTGTTATTGTTATATCAGTTTTTATTTCTCTTTTTCTTCAGATGATGTGGGCCACAGATTTTGATGAAGTTCTGGCACGGGGTTACGAAGAAAACTGTTTGGAGGCACTTATTTTAGAGCTTCCCAAAGATTCAAATATAGAGACTAATGCAAACAGCATCATTAACAGTAAAATGGACATAAAAGACTCACCCACAGATAATGGCAATAGTGATTTTATTACATGTGACAAAGATGAAGTAAAATCTGATTCTAAATATCCTTTCTGTGGTTTGACAAAGGCAAATTTTTGGACAAAGCAACAGCAAATGCAAATATGCTCTCTATCTGTGTCAACAAGAAGCATTGACGATGAAATATCTGTGTTTTGTGTTGCAGCAATTCTCATCACCAACCGTCAAAAGATCATGCGAGAAACTACCTCAATTGATGATGTGATAAAGGTAGTTTTACAAAAAAATTGATGATGTGATAAAGGTAATCACATTGGATGTTGACAAAAAATTTTTTGCCAGTGGAGTCCTAAGTAGTATTTGTTTTTCTGATATAGATGTTCAATGATAATTTGTTGAAGATCCGTGTTAAAAAATGCATTCAGATGGCCGTCAAGATAAGGAAAAAGTATCTCTACAAGGTATGAATTTGCTTATATTTGTAATTAACTAGATATTAACGTATTATGATATGGGTGAATTTTTTAACCTTATATTTAATGATATAAAACTTATAATTACTTAGATTAGGATTTATGTGAAAATCTATTGCCACATAATATATTCATATGTGAAAATCTTAAACCTCATAACATTTAATACATTGTTTATTATTTAATCTTTTGTGAATTTTATAAGCATGCTTAACGTCTTCCGTTTTTTACAAACAAACAGCAGATGAAGAGTATAAATGCGGGGAATTCTGAGCAAGGAGAATCAGCAGTGTAGATAGTTGCATCTGATTTATCATGATTTCTTTAACTGATTTGCTAACATCAAATATTAAACCAATGAATAATCATGTGATCACGGACGTTGCATTTCATCATGGAGGGGATCTTTCACAACAAAAGTATTGGTAGGAATTCAACAGCCAAGCTGTCTATCATTTCCTTTCCTTGGTAACCAATATAAGGTAAAATAATAAAATTAGCTTATTTTCCATAGTTTTAACAAACACCGTTGATACTATCGAAGTTCTAAAACATTTTAGAATTAGAGTGGAAACTGGAAGAGTATATAATGGTCATAATTACGTTCATCACATTATAATTTTTATATACTGCAAAAATCTTGTAATTAATGTGATGTGTAGAATGGATTTTTTTATGCCTGTTATAAATAAAAAGATTTTTCCGTAATTTGTGCACTTATGAAGTTTATGAGTTAACTGTTATATAATTATTTTACTTATATAGTTATATGGTAATATGGGATGTATTAGATTTTTGCAGTGAAATTTTGAATTAATTATATGTTTAAAAAGATTGGTAATAAGCTGATAGAACTGTAAAACTATAATCAGTGATGTATAACCCAAAATAAACCTTCTCATATATTTCTTTTCTTTCGAATGTAATATAATACTTGAATACAAATTATATAGAAAAAGAATTGTGTAAAAAAATCTGTTCCCCATTTAAATCATTTAATTCAAATAAACAAAATTAAAATATTTTTACAGAACTACATTTGGAAAAAAACTATATGAAAGTATGAAACATTGGTTTTGATCTATTATAAACAATAGCTTTAAATGAAAATAAGTAATGAGAAACATCACGAGAAATTTCAATTTTCACTGTCTATAGTTGATGTAAAGTTTTTAAATGAAAATGAACATGATTAAAATGACGTTTTAATATAAAAATAAACAGACATGATTACATTCTCATGAAGTTTCTCACCGTACCAGAAGCTTTTCCATTAGAAACGAGGGGAACTGTTCGACCTCATTCACCAATAATGCCTTGTCCTGAAACTTTGAAATAAAATTTAATTTCAACATCAAAACCAATATGCTAATATGTATCAATAGGTGTTTTAAATTTAATTTTCTAAAAAATCACCTTTAATTTTTCAATTTATCTGATTAGCTTTTGCTTGCTCTTCTAACCTTCTCAACATAGGTATACAATCTCCATAGGGTTACATCTTCCTGCAATAGGGAAAATTGTACAATCATAGTAGCATACAAGAAGGTTAATTCAACTATTTGGTTGCAAAATCTTTAATCATGGAGGTTTTTTTTGTGTGTTGAAGAATAAGATTTAGGTATATAGAAATACTTCTTCATCTAAATTGATGTGAAATTCATCCATTGGCTTTAACTGATGGTGTCTATGCTGCATAATCTCAACAACTCGTTCTAGAGCTTTATTTGGAAGAGAGTGTATTCTCTGTCCTAGCTGTTGCTTTTCACCACAAGTCATTGGCCTGCAAATTGGATATCATCCATCTTAGTTTAATCATTTAATATTATCTAAAGAAGAATATCTCCAGCAGAAAATCAATGTACCTGCATTTGGACATAATGATATCCAGAAACTCCTCCAGATTTTTTTGTGTCTGTTCAAGCTGAAGATAGAAATCCTAGCTAGATTATCACAAACCACTTTAAAAAATAGCATACTTAGAACTAAATAAGAATTTGGACTATGAAGAAACCTGAGCAAAAGACAGTGGGATCTTTGAATTCAAAGCATCACTGCTGTGAAGAGGACAAAATAATAACGACGATGATGATGATGGAATTCTATCTATCAAACAGCAGCATTCTAGATCAGAATCATTTTGATTCATTTTTTCTACTATATGGTTGAGAATCTGTTGAGCAAATAATGTAAGTAAAGAAGAAAAAGATGAAATTCAAATCCTCTATTCAAAATGTACAAAAAAAACACCAAGAATGTTCTGGTCCAAAATTCAAAACCCTAAATTTAAAAAATAGGGGTAGTTGGATAATTGAAACAAAAATACCTTATCAGTCTCGTATTCTAATGATTTAATGCATTGATCAATACAAAACTTGAGTCTCTCCCTCTCCTCGTCTGAAATCCCAGTAACTAATCCTCCCCGGAATAACGTTGTATACACAGATGTATAAGAGGAGGAGGAAAGTGAAGAAGAGCCAACATCGCCGTTGCCCTTTTCCTTTAACGGTATCAGAAGCTCATTGCTTTTCGATAAGATCTTGGAGGCAATCTCCTTATAATAACCCAAGTAATTTGGAACAGAATCGTTCGATGGCGCCATAATTACCGGATTATGTTAAGCCGATAATTGGGAATTCCTTCATACAAAAAGTCGAAACGAACATATAACATCATAACGCTTATTACATGTCGAAATAAATAGACATGATATAAGATTTTTTTTATTAAAAAATAACACTTGTAAGTTGTAAAATTATTCTATATTTTGACTATTTTTTATATTCATTTAAATTTTTAAAACGATTTGTTTCTTCAAATCTCCAACTAGTTTCATCTTAATGTTCTTCATTCTTCCGCACTTCAAATAAATAATTCTAACCCTAACCCTAAATATAATTCAATAACTTATTATTTCACACTTTTTAAAGTTAAAAAAATTATAATTTATAAAGTATGGCCATATGATATGGATCTTCATTCGCAATCTTTATCCATCGTAATAAAAATGAATATTATTATTCTGGATTTCAAGGATAAGATTTAGACGACAAATTAATTCTGACGATCTGGAACAGCATTTAATTCTTCAGGCGCTGATAATATTACGGGTGACGATCCGAATAGCCGATTATAGAAGATTAAATAGTAGATAAATGGATCAAAATTTCACGAAAGGGAAGAAACCGAAAAACTAAAAACAAAAGACGAAGAAAAAAAAAATCGATGTAAAACTAAGATAAACCACAAACCCTAACTACAATAATGTTGCAGATTGTTCGAGGCCGTTTGCAGAATCAAAACTCTGCAAGGCACGGAGAACTGCAATCGTTTTACTATCGCCAACCTTCAATGCAAAAATTACGTTATCAAATAACACGCTTTTGCTCTGCAAATTGGCTACTGTGGTCTAATCTATACAAAACAAATCCAAAAAAATCCAACGATCATCATGTCGCAGTTTGTTCGAGGCCGTTTACAGAATCAAAACTCGGCAAGGCACGGAGAACTGCAAAAAAAAATTACTATTGCCAACCTTCAACGCAAAATTACATCATCAAACAACACGCTTTTGCTCTGCAAATTGGCTTCTATGATCTAATTAATCTCTAAATGGCTACATCTCCAAAACAACATAGAAAACGAGAAAAAACCTAACGAAGAACTGATAAAGAGAAGAAACCAGCGAAGAAGCACACAGGAAAAAAGAAATAGTGGGTGTGTACCATTTATATAGAGGATGTCGGCGAATTCCGAACCCTAGGTTTATTTTAATTTAGGGCTTTTAGCTATTTTACGTGGGCCTGGCCCATTAAAACAAATCCATTTCATTACTGTTCTCAAGTCCAGGCAACGAACTCTGACTAGGTAGGAGAAAAAGTAAGAAAACAGACTACAAAATTTAGATTTTAGATGGTAGATTCACTTTTGTGCTCCACTTAAAGAACAAACCGGTAAATGACTCCGACGGAGTAGTCAAGATGTATTGAACAGCCACCTCCGCCGCTTCATCCGCCGTGTGACTCCCAACCCCATGGGTCATGTCGGTTTTGGTGAATCCCGGACAGTAACAGTTGACATTAACTCTATCCCATTGGTGTGTTTTTGCAAGCAATCTGGAATAGAGCATAAGTGCAAGCTTCGAAACAGAGTAGTCCGGCCAGATCTCCGGCCATCTTTTTTCCACCAAACTTCCATCTTTTACGTTTTTCAGAAATCGGTTCAACATTTCCTCGATTGCATTTACCGTCAGTTTGTTCTCGTCGGCCAGCTCTGCTTTCAGTATTGGGTCCCTCAACTTCTAATCAAGATCGGAAATTGTTTGCCCATCATTACGAATTTACGATACATCTTATTATATTCTATTTTAATATTTCTACGTTAAAAAGAGAGGTATAACGCAAACCAGAAACCTACATCTGGAAGTCCAAGTTGCGAGCTTATGTTAAAAATTTGGCTCCTCGACGGTGATCGTCGGAAGAGTGGAAGGAGCGCTTCAATCAAAGACTTAGATCCGTAGAAGTTGGTCTTGATAACAATCTCCGCGTGGTCCACGTTGTTCTCTTCTATCTTGTTGAACGACACACCGGCATTATTAACCTTTAAGTCAACATTCATTTCCGATCAGGATTCAGGTAGGGTCTAGTTTCCCAAGGAGATTGACTAAAACGATGATTAAGAAAGTAAGTAGAAATATTACTTACTAGAATATCAAGTCCACCGAATCTGCGGCGGAGCCAAGCCGTGAAAGAGGATATCGAAGCTTGATCTGTAATATCCAATTGACAGTAGTCGACGGAAATATTCATTTTCTGTAAAGAGATGACTGCCTCACGTCCTCTTACGATGTCCCTGGAAGTTAAGACCACCGTTAATCCTTTCTCAGCTAATTGCTTAACCAGTGCAAATCCTATTCCCTTGTTGGCCCCTGTTACCACCGCCACTGTCTTCTCCGACCACCATCTGATGATGATTATTTAAGATTAAAAACACAACCAGAGATCGAAGGTCAAAGATCAAAGATCGAGTTCGAGAGGATGAAGATGATGTAAATACCTTTGGGAGGGAAAAGAAGTCGTCGGCCTTTCACGTGAGGTAAGAATCAATCGATTACTCATAATGATGGATCGATTTCAAAATCGATTACGCTATTTATTTGGGGTTAGGGTTAGGGTCGTTCGTTTGAATAAAGTCGAGTCGTTCGTTTGAATAAAGAATACTGAAATGGTCCTATGGCTGTAGCACTGGAATGGTCCTATGGAGGTTGGTATTTTAAAAGTTGTGAATCGATTTGAACATTATGATATAAAGATTAAAGAACGGGCCAGAGCTTCTGACTCTAGACAGATCAAATAGTCAATTTACACAATGACTGAATAATAATCTATCTGCAATTCTGCATGTGTTAAAACAAGACATTATTTTTCATAAAAAAAAAAGAAATCAGTTACAAAAACTGGTGAAATTTATTACGCAACACCAACACCGGCGTAGTTATTTTATTTTTTTAATTTATTTGTCATTTTTAACATCCATCATTCATCTTCTCTTAATTTGTTTGACTATGCTTATACCGCAGTAATATAATGTTTCATTTACTACCGTTAATGTTAAAATTTTAAAAATATGTCAAATCTTGTTAGAGTTTTATCTTTTTATCTTACATTTTCTTTTATTTCATTCTTTACTCATCTTCCACCTTCTTTCCATCTGAAATTATTCACAGAGCACTTCATCCTCATCTTATTTTTCTCTCATCAATCTAGACTACGTTTTTTGGTATGTTTTTTCTTTAGTTATATCTATTCATAACATCAAAGTATGTCTCAAAATTCATTAAATGTTATTGATCAATTATCACCCTTACCACAACATGACATTGAGCCTCAAAACACATTCATTTCTCTCTTAATTCTTCCTCAATATATATCACATCACCCCCATATCGTCCCATTCATACCCAACCATTGAATCCACCGACAGAACGTTTCAGACCACAGTGTAATGTGAGTCTTGATTTTTATTCTATCCAACCTAAAAAACATTTGATTGTATTCCCAATGCTACTTATGGTAATGCTGAATGTTCAAAAAATAATGATATTCCTGTCAGTCCCAATGCTACTTATGGTACTAATCAATTGCATAAAACTCCATTAGACATTCGTCGGACTCCAATTTCTTATGGGATTAATGATGTAACTGGACTCCCTAATACTATTAATTGTACCGACAATGTTTCTCTTAGTTTTTTCATTCCCAAACAACCCACTGATACCAATGCTTCTTTAGACAATGTTAATGTGAATTCACCACCCTTTGTTGGTCAACTTTTTTCTTGATATTCAGAAGCTGTTGAAAAATATTATGGTTATGCGTCGAAAGTCGATTTTTTTATTCGTTTGAGTTCTACAAACTCTACTACTAATAAGGTTAAAGGTAAAAAGATATTACTTATGCGACGATTGTTGTGTTCGAAAGAAGAAAATGTCGACCTATTACATTTTGTTAAAGTAGGCAAGCGTCGGAAGAATGCAGTTTCAAAGTGTGGTTGTTGTGCAAGCATCAAATTAAAGAAAGATGATATGTCTAAAAAATGGATTGTTAAAATTATTATTCTAGAGCATAATCATCCCCTCACCACACCATCAAAAGTACGGTACCTTCCAATTAACCATTCAATATCTTCTACCTCCAGATTACTTTTCAATTCTTTTAGTGATGTCAACGTACCTGTTTCTCAGCAAACTGTTTATTTTTTCTCTCAAGTCTGTGGAATCGAACATATAGTATGTACTCAATTGGATATATCAAATATGAGTCGTGACGATCGTGTCGATTTAAAAGACTATGACGTTGATCTATTGGTCGAGGAATTTGAAATGAAGAAGTCTGTTCAAACTAATTTCTTTTATTCCATTGTCAAGGATTCGATCGGACGATTGAAACATGTTTTTTGGGCTGATTCTATATTGATTCAACATTTTAAATTATTCGGAGATGTAGTTACATTTAACACCACTTATAAGATGAACATTTATTCTTTGATATTTGGAATGCTTTGTGGAGTTAATCATCATAGAAAGACTGTCATTTTCGGTAGTGCATCCGTGAGGTACCATTTCCATATAATAATGATTATTGTTAAATTATTAATGCTATTTTATTATATCCTGATGTATATTTTTTTCCAAATAAATAACCTGATATTTTCTTCATCTTAGTAACTAGGACGTCGATGTATTTACCTGATTGTTTAAAACCTTCGTTGAGTGTATGAGGACTGTTCCAAAATATATAATTATTGATCAAGATCTTACAATGAAGGGTGTCATTGCAATTGATTTTCCCTCAATATTTTACCGACTTTGCCGATGGAATATCACCAATAAGTTGTCAACTAAAGTTTTCACTGTTTGTCGCGATACCAATGCCTTGAATTTATTTTGTCAAATTATTAAATATTCTGAAACTCCCGATGATTTTGAAGAAGCTTGGGCGCTATAGTTGACCAACAATCATTTGTTGTCAAACGTTTGGTTGTAGAGTTTATATGAAATTCAAAAGTCGTGGGCGTCATGTTTAATGTGTGAACATTTCTTCGCTGGAATGCATTCAACCCAAAGTAGCGAGGATATGAATTCATTTCTCAAAATAGGGTTACTGCCAAAAATTTACTGTTTTAATTTGTTCGTTGTTATGACAATATGATAAATTCAATCCGAGAGACTGAAAATTTGGACGATCATAAAGACACTTTTTGACATCCAAAATATATTACATCTATGAAAATTGAGGTTGATGTTTTGAAATTTTATACAAACTATAATATACTTTCAGCGACAGACGCTTCGAGTGAGGTATAAATTTACATATGACCATTGTAATTTAATTTATTTTAGGACATTTCTTATATCAGGGAATAGTTTTCCTACCAGTTTTATCTTTAGAAACGCAAAAGATAGTTCATAAGTTGACCCTTACTAAAGAATCAAATATACCGAGATGCACTTGTCATAGATTTGAGTATAACGGTGTTCCATGTCGACATCTTATACATTAATTGATTGTTAAAGACGTTTCGAAATTACCTGATCATTTCAAAATGCCGAGATGGAAGAAACATCAGAAGACCCCAACGATTCAATCTGCATCAATCGACTCTTAAAATCCATTGTTTGATTATATTTTACTTTCGCAACACATTGATGACCTACGCTCGGTTAGGTGAACGACAATTGGAGATTTTCATGGATTATGACAACCAAGTTTTGGACAAACTTATTAAAATTAATGATGCCCCTAAAAAACCACAGACATCAATTACTAGATGTAAACTACCAAGGGGGACTCCGATTAATATTGGTATACCTGCCAAAGTGAAAACCAAATAAAGTGGTAAGAGTGATCGTCCAACAAAAATATATTCAGAGAGAATGAAGAGTGCAAAAAAAATTCACCGTCGCCCTAATGTACCAAAGTAGCTACAAATTTTATTTCATGCTCCTACATACATTGCACCAATGTTAGATTATCACATACAATTCTTTTAAATATAATGTTATTATGACTTTGATTAATGATTAAGTTACATTCAATATTTAGTTACATACATTCAGTTACAAACATAATAATTTGTTTATGCGTCCACATGTACTGCTGTTAAGTCTATCACTAATACTATTGTCAATTTTGGGTTAGGGTTGTTAGTACGTGCCACTAACCTATTGATGTTATTATTTTTTGATACTCGTGCAAATGATCACATGAGATGCTTGTATAGTTTATTATAATGCTATTATGACATTGTACAATGATTAAACCAAACGATTTGTCACTGTTTGCAACTACGCTGCTAATGTTATTACTATTTAGTACTCTTGCACATGTACAATGCTTAAGGTGAATGATTTCTGATTTTGCATCTTCTAATTTAGGTCTGATTTCACTATTTTTATCTCTTTTTTAGCCAAATAATCTAGGTTTTTGATTTATATTTTATTTTACTGTTCTAATTTAGGTCTGATTTTAGATTTTTAGGTCTGATAAATTAGCATGTTATTAAGTTATTTGTTTGAGTTAATTAGTTTCAACTTTTAACATTTTGTTTTAATGTTAGATTATCGAAAATAACCAAAAGGTCCAAAATGTTAGTCGCTATTTTCAATAAACCCTCATCCACTAATCCACTCTCACGTAGTCACCACCTTAATACCTAATCCTACCGGCCCACCTCTTCTCTCGCTCATTCTTCTCTATCTTTTATTCATCGAAGCCAGTCGAAGTCACTTGCCGGTAAGCTTCCTCCTCTTCCTCTTACACAATCGCTCGCCCGGCGATTTCACATTGTTGTGAAATCACCAGCTGGGTAAAAATAAGTGAAATGCCTCGTCACTCTCTCCTTCCGGTTTGGGTAAAAAATATTTTGATCTTTACAATATTTATTTTGGGTTTTCTTCGTTTCTTTTATGTTCATGCGATTGATAACAAGAATACGATTTTCTTTTTAAGGATACATCCTGTTTTAATTTTTTATGGATGTTTGTGGGGATTAAGAATGGTATATCGAATGTGGTAGGGATTTGGATATAGACTAGAGATTTAGGGAAGTATTAGAATAAGGATATCAATATGATATGCACTCTAATAAGTAATAAGAAACATACCATTAGATTAGAGCCATTAGACTCTTATTTATTTGACAGTATGCCTATAACATTGTTGATCCAGGACTTTTATTATTGTCAATATCATACCATGATGCTACCTTTTCCTATTGATGACAATATATTTGTAAATAGTGCATGATGTTGTATAGATGTAACTATGCAAACTCGTAACTTAAAACTCTAGCATAGATGAAGTAGATGATCCATTCCATTTCTAATATTGATGTGTAGCTTAATAGTGTATTTTGTATGTGCATCTTAATAATGTGACCTCCAATGAACTCTGATGACTCTCAACTAATTTGTATTTCTCATTTTCAGCCCACTCTTCATCTGAGATCGACCGCTAATATTTTATCATCAAAAGGTAGTTCTTAATCTATACTTAATTATTATTTTATACATTTAATAGTCTGATTTTATTAATAAGTCATCTTTAATATCTACGGACCAAGCTTTTTCATGCGATTCCCTAGGCGAAGCCAAGGCGATCATGCAGGCGCTGGCCAAGTTAAGCGGATCCGGTTGGATCCGTTTAACACTTTAACCCAAATACCCAATTAGAAACTATTAAAAAATAAAATGATATTTATAGGTTTTAAAATTTAGGGTTAGGTTTAAAAAACATTCTTCTTCCCCCTCCGACCAACTTTGTCCGGCGAGCTCCTGCCAACATTTGGTCTTCCAACACGTGATTTTATAGACGTAGCAAAGAGGATCTCATGCCTCTGTGTAACAGCTTCCAGTTGCGAAAGAAACTGGAGTACATTCGATCTCGTAAGTTCTTGTTCAATCATTATTGAGTAGAATTGTAGAAATCATTATTTGACAATTCTCAAATTCTTATTTAGATCCATACAAAGAAACACAATCCTGTCTCGGCCGCTGAAATTGTTTTAATGTTAGGAAATTTTGTGATTATTGCAAATGGTTCTTGTAATTTTTTTAAATTGTATCTATTTTTCATATTTTATATTATGTAATAATATGAAAAAAAGGAAATTTCCCCTTCGGTGAAGAATTCCCGCTACCCCATGCGGAAATCCTGGCTCCACCACTGTCTCCACCCACTCATGAAATCTCAAATCCTTCTTTCTTTCATATAATAAATCCTAATATTCTTCATCTCAATTGTACTACAGAAACATCCGCTCGAACTCCTCTCTGCACAACTCTCGTTCTCAATAAAAAAGAGCAAAGTGTTCCCTCCACCTTTTGGAAACGCAGGCCCACAGCTTCGTATTGGTTTTTTATATTTCTGAATTCATCATCAGCGTGTGTATGTCGTTTGATTTAAACATGGGTATATCAACCGCTACAAGTTGCTCCCACCTATCTCCACCACTGGGGACTGTTAAGCATCAGATTTCGAAGTTAGTGAAGATTTCTCTCGCTAAATGTTTTCCTGGTGATGCGTGTATTGAACCTCTTGTTGCTATTTGCACTAATAAGTTTGGGGATTACCAGTGGTAAGAAATAGTTATTTTTTTAACGTAACAAATTTGCGTAATTGTGTCCATAATTACCTAAGCGATCACTAATTAGGTTTGTGCCTTTTATTTCTATGTGATTGCCAATTTTGTCGTTGTTGTCATGCTTATTTATTTTGAGAAAATATATGGATAATTTAAGTTATATTATATTTTAAACGGTCGTTGGCATTGCAGTAACAATGCCATGGGTATTTGGTCAAAAATTAAAGGAAAATCTACCGAATTCAAAAACCCAAATTCTGTTGGTCAGGTAATTAGAAGTTATATTGATAATTAATAGTTTGATACTATTGCACAACTTATTAATGACAAAAATGTTATTTTGTAGGCCATTGTTAGAAATCTCCCTCAGTCTGAAATCATAGGTTCCACATCTGTTGCTGGACCGGGATTTGTTAACATTTTACTGTCAGATGAGTGGGTTGCAAAGGTAATATAATTTTCTCTATCGATTCTATCATTCTGACATTAAATATCTAAAGTTTGTTGAAACATTCTCAACTCTCAATGCAGAGCATACTGAATATGTTATGCAATGGCATTGGAACATGGGCTCCAGTTTTCGATGTTAAAACAGCTGTGGTTGATTTTTCATCACCAAACATTGCAAAAGAAATGCATGTTGGTAATTTGAGGTCTACCATAATTGGAGACTCCATTGCGAAAATGTTGGAATATTCAAATGTTAAAGTGCTCCGCCGAAATCATGTTGGTGATTGGGGTACACAGGTATGCAATTTAAATGGAATGTTTTGAAAATTTAATGTCTTGTATGTTGATTTTTTAATCTACGTTCTGTTTGATTTTTTTTAACAATCGATTAATCCGAGCACTTTTACCGTTTTTAAAATCTGTTTGGAATTCTTCTCAGGAATTATTATTTTTTAAAATCTGTTTGGGCATCACATGGTTGCATTTCTTCCAAATAATGCTGTTATTATTTTAAATAATATTTCCTAATAAGTCTTAAAACCTAATAATATTTCCCTCACATATTTTTTTGAAAGCAATCCCGCACAGATTTAAATTGTATTTCATAAGCTATCGTGCGGCCATGGGCATCACATGGTTGCATTACTTGCACATGTGCAATAAAGTTAAAACCCTCATTTACAACTACACTAGATTGTTGACGATCGTTGCTTAGTGCTCACTATTCATTTTACACGTTATAATATGATTTTGCAGTGTTATTTTTAAATATTTTCTTTGCTCATTACCTCATTTATCCTCAATGCATGTCTTGCAGTTTGGTATGTTGATCAGATACCTTTTTGAGGAGATTCCAGACTGGGAGGATGCTAATAAGAATGCTATCGGTGATCTTCAGGTTAGAATGTTAGATAATGGTCTAATATTTTTAACAATGGGGTTTTTTAGTACTTAATAACCGTCATCAGGGATTCATGCCATACAAGGGGATTGATTTGCTGTGAAAAACAAAATCATTGGTTTAGATTATTTAGTTTTTTTACTGCTGATGGATCTTATTTCTGCATCACAGGAATTTTACAAGTCATCAAAAAGAAAGTTTGATGCTGATGAAGCCTTCAAGAAAAGAGCTCAAGAAGCAGTTGTCAAACTTCAGGTCACCTTTATTCATGAAGTAAAAAGAAAGATTTCCATAGATTTGAATTAGTTCATATTTCATAATGCTCAGAACTGCAGCACTTATAAAATACTGAAGCCCAAATGCTCAAATGCCCAATCATAACATCAATTTATATTTCTCGTTGATGTCTGTTTCTATGTGATCTTCATTGAAGAATCTGAAGGAAAAATGTTAAAATGGAAAATAACATGCAAGTGCCCACTACCACAATGTTCAATTTCCCCTTTCAATCTCAGTTTCCAATGAACTTTAACTTTCATCGACAATCATCGTATATTTTAGACAAACAAATGATTTCCTGAATCCTGATTGATTTTTAAATGGTGTTTACATCTTCAATATTTCCTGGAAATGAAAGATAAAATGACAACCAATGTTTAGACTTTAGAATTTAGATTAGTCTTATATTTTTCTAATGAAGCATTTTAAGCTACTAGTTAGGCTTTGGATTACTAATAAAGCCTCATATGATATGCTAATTGAAAACTATAAGTAAAATTATAGAAGCTACGAGTCTTGGTGGTTCATGCTTGGAATTGGGTCTAAGTTTCATACTTTCTAAATTAATTAAATGCAAGTAAATTGGTGTCATTTACAAGTTATAACATTCACTTTTAAAACTGTAACATATATACATATTATTCATTTTTTAATTTTTATTAATTATATTTCAATATTAAAGACTTGTTATGCTTATTATAGAAAGGTGAAGAACAATATCGCGCGGCATGGGAAAAGATATGTGAGATAAGTCGCAACGATTTTTCTCAGGTGTATAAAAGACTTAAAGTTGAGATAATTGAAAAGGTACAGATAATTTGAGTTCTCTTCTATTGTTGGAAATTTCAGTTTTTGAATCAGTTCTCTTCTATTCAAAATTTGGATTCAACACCTAATTTCTATTCAACCATAATTTCTGAATCACGTCATAGTATGATACCAACATTTTGCATGATTTAAGAGTTGATTTCTCCAGTGAGCTTCAGTGACAACCTTTTTTGAGCTATACCCTGCTTTCTGCCTTTCTCAGACAAAAACTGATCCTTCAGAGAGTTTCTAGAAGTTTTGGGGTTGTGCAAGGTTTTAAAAATGTGCACAATTGCACAGATAGGTGGAGATATATACTGCATACATCTCCCTAAGCTCAAATTAGGACAGATCCAGGTGGATATTGATCCACAATTCAAATAGATTGGGATTTTTTGCAGAACAGAACATGTTTTATTTTGCAATTTAGTTTTTAGGCTCACTTCTGGGCTCTGGCACATATAACAAGAGAGAAATAGAAGATGAATGACTTAGAAACCTCAGGTGGAGGTTAGTAAAGATGTTCTCAGGTATGTGCACATCATGTTTTGATGTGAAATCCATCCCACTATTACTACTCTGTCCAAGTGGGGAAGTTAAACCAAGAGGCTTCTATTATGACTCAACTAGTTGTAGCACATCTGTTAAGGATGCTGCCTATTTTTATTTTTTTCTATATTATGTAAATACTGAGTAAGGCCTATTTCATTTTATTAATGAAATTTCAACTCTTTTAACAAAAATCTGAATGTCTCCTCTAATGAGCCCTCCTCCAGCATTGTTCATTCTTTTTACATATTCTATTTTTCTAAATATAGTTTTTATTAAGTAATATATTATATATATAAGAATTTTCCCTGCATTTTCTTAATGAAAAACTTTACTTGCAAAAAGAAGAAAAGAATCTAGGATAATATATATACAAATAAAAATAAAATATTTCACTGTGCACGCACAGCATAATGTGACACACTCAAATGGACCTGTTTCTGGCGCATGGCACATGAACTTATCAACTTACGATGTAATATGTGTCCTACTATCCTGGACCATATGCAGTTATGCCAATCTTCTATAAAAGCTTGATTTATGTTACTTGGTACTCATTGCAGCCATTTTATGTTGGTTTAATCTCACTTTCTCATTTTCTCTATTTTACTTTGAAATTTTTGTTCTGAATTCGATGTTGTTGGCAAGTTTTTTTATATTATTATATTCTAATTTAGTGCTTAAATCTCCACCCTTTTGATTTATGCTGTATCGAAAATATATTGAATGAAGATTCTTCTAGTAATCTGTAATTCTGAATTTACATTTTAATTTTTTATAATTTTTTTTATCAGGGAGAAAGTTTTTATAATCCCTATATAGAAGGTGTACTCAAGAAATTGGATGATCTAGGTCTGATTAAGGAGAGTGAAGGTGCCAGGGTTATTTTCATTGAGGGTCAAACCATTCCTTTGATTGTGGTGAAGAGTGATGGAGGATTTAACTATGCATCAACAGATCTCTCTGCACTTTGGTTAGTATTTTTTTTATCAGTAATGATTTTTGTTTGGTATACATTTTTCTTAATTTAAAATCTCATGATGATTTGCATTCTGGTTTTAATCTCAAAATACTACCATAGGTACAGAATTAATGAAGAAAAGGCTGAGTGGATAATATACGTAACTGATGTTGGTCAGTCCCAGCATTTTGATATGTTTTTCAGTGTAAGTATCAATTCTTATTCCTGTTACAATTCAATTCTTTCATCTTCTTTATAACATTATGGTTCTTGAAATTAAAAAGCATTTTTGTTAAAAAACAATCTCTATCGTCTCATTGTATCTTTATTTATTTTTATGTTAATATGGTAAATCTTTATTGCATATAGTAAAAAATGTGAAGTAAAATATTTCACTATAAAAAAAATACACTACCAAAAAGAGGTAAGATATAGTTCCTCAGGTCCAAATACACTACCAAAAAAATACCCAATCAAGTCCAGATATTAGATTGGGGGATCTGACGGAAGCAACACAAAAGATTACGCGTCACTCCCCCCCTTGGGGGTTAATATGGAATGCTATTGGGTGCTTGTCGTGGCATATATAGACGGAAAGAAATAAAAGGTATAGGCAACACATTAGTAGGCCTCCTGAGGTAATCCTTAAGGAGGTCATTAAAGACATCAGTCTCTCCTTTGATTCAGTGTATTACAAGAAGAGCTGTTGTCACCCTTTGGAGACATCTATGATGGAAGTATGGGAGACCAACCTTCTGAGGCAGCGTATCTAGTTACTGTATAACTAGAATACATAGCTAATGGGAAAGAGTCAATGAACATTTTGCTCATTTCTTTTTACTTCTATTTTTATTTTTATTCTTTATTTTGTAAACTTGGCATTAGCCTTATTCTAATGAAATTTAATTGCTTCAAAAAAAAAAAAAAAAAAAAGATATAGTTCCTGGAACTAAACTTGGAAAAATTGCAAAATCCTTAAACAGGCTAGGTGGATGAGCAGTGGTCTTGAGTCTTGACTGCTCAACTATGTAAAATGTATTGTACACACGACAAACGCACTTGTCAATTGGATTATGTATGCACCTCTGCAATGATAATACTTATTTATTGATAATTTGTTATGTACTCTTTATTTACACTGGTTAATAACTTAATACACAATAATAATATCAGCCGCTTAGTTGCTTAAAAAAAATGTCTTGAACACACACACTACTACACTAGACAATTGGGTGATTGGGTCATGTATATAACTCAGAACAGATAACAATATAACAATCGGCACCAATCTATTGGTACATGCATTCTTCATTTGCACTTCTTTACACACAGTAATGTTTACCCTAGAGGCTAGAGCAATTAGTGTTCGTCTTCTTCTTTCATTCAATATTACCGTGTCATGATTGATAACTCAGATTAGATATATGTATTTCTTTTGTTTTCTCAATCAGGCTGCAAGGTTAGCAGGTTGGCTTCCCAACAATTCTATTCCCAAAACAAACCATGTTGGTTTTGGCCTTGTTCTTGGGGATGATGGCAAAAGATTCCGAACTCGCAGTTCTGAGGTTGTTAGATTAGTTGATCTGCTTGACGAAGCTGTTAGTCGCTGTAAACAAGAACTAACTCAACGCCTCGAAAATAATGGTAATATCTTACAAATCTTTATGGCTCTCTGTTTCCCTTGCTAAATTGCAGTCGGCAATTCTATACTTATATCCTGGTTTTTTTTTCTAAGTATTTTGATTTATATTATCAGGTAAAATATCAGAATGGACTGATGCAGAGATTGCTGAAACTGCTGAGGCAGTTGGTTATGGAGCTGTTAAGTAAGTTGCCTGTTCACATAATATATGTGTTTCTTTTAATGATTAGTGGATTTCTTCTCAAAATCTGGGATTTGTCTCCAAAGATGCTAAATTCTGAATATCAAGTTCCAAATAACCTTCTAGCTTGATGTTCAGTACTATGAACAAGTTTAAAAGAATGAACTTGTTGGCCTATAAAAGAATGGGCATTGTACTGTATTTTTATATTTTTCTGTAGCAGTGGAATAACATCCTCTATTTATAGAATTTCTCTTTCTGTTTTTTTATATAGCTGCTTTTCCTTCTATTTTTATTGTAATTTTATATCAGGTCACTTGATATTAATTACATTTTGAAATTGATATTTTCCACAAAGTAGTCATTTGTGTTATACCACTTTGTATTAGGTATGCAGATTTGAAGAACAACAGGCTCACCAATTACACATTTAGTTATGACCAGATGCTTAATGATAAGGTTTGTCGTTGATATGTACTCTGTGCTTTGTTGAAGTTTTAAAAGTACCAAAGTGAAATTTAAAAATTCAATTAGTTTATGTTTTGCAGTGATCTGATGTTGAAGCTTTGGATCACATTTTAATGTTTATCAGTTTATATTTATTTTAACCAGTTCATTCAGTTAATACCTGTTTTAAGTTTTAACCCTTAACATTAACAGGGAAACACAGCTGTTTATTTGTTGTATGCTCACGCTCGCATATGTTCCATCATTAGAAAATCCGGTAAAGATATGGAGGAGTTAAAGAAAGTAAGCAATTTATTTCCACAAAGGAAGAGTATTGTAGATAATTTTTTTAAATTCTTCTTTCTCACATTCAATTTTCCAGGTGGGAAGTATAGTTCTAAGTCATGCAGATGAACGTGTTTTGGGGCTTCATCTTATGCATTTTGCGGAGGTTGATCTCTCTCTATGTCATGTGTATGGCAATTTTGTATGTGTAGATTCAATAAATAAGAGTTTTATCTTGCCTTTTTTCCTGTTTACAGATTGTTGAAGAAGCATGCACAAATCTCCTTCCAAATGTATTGTGTGAATATCTTTACAACTTATCTGAGACATTTACAAAATTCTACACCAGTTGCCAGGTATACTTACATGCAATTTCTCTTTAGTGTTTTTCAATTTTCATTATACATGAGTAATATGACTTAACCATTCCTTCCCGGCTCACCCACTAAATTATGAATGTGATATTTAAGATTCCAACCTTAATGGCATGTAATTATTATTATTAGTTTTAAATATGTATGATTTCATTTCTGTTTTATTCATAACATCCTGCAAATCAAGCATCCAAATTTTAGGGACTCCAATCTTTCTTATAGATCAGAGAACTTTAAGAAAGATTGTGGTTCACAAATGGAAAGTACTACTATGCAGGTTTGGGATACAAACCTCCCGAGACTTAACTCTTAATCACTTGACCACTAGGAATGCTAGTTGTATAGGAGAAAGTCGATGGAGGTCGAAACAACTCTATCACCTCCACCACATTTCATTTAATGAAAAATATTTAATATTTGCAAAAAAAAGCATCCAAATTTTACCTAAAATCATCTTAATCTCATTTAAAAAAAATTGCGTCTGAGATATTGTCTAAAAATGGAGTAAACAGTGCAATTCTTTAACTTTGAACTCCAAATATAGTTTTTCATTCACTTCTTTCTGTTTTGCTGCTATTTTTGAACCATGTTAGGTTGTTGGGTCTCCAGAAGAGAGCAGCAGATTGCTGCTTTGTGAGGCAGCAGCTGTTGTTATGAGAAAATGCTTCTACCTTCTTGGAATCACTCCAGTCTTCAAGATATAAAATATTTGGAATTGGATTTCTTTATTTATTTTCACTATAAGATTTTCAAGCGATTACAACCGTTAAACCTTATTACATTTATGCCAACAAACAAGTAAATAATTCAGATGTTTTTTTTGTTGATGTTTGATTTGATATTGGTCACACGTGAGAAAACACACCTTTGATCCATCTGAAGATCTTTTTAAAATTGGACTTGATCTTCCCCTCCACAGTATACATATTGTAAATTGCTATTCTTCCTCTCCTCTTCATATCTGGATGATTCATACACCACTGGTTTCCACTGGTCGATAGTGATGACTCAGAGGTTGGCTTTGATGATTCTTTGTAATCTTTTTCAAGATATCTGTGGGAATTGCTACTGAATGATGATGATCCCATTTACTGATTTATTCTTCCTCTTCTTTAGTCCTGTATTTTTTTTTGAAAGCATAGTCCTGTATGACTTATGAAGTGGACATGTTGTCATCCCAGATAGATCATTCTGTTGATGCTTTATGGTGAATCTTTGTGTGTGTGTGTGTTTGTTTAAATGTATTAAAAAAATATTATTTAATGAAACCGTCAAATTTTAAATGGAAAAGATTGAGAACATAAGCATTCCCAATCACATTGACAAAGTTTGTATGAAATTCGCAGTATTGCGCAATTGATTCGAAGAATAATATAATTGTGAAATTACTATAATTATATAACTGTCAAAAACTAATTTAACTAACTAACTAATTATTTAAAGTCAATCATTTGACTATTATAAAAATATTTTTGACTAATGCGAATGTATATTGTCTACTTGCTAATTAAACTAACTAATTAATTGAATTTTGATTATAACTACTTACTCGGGACGGGGGACGGGGCAAGGTCGCACGTCCGTGACCCGCCCAGTTACTTAGTTAGTGATAGACGACGTAATCTTTTAAGAACAACCTCTAATAGAATTGAAGCAAACACATCAACGATTACCAATTCAAATCATACCTTGACGATAGACAACAGAAACAGAGAAGGAAGACGATCGAGAATGCAATCGGCGATGATGAATTAAGATCAATTCCTTGGTGCTGAACCTTGGATTCTTCTTCTTCGAGATTTTTTTGGGGAGAAACGGTCGGTCGGAGGAGCTTTTAAATGGGACGAATACATTAATTATCCGAAGATTTGTTTTGTAACAAACTCCAACTCATATTATGGAGTTTGTTACAGTGAGTGTATATATACACCGGCAATCACTTACTCTTCCTCCTTGTTTTCTTCAATCTCCACCGATGGCCATCGCTGTTACTTCTTCTACCGATGTGAGTAACGTTTAAATTTTCTTGCATGTTTATAGTTTCAGCGTATGATCGACGTTTAATTTTACAAATCTTGGCCAGATATGGTCGGTAAGCTATACGAATCTGTTCGAATAATATTCAAATAAGAAAATTCGAATCTGAATCTTAATCCGAATTCGACGGAAAATGGATAACTTTTTATTGAAAATGACATTTTAATAAAGTTAGTTAATTAATAGTCGAAATTATCAACCGAATTCAGATTTTTACTACCGATATTGCAGAGATATCCGAATCTGACTGGATAATTTTCGGATTCGGAATTCAATAATTCGAATAGACAAATTCAAATTCGAAAGTGGATACGAATACGAATTTCAGTATATCATTTACAAGTGTCAAGTAGAGATTTGGAATTTTATTTCTTTACTGTAGTTAAGGGTGAGAACGGAGCGGGTCGTATTAATCCCGCCCCGTTCCACGGCCCGACGGTAACCGGGGTCCGTTTTAAATTTTTTGTCACGTTTCCCGTTGCTCCAGTCATATTTCGGACGGGCTTCCCTGATTTTAAAAAAAAATATATATTTTTTTTTAATAAATTAAATTATATTAGATATAAGATTATTAAGCTTAAGTCTTAGCTCTTAAATCTTATGTCTTTTAAAAATTAGGATAAAAAGTTTATCCATTTTAAATTTTAGGTTTATTTTTTTAATTTTATAATTTCAGTGGGTCGCCGAGACAGGGAAGTAGGTATCTGTCCTGTCCCGTTTATCGGATCTATCTCTATTTATTCACTCCAGTTAACAGAAGATCCGTCTCGTTCTCACCTCTAACTGTAATCCGTATATTTACAATATAAGTAAAAAAATATAAGGGTGTTAAAATAAATTTTTTAAATAAACCCTTAAAATAAAATTCATCCCTAAACCCCCAATATCGTTCCCAATATTCCCACGTCTAATATTAAAAATCTTGGAGATATTGTCGGTCTCCTCGTTGCTTTATTTGTCCATTCCTATTAATGGACACATGAACTGGTGAATTACAACCATTGATACACGATTGGCATGTAATTCGTATGAATTCACATATAAGTATGTTTGCTTCTAATGAGAAAGCTACGAAGAAATTACCTTACCTATTTTCTCTGGATTCCCCTGCTCATTCCCTTACACAACAGCCGACTACAACTCTACAAGACACAAGGTTTCTGAGTTTGCATCTTCTAATTTAGGTCTCATTTCGTTATTTTTTTTCCTCTGTTTTTTAGTCAACTAATTTAGGTTTATGATTTAGTTTTTTTTTTTTATAATTCAGGTCTGATTTCTTTACTTCTTTTTCTCTGATTTTAGATTTTTAGGTCTGATAAATTTGTATAAATTACTATGTTATTTTATTTAATTGCTTGAGTAAATTAGTGTCATCTTTTAAAATTTTGTTTTGATGTTAGATTGTTGAAATTCAAATGTTAGATTATAGAACGTTCCAAGCTATGTAGAAATGTCGTCAAAACGTTTAAATTTTCAATGTCATTTTATTGTTTTTTCTAAAACATCATATGGGTTTTTCTATTTGAATGATCTTCATTTATTTATTGTGTGTTTTCTGAAATTTTTGTGATTATTACAAATGGTTCATATAACTTTTTTTTAAAAATGGTATTTTTCTTCTTCGTATTAATACAAAATATGTCAAAAAAAATTCTCCTTTAAGAATTTCCGCTCCTCCCATGAGGAAATGCTGGACCCACAACTGATCGTTTTAGACTTTCTATGACCTTTTCCATATGATTGACGTTTAATTTTAGAAATTTTGGAGATATGGTCTCCTTGTCTCATCTATATATATCTTTATGCTTTATACTGGTTAATGGACAATGCTTATACCCCTAATGAAAATAACTAAATAAATATAGGGGCTTGAGCTCACACCTCCTTCATCCCCGTCATCCGGATCCGCCAATTTTTATCAACCTTATCAACTACCAGATTCTATAGACATTATGTCTTCCAAACCACAATGGTGCGATCATTGCCTGGAGAACTGCGAAGTCTACATTGACTCTAATATGACGTAGGTTTCTCTAATGATTCCATTTGTACCTTAAAATTTCTTCTTTCAATTGCTGTTAATTTGTTATTGGTGGTTGTGTTGGATTAATTTGCAGGTGTTGTTCTATGTGTGGAAAAGTTATAAGTGAGGAAATTTATCACAATGGACCTAGTTTTGAAAAGCTAAGCAATGGGCAGGTTGGTTACCCCTTGCTCATTTAATAAACCTATGATTTTGGGACTCCTATTGTGCCTAAATAAACTAATATCACAATCTATTTTTTGTCAGTATCGATGCAATACTACTCTGCAGGATATTGCACGCAGCTTGAGCTTATCACGAGAGAAAACATTCAATAGAGGTATACATGTCTTTAAATTGTTAATCTTAATTCTTAAATGTTGATAATTATTGTCAAATGTTAAATTATTTCTTCACACCACCATTCCCGTTGTTAAGAATTAAGATTTAGAAATTAAGAGTTACTAGTTGGTAATTAAAGATTTAGTATGCATATTATCATAGCAAGATCATAGTTGGGCAGTGGATAACAACAAAGCAGCGTTTGAAGATGGAGGCCTCACTTGTCCGTCAAACAATTGGAAGAAATTGAAGTTCAAGATGCACCGGTCCGTCAAACAAGAGGAAGAAATGCAGCAGCCCGACTGCTCGAGCTTCGACATCTCTACCTCAAGCTTCTCAAGAAGAAGATTCACGTTATTTTTACCGATTTAAAATAAATAAAAAGGACATGAATGTGTGCTAAAATTCCAAGCAACAGGATTTTCTTCAGAAAGTATTTGTGAAGAATATTCATTCACTTTACATGTATAATGATTATTTGCTACTTTCTTTGACAGGAGAAGATTCAATTAAATATATAGCAAATGGATTACAAATGGATGGGGGAGAAGCTATCACTTCGCCATCATTTAACCTTTATAAAGTGTGTATTTATAACTTTTCTTTCTTTTTACGATATAAAATATTCAAGAAATATATGATGTATAGAAAATCTAAATCTCTTTTTTCTTCACAGATTGCAGTTGAAAGGAGCTTTACCAAGGGTCGTGACAGCTTACACATTGCTGCATCTTGTATCTATATCATGTGTAGGTGAGGACTATTGTTACTTTTTTTAACATAATATAATTGCTTTTACATCAATGGCAGTGGATTTTGTCTGTAAACCTTTTATTTTTAGTTTTTTGTCTGCATCAAATCTATGTTTTAGAATATATTATATTTATATATACCTTTGTAAGTTAATGTAGCCACTAAATTCAAATATTTCACCCCACTATGCAGGCACTTTAATCGACACTATCTTCTTATTGATTTCTCAAACTTTTTGCAAATAAACGTGTAAGGAAATAAATAATTGTTTTTCATAGTTTTTCATACTGTTTTGTTGGCACAATCTATCACATAGATTTTCTCTCTTTCAGTTATGTTCTAGGTGCAGTGTTCTTGCAGCTTTGCAAACTTCTTAGTCTAGAAGAGCATGATATTATTAAGAAGCCAATTGATCCCAGTCTTTTTATGAATCGATTCACATATTGTAAGTCTCTACACTTAAAACTGGAATATTTTGAAAATAATATAGCCACTGAAGTTTGAAGTAAAGCTATATTGTCTGTATTCTTTCACGTCAAATATTTGGTTTTAAAAAATGACATTTAATCGAAAAAATAATATTGTCAACTATTTTAGGTTTATTGTGTAAAAATGATGCAAATGTCACTAGAACCGCCTTAAACATCGTAGCTAGTATGAAACGTGATTGGATGCAGGAAAGTTTTGCTATTAATTATGCACAAATTTGAATTATATTTTAGTAATATGCAATAATGTGATATCAATTTTGATTCATATTTTCCCTTGTATTTCATTGCTTTCTATGGATACTGAGTTATTAGTGTTTACAGACAGGGAGAAAGCCCAGTGGGATATGTGGGGCAGCTTTATACATTGCCGTTCATTCTCATCAACTCAGGTGCTCGAAGTCAGATATTGTGAGTTGAAAATTTGAAATGATGAATTTACATTTTTTATATATTTTTTTCCAAAAGAAATTGGGAATAATACAATATGTTCTTCTGAAGGCTGGTTGATTAACATGCTTGATAAGTTTGATGTAATGTTTAAGAATAATCTTGTCGAGTTCTGATCTCATTCTAGTATTCTACTTACTGGGATTTGCAGGAAAATAAAGAATTAGTTATGGATCTTTAAATGAGTTGACTTATGTACTAAATAATACTGGTTCATTTTATTTTCCAGGCCAGGGTAGTGTCTGTTTGTGAAGATACCTTGACAAAACGTCTGATTGAGTTTGAGAGTACTGAATCTGCCAGTATGACAGTAAGTTTCAACATTTTCTTATATTATTATATATATGTAAACTTCTCTAATTACTGTGTCTTTTTAAACTCAGGCTGAGGAGCTTGATGAAATGCCAATAGACTTGATAAATGAATCTTATCAGAGTCCTACACCAGGGGAATTGTTATGCCAGCACAAGGATAGTGGCGAACTACATCATGCTCATGGACTTTGTAAAACTTGCTATGATGATGTAATATTTCTGTTCAATTGTTGACTACATTACCTACAATCTCTAGATTTTATTTTAGACTGGGATAAAATTGAATTGGTGCAGTTCGTTAACATATCTGGAGGACTTGACGGTGGATCTGATCCCCCAGCCTTTCAGCGAGCTGAGATGCAGAGGAAGGCAGAATTAGACAAAAAGGTCAGTTATTTTTAAACTTTTTTGTTTTGTTTGCAAGCAGTAAAGATTTTCATTAATAGAATGTGGTGAGGGAGATAGAGTGGTTCTTCACACTATCAACCTTCTCCTATATGGCTTGAAGTCTTGGTGGTTAGACTTTTATAAAGATTTCAGCTCTGAAAGATAGGCTTGAGACCTTAATGATTTCCATGAATAATACCTCAGATGGCCTTAGAGTGTGCCGGCGTAGCCTTCTGTTCCTCTCGGACCAGATGTGCCAAGTGAGTCATCCTAGTGTTTTCCAATGCAGGCTACATGAGGGGATTCATGTGTCAATTTCTGGCAAGATCCAGTTACTTCTTCGGTTCTTTCAGTCTTTTGTCTGGGTATTAGAGGGTTGGGACTTGTGTATTTGATATTTTCCAGAGGGCATGGTTTAGGTATTCTGAGAGTTTGAGCAGTAAGAATCTTGTGTAATTGCAAGCGAAGAATAAGTGATTTTTGGATTAATCATGCACCATATTGTACATGATCTCTTTTTTCTTCATTATCAGGATACTGAAGGTGTGTGCTCTTCTTCTAAACATAGTTATAATTCAATTGAAGTACCACCAATATCTGATGAATCTGAATGTACTGGTACGTTGGCTATTTCTTTAAAATTGGGCAAATAATCCTTTTATTTCATCATAATTATCATATCATATCTTGTATAAGTGTGGTTTGTATATTTCAGGATCTGCTGTTCAAGTTAACGTTGACAAGTCCGATCATCATGAAAATACTCAATCTGAATATTTTTTTAACAGTGCAGATGACGAATCAGAAAATCTTTCTGATATTGATGATCAGGAGGTTTTTTTTATATCCATGTTTTTCCATTTGATCATTTCACGCTTTAATTATTACACACCTTTTCGATGTGTCTATTTTTAACACTCCAATTTTATACAAGGTTAATGCGTACCTTCATACAGAAGAGGAAACACACTACAAGAAGTTAATCTGGGAAGAAATGAATAAAGAATTTCTCGAGGTTTCTAATTTTTGTACATTTAATTGTTTTTTTCCTATTGGTTAATATTTTTTTGCAGCTATTTTTAATTTAGATAGATATAACAGGAACTAGCTATGAAGGAAGCTGCAGAAGAAGCTGCAAAAGAAGCTTTTATTGCCAAATTTGCAAATCGTGCAGATGGTACACACTCTGCAGAGGAACTTGCTGCTGCTGCTGCAGAAGCAACTGCAAAGTTGAAAAAGGTAAAATATGAAATATAATTAGAGTTTTTAGTATTTTCTTCTTCTTTTGGAAATCATAAACATTTATACTAAAATGCTACTGCTTTTTTCTACCAAGAATCTATATTTTTTTTAATCTGATTGCACGGTTCATAGGAAAGGAAACGGAAACGAGATGAGGAAGCTAAGAACTCTGGTCCTGCTAAAACTCCAGATGAAGCAGTTCTCAAAGCACTAAAAAAGAAAAAGGTAGTGTTATTTTCTAATTGCAGTGTTTACTGTCTTTTGATTCTGATTTGTTTTTAATTTTAAATGGTTGAAAATGTTATTTCATCCCAGGTGCCATCAAGTAGGATCAACCAAGATGCACTCAAATTAATCTATTCGGTACGTTTATTCTTACTCATCTCATCTGGTTTCTATCATGTTAGGAAGAAGAGTGGGAAATAATCTCACATACACATTGTACCTTCTGGAATGTCTTATGCAGACGGATCCAGTAGTAGAAGAAGAAGAAACTCCGGGACATGATGCTATAATGGAATTCGAAGATGAGATGAATGATAATACAGAAGTTGCAGATGATGCCAATTTATTATTTGATGACGATGTTTGTGAATTTGAAGATCCTGGCAATGATGACTTCGACGAAGATGGGTTGTTCTGATAACATTAATATCAGAACACACCACAATAAAATTTTGAATCAACTTCAGTACGTAATTTTGTATAATAAACAAGCTTTCCTATGTGTTAAGCTGTTATGCGGTTTCATACTTTTTTTTTTACCTATCCCCTAATACTTTTTTGCTAGTTTGCTTACTTTTCTTAAATTATGTTTTTAGTTGGTACTTTGTTAAGATTCCAAACTCATTACTCATTTATTTTTAAATTAGAGTTATAATTAATGTTGTATGCCTTTAATTAAGTATTATTAATATTTATTTTTTATCACATATATAATATCTATGATGTATAATAATATTTTAAAAAAAATGAAAAATAACAATCTGCAAACACTATACAATTCATTTGATAAGAAACAGATCTCTACTCCTGTTCACACTAAACGTGTCATAACTCATTAATGAATCTTGAGTTTCGTTTCATACCAACATCAGATGAACTTTTTGCATCAACTTTCTCATTCTTGTGTTTGCACAAAATGGTTTTCAGTGTGGGTGTGTGTCCAAAATGGAGACGAAATCAATCCCAAAGCAATGAGAAAAGTTCAGAAGAAACTAAATATTCTCCTCTAGTATCACTTCCCAAGATCTGAACCGATGGTGGTGCTACTTTTAAAAGCCCCAAAGACTCCGGAGCTGCGAAAAGAGCGACTATGATGGATATATATAGAAGAGAAACGATTCTCATGAAATACTTCACAAGTTCACATGAAATATTTCTATAAACATGTAACAAATCTCGAGATTTTAGATTTTGAAAGTAAAAGTACAAAATAAACGACTATGATCATTATCTAATGAAATATTTTTTAAGCTATTTTATATGAATTTTCTCCTATATAAAAGAAAGAGGGAGATGCTTTTAAAAAACAAGTAAATTTACAAATGAATTATGATAATTTTTCAATCAGAGTTAGATTAAATTCAATGCAGAATTTTATGTTATTAAAATCTGAGATGTTGATAATCGAATTTGAAGTTTGAAAGATATTAGATTAGGATGTTCAATGAAACATGTAATGGAATTGATAAAAAGATTCTTGGCGATAGCCGAAATGGTCATTGGGTAATGTGATGGAAATTAAGTATTTTTTTTAATAATAGATGGTACGTTTTTACTTACCTCGGAGTGAAATATCAAAACAACATAATATATCATAACGAGAAAATTATAAAAATTAAATGAAAATTATGTACCAAAACTAAAACTTTGAACTTTCAAAAACCTTAATAGTTGTTATGACTAGTTTGACTAATCTTCGTGTAATTCCAAATAGAGTGCCCAACCTATTTTATGTAATTGTCGACGATGCTTCAACCACCTTTCTCTCCTTCAATCTAGCCGACTCCATATCGTTTCTATGCTTAGCTTTGAAAGTTGGAGAGAAAATAGTATACATGCCCATTATGATTAGTTTTTTTTATCACTCCAATCGGCCCTGTTTCTCGTTCCCTATACGTAGCCTTTTTGCTTTTCCAAACACACAGTTAAGTTCTGGGTCTGTCTTAGGAAGGCTCTAAATTTTCCATTTAACAAAACCTGAAGGATGATGCCATTTGTATACCTGGGAAGACTGGATATTTCTGTCATATTTACATTTTTTAATTTAGATCGTGATCACATACATAAACATCTCTCTGAAGTCTAAACAAAATTATAATTGCTTTCAATCCTCGTCAAGCAACCATCTCAAGTAGGCTTGTGGGTCATCCAGAGCAGAGGTCTGGCTTGGCGCATCAACCCTCTTTCGAAATAATGATTCAATGTCAGGACATATTCGCTTCCTTCCACCTCTCCCATGTTGTCTGAATTCCTCATCAGCCTTCATGAAGTCATGCAACAAAAAAGGGTTGTGGTTTAGATTTTTTTTCGATTTTGAGTTACAGCAACAATTACAATTTTCCACACAAACTTACTGGAACATAAACATGGATCCCACTTTTTTCATGGTTATCCCTAACATGCTTGAAAGGGAACTTCTTCCCACACCCAGAGAAGTGGCAAACGAAAGGTCTCTCTTGTAGATGTACAGCCTTTACATGCTTCTTGAGGTTAGATTTCTGAAATGTTAATGATATCAGAAGAAAATCAGCTACGTTGATTATGGAAATGAAGGAAAATGATTTGTTTCGGTCAATCAAAGTGCCAAATACTTACATTTGAGAATTTATGGCAGCATCCTTCGAAAAAGCACCTAAGCATCTCAGTTGGTGAGCTGCTTTGTTCATGTATACGTTGGTGTCGCTTGAAATTCTTTTTCAGTTGTTGAGTTTCACAGACATGGCACTTGATGAAACGATGGCAAGAGTACATGTGCTCCTTAAGGCAATTCTTGTTACTGAAGGATTTCATGCACCCATCTTCAGAGCAGATCACCTCAGTCGACTTACCTAGAAAAGATATTGACGTGTTATGTTAGTAAAGAAATTTGGCATTTCTAATGTGTTGAAAAAACTCACATATCATAGAGATAAAACTTACTGTGAGAACTATTGTGTTTTTTTAATTTGGAAGGGTACTTGAATGACTTTCCACATCCAAACTCCGGACAAGTATAATTTTTTTTATGCTCTTTTACCTCTTTATCACGATTTAATTGGAAGTCTTCTTCATTGTGAAAGTCAACATGTTTTGTCTCTTTATGACAATGTAATTGGGAATCGTCTTCATTATGAAAGTCATCCACATGCCTTTTCATATTTGTTTGAAAAGCAAACTGTACGCTGCAACTTTCTATAGGGCACCTGAATAACTTCCCCTGGTGAGATAGCAGATGACGAGACAAATGGTCTTTCCTTCTGTAGCTTTGATGGCAATCATCCAGTGGACAAGAAAATGGTCTCTGGAAAATATAACAAATTATCAAAATATAATAGAAGAAACAACAGGTAATTATGTATCGATCAAAATATCAAATACCATTAAAAACGTCCATGGAGAGCTGAGATTTTGGAAAATCAAGCACCATTGCATTTTAAGAATTGGTATATGATATAAGCTAGAGAGAGAAAATGTAAAATAAAAAACAAGACCAACCTCACGTGCGTAAAATATCGCGTGAACGAGGCTCTCTTGAAAGATCTTCACAGGAGGTCTCCCAACCTGATACTAGTCCATTCAAGATCAATTATGCAACCTCTCTGCATTTTGGAGTTCATGAGGTCCAATGCTTTCACACGGTGTAATGGTTTAATATTATCTTCAGCAATAGAAAATGGTGGTAAAAATCAAACGAATAAAATAAAAAACACAATTTATATTGCGAAGAAGAAGACTAAAGAGTTTAAGAAAAATATTCACATACATTTAATTAAAGTAGATTGTATTGAAACATTGAAAGATAAAACTGAGAGTACTATACCAACCTGAATGGAATGTCTTTGCATGTGTTGCTTAAGATAAGCTGGTTTCGTGAAAATAGCATTACATTCTACACATGTATAGCCTCTTCCACCAGAACCATGATTTGCATCCCTCACATCATTAGTTTTATTTTGAATTTTTTCCTGGATTTCACAATAAACCAAAATCCTATTTTGTGTTAAATCAGATTTGCAAGAAAAAAGTTGGAGCCCGATTCCAAATCTTATAAAACTACTGGTGAAGATTAAGAAGAGATGCAGAAGAAAAAAAACCTTGTGGTTTGATAGAACGTGGGCTGTGATTAAAGTTTTCTTTGATCTGCATACACCACAGTACTCGCAGTAGTATCTCCTAATATCTCGGAAACTTTGCTTGTGCTTTCCATCACCACCATTACTATCCTTTTCTGCCTCCCATACATGTGATCGATTCTTTTTGGAGTTAATCATCTTAGAATCTGCAGAAATTGTAGTAGTCCCCTCAAAATAAACCTCATTCTCTTGCACTTCTTCTAGCAATTCACTATCAGCTAAACAAAAAAAAAGACCGGAGTCAATAAATATGAAAAAATATACACTTCATTACTTGCTGAATAATCTAGATATGGAGTAAACAGTTTAGGAAATGTACCAGATTCGCTTGACTCAGCAACAATCTTCTGCCGCATCATAGGATCTTGACTACCACCCTTCAACACAGACGCATTCAATTCCACCTCCATAGAAAATACGGTATCAGATTCCAATGAGGAAGCTGCAGGTGAAATTTCTGCATCCTTCTCAAAATCGCTACGCTTCCTCTTATGATCTGTGGAGACAACGAGAAATTTTAAGAGATGTTAGAATTTCCAATAATGCTTCATCTTATAAAAGAATCGATCATACAGATTCATACCAAGATTGAAAAATGCACTACTAATTCTTGGGAGTCCAGCCTCTTGAGGCTGCAGTCAATGACTACTTAATGTCTAAATTTGGCTGTAAGAGATTGTCAATGAATTTCTCATTTCCCTTATAGGAAATACCCCTTTCTTTCATATCTAATGAAATGTTAATTTTATTTAAAAAAGTAAATACTAAAGAGGCATATACATAACGACGTATTCACAGTTTCACACACGCCTCACATGTGAGATCTAAATACTGTAGACTGCTGAGCATCACACCGTTATTAATTCACTACATACTGCAAAGCATCACACCCTTACTAATTCAGCCACTACCTTCTTCTTCATAAATTTCTCTCGGTGAAGAAGAGTATAAATAAGAGGGGAGAGTGGGAGTACAGACCATCTTTATTTTTGTTATTTCCTAATTTTATTCTCAGGTTACAGGGGGAATTTGATTTAGAACACGACAAACAGTATTCAGAGAAATTTCTCATTGACTATCTATAATCCAACGAATACTTGTCCCAGGGTTATCTAATCTCTACCTCGAAACAAGTTATTTTCCTCTATAAAATTAAGCATGTAAAATGATTTTATCATGGTACTACAATCGATGATAATTATCAGAGACACTCACATTCAACGATAAGTATCTGAATTGTGGTATACCTTGGAATTTAAAAACAGAAACCAACAGAACAAAATTAGACGAAAAGGAGAAAGAAATAAGACGGGGACGATGAATCGAAAGATCAAACCTTTGGCAGGATCTCTGACTACAATGGCAGTCACTGCTATCTCTTGAGAATCCTCCATCTGATCGATCGATCACAGACCGAGTCAGGACTATCTGAGATGAAACAGAGTATTCTATATAAATTTATCAGACCTAAAAATAAAAAATCAGAGAAAAAAAGAAGAAATCAGACCTAAATTAAAACACTAAATCATAAACTTCAATTAGTTAACTAAAAAACAGAGGAAAAAAATAGCGAAATCAGACCTAAATCAGAAGACTAAATCAGAAATCAAACCTAAATTTGAAGATGCAAAATCAGAAATCAAATCACCGATTCAACTTGTTTCTTGTAGAGTTTTAGTGGGCTGTGGGTTTCTCTTGCTCGGATTCCCAGATTCTCGGAAGGAATTTGGAGAGGAATAGTGAAGGGAGAGATACAGAGTAGTGCCCGGCCAAAGCTTGCTGTCGGAGAAGAAATGGAAAAGAAGTTCGACGGAAATAGGGAACAATATTGGGGATTTAGGTATAACGATTATTTAATTTATTAAATTTTTTTTTATCTTAATTCCCCTATATTTTTTTTTTACTAAAAGAGGGTAATTGAAAAGTTACCATCTCAAATGGATCCCTAAGAATCCTAATTCCTCCCTAAATCGGAATAATTTTGAAAAGGGGAGAATGGACTTTAAAAATAGAAGAACAAAACCCTAACGGAAAAAAAAGAAGAAGAGATCCAGAGCTGTCGGTGGAGAAGAACGAAGGCCCCGGATCAAGTGCTAAGAAGGAACCATATTGAAAAGGTACGGAAATAGAGGTAGTGAACGGTAAGATCGGGATTAGACCTATCGACTCATGGAGCGTATGATAAGCAGTACAGGGGTAGGAGACACTCTTAGACGTTGTAGAAAAGCTGTGTTGGGAGGGATTGAGACATTGAGTAGTAATATCCACAATGGGTGTTCTATATGATTCGTTGTTTGTTTTTGGGTATTTCTCTCTCACAGTTTGAGCAAATCGATCTGTGCTAGTGAGTATTTTCATATGATTCGTTGTTCTATATGATTCGTTTATTTGTTTTTGGGTATGATTCTCTCACTGTTTTGGATATTTTTTCTCCTACAATGGGCATTTACGAAATAGTCTATTTGTTTACTCATCAATTATATATTCATACTAACAAAAAATATTAAACATGAATATGCATATTTAAATCTAATTACAATTATAAAGGACTTTATCCTTTAAAAGAAAAATCTTCAAGAAAGACAGCACAACAGAGGAATTACAATGCTTAAATTTGTGGAGGGCTTCACTTCTGCGGCAAACCTACTAGATTCAAAAATCTAGGAAAACTTCTATATATAATCAGAGGCAATTGGCATGCCCCCCTTTCTCACGCTAGCTGTTTTTATATGTATTTCCCGACTGTTTTCCAATATAATGGACTTTAATTTCATCAAAAAAAATCGACATGTGCATCTAGACATGAATAGGATATTAAGTATATTTAAATCTGATTATTTTATGAACTACCAGTTTCTACAGACAATGTCTTCCAAACCACAATGGTGCGATCATTGCAAAGAGAACTGTGAAGTCTACATTGACTCTAATATGACGTAGGTTTCTCTAATGATTCCATTTTGTACCTTAAAATTTCTTCTTTCAATCGCTGTTAACTTGTTATGGTGGTTGTGTTGGATTAATTTGCAGGTGTTGTTCTATGTGCGGAAAAGTTTTAAGTGAGGAAATTTATCACAATGGACCTACTTTTGAAAAGCTAAGCAATGGGCAGGTTGGTTACCCTTTGAACATTTAATAAAATTATGATTTTGGGACTCCTATTTTGCCTACATAAACTAATATCACTATCTATTTTTTGTCAGTATCGATGCAATACTACTCTGCAGGATATTGCACGCAGCTTGAGCTTATCACGAGAGAAAACATTGAATAGAGGTACACATGTCTTTTAACTGTTAACCTTAATTCCTAAATGTTGATAATTATTGTCAAATTTTAATGTTTAGTTACAAATCATTACAAATTACATTAAATTATTTATTTCTTCACACCACCATTCCCGTTGTGAAGAATTAAGATTTAAATTAGGAGTTAGTAGTTGGTAATTAGAGATTTAGTGTTATCATAGTGGATTTTTGACTTGTTGTGATTAATTGTGTAATCTTTTCCTACAAATGTACAATGTGTTCATTTTAGGCAATGCCAGGCTGCTTGCCAGTTTTATTACCCTATCCAGATCAACTCTGGTATAAAATAGTTAAGATATTATAAGAATTTATTCTCAAACCATAGGCACCAATCCCCAATCCCAGACAATTTAAATCCCCACAAATGAACCAATGGTTAGCCACTTATCGCAACAACCAGAGAAAGAAGAGGTCAGAACTATCCTCTCTACTCATTTGCCTTAGGTAAAGTCGTTGGGCTAGATTGAAGAATTCTGGCCTGAGATGAAAAACAACATCATGGACTGTGTATCTCAATTCGTCAAGGGTAAACAACTAGAGGAGGAAGAGGTCAGATCCACCCTCTTCTCAATTGGCTCAGGTAAAGGTGTAAAGTCCCTGGGCCAGATGGCTTCACCACAGAATTCTTCAAAAAATAAACTAAAAGCCTAAGCCACCTGTTGGACTATCTGTTGGACTTTATTTCTAACAACTATATTAATATCCATTGGAAATTAAAAGCTTCCAAGTTCCAACGGTTATATTAAATTATAAGTTCTACTAAATAGGATCAAAAGAATACAATCAAATTCTGGTTTCTACGATCCTCTTGAACTAGTGAATAAACTTGAGAAAGATCGTACTTGGGTAGTGGACAACAATAAACTAGCGTTTGAAGATTGAGGCCTCACTTGGAAACTATTGGAAGAAATTGAATTTGAAGATGCATGGGTCCGTCAAACAAATGAAACAATAAAAAGAAATGCAGAAGCCCGATCCCGAGCTTCGACATCTCAACCTCAAGTTCCCCAAGAAGAAGATTTACTTGATGACGACGACAATGATACTGATCTATACTAATTTAATAGGTTATTTTAATGATTCTGATTTAAAATAAATAAAAAGGGCATGAATGTGTGCGGCCTTAATATGTGCATATCGATTATTAGTATGCGTCCTCATAGTTTTAGCTGAAAACCTTAATAAGAACACTAAATTAAAATAGTGTCATTTCACACATTTTAGAAATTTATGATATAAGCAATCTTCTTAGAATCTGACATGGTCTAGCTTGTGAACTTGTATCTTCATTTTTTCAATACAAAAAAAAATCTGCCAAAAAAAAATCATTAAATGATAGTAATGAAATTGAAATTTGATGTTTAACTCAAAAATGATAACAATATTTTTGTGAAAGTGAATGTGGATATATTTGGATAGTTGAATCACACATTTTATATAATTAATCTTAGTAAGACCCAAATTTGTTTGGATGCTTTTTATATAATTCTCATTCTAGACACTGAGAAAAGGGGAAAAAGGTAGGGGTTATCATTTTTTTAGATCCATCGATGCATTTATGTGGACATGTGGTCTGGTGAAATGTTAAATGAATGAGTGCATTTGTGATGCACCTCATGCACGTCATTCCCAGAAAGCTTGCTTGGAGAGAGGTCAGCAATGTCAGGAAAACGACTGTGAAGTTTTCTGGCTAGTTAGTCAGCTTCTCTTGGACATTTCAGAGAGCGTCTGGAGTCACTGGAGGGTTGGAGAGCTTGTCAGAAGGCTCACAGGAGATCGTTGATATTTGATAATCTCAAGGAAGAAAAGGATTGTGATTGTTTGGAGAATAGAGTGTAAAACTATAAGATATCCACTAGGGTTAAAGTTAGAAAACATATACCCGATTTCTTAGGATCAACTTGACATCTAAATAGAAAATACGAAGGACCATTGTAATACTAAAATTCAAAAATTCAAGAAACAGGATTTTCTTCAGGAAGTATTTGGAAATTTCTCCTTTTTTGGAAATTTCTTGTCAATATTCATTGACTTTACTTATTTTTATGCAATTATGCCCGCGAGGAATATTATACACTTATTTTTATGCCTCCCTTAGTAATTAATTAATTGCTCATTGAAATAATTGCATATAAGTATATAACTTCTTGCAATTAACTCTAACATTTACTTGTATAATGTTTATTATTTTAATTATCCTATTTATTTGCTACTTTCTTCGACAGGAGAGGATTCAATTAAATATATAGCAAATGGATTACAAATGGATGGGGGAGAAGCTATCACCTCACCATCATTTAACCTTTATAAAGTGTGTATTTATAACTTTTCTTTCTTGTTACGATATAAAATATTCAAGAAATATATGATGTAGGGTTAGGGTTAGAAAATTTATGATGTATAGAAAAAAGATATATGTATAGAAAATATATAATTTCTCAAAAAAAAAAAAGAAGATTTCTCAAGAAATATATGATGTATAGAAAATCTAAATCTCTTTTTTCTTCACAGATTGCAGTTGAAAGGAGCTTTACCAAGGGTCGTGACACCTTACACATTGCTGCATCTTGTATCTATATCATGTGTAGGTGAGGACTATTGTTACTTTTTTTAACATAATATAATTGATTTTACATCAATGGCAGTGGATTTTGTCTGTATACCTTTTATTTTTATTTTTTTGTCTGCATCAAATCTATGTTTTAGAATGTATTATATTTAATTATTTATGTATACCTTTGTAAGTTAATGTAGCCACTAAATTCAAATATTTCACCCCACTATGCAGACAATATAATCGACACTATCTTCTTATTGATTTCTCAAACTTTTTGCAAATAAACGTGTAAGGAAATAAATAATTGTTTTTCATAGTTTTTCATACTGTTTTGTTGGCGCAAACTATCACATGGATTTTCTCTCTTTCAGTTATGTTCTAGGTGCAGTGTTCTTGCAGCTTTGCAAACTTCTTAGTCTAGGAGAGCATCCTATTATTAAGAAGCCAATTGATCCCAGTCTTTTTATGAATCGATTCACATATTGTAAGTCTCTACACTCAAAACTGGAATATTTTGAAAATAATATAGCCACTGAAGTTCGAAGTAGTGCTATATTTTCTGTATTCTTTATCACTTCAAATTTTTGGCTTTAAAAAATGACATTTAATTGAAAAAATAATATTTTCTATTGTAGGTTTATTGCATAAAAATGATGCAAATGTCACTAGAACCGCCTTAAACATCGTAGCTAGTATGAAACGTGATTGGATGCAGGAAAGTTTTGCTATTCATTACGCACAAGTTGAATTATATTTGAGTAATATGCAATAATGCGATATCAATTCTGATTCAAAATTTCCTTGATATTTCATTGCTTTATATGAATGCTAAATTTTTTGTGTTTACAGACGGGGAGAAAGCCTAGTGGGATTTGTGGGGCAGCTTTATACATTGCCGTTCATTCTCATCAACTCAGGTGTTCAAAGTCAGATATTGTGAGTTAAAAATTTGAAATGATGAATTTACATTTTTATATATTCATAATTTTTTTAATATAAGGATTTTTATCTGTAGATTCAACATTTTTTTTATCGTATGTTGACTAAAAGAGTAGCCACTAAATAACTTTATGTTTTTAATATACTTTTTTCCAAAAGCAATTGGGAATAATACGATCTGTTCTTCTGAAGGTGGGTGGATGAACATCCTTGATAAGTTTGATGTAATGTTTAAGAATAATCTTGTCGGGTTCTGATCTCATTCTAGTATTCTACTTACTGAGATTTGCAGGAAAAATAAACGATTAATTATGGGTCTCTTAATGAGTGGACTTTTATACTAAATAATACTGGTTCATTTTATTTTCCAGGCCAGTGTTGTGTCTGTTTGTGAAGATACCTTGACAAAGCGTCTGATTGAGTTTGAGAATACTGAATCTGCCAGTATGACAGTAAGTTTCGTCATTTTATATTAAATTTCAACATTTTTTTTTTGATGAAAAGAATTCAATATTTTATACTCTTTGTATAATTGCTTGTTTGCTGTTTACATTGAATGTTGAGCACCAAATGGAAATGTTATTAATTATATTTCAATTTTCAACTATAGCAATCTAGCACCAAATTTCCAGATAATCAGTGTGAATTAAAGCCTGGATGTGAGTGAATGGAAATCCTGAATTGTTCCTTTTTTCATAACATTGATAGGATTATATATACACGTTGATAGGTCTAATCGTCTAACCACATTCGGTTGTTCTTCTACTAATTATGATAACCACCACATTAATTACATTTTTTTCCTAATTACATGATAAGTCTAATATTGGGGATAGCCAGTAATATTGTCACGAAGATCCTGAATGGCCTTGATCTCAGATCTTTTGTGAGGATTTCTGCAGGCTGTTGGATATGTGCTTTGCCATCAGTTGCTTATTCCATGGACCCAGTGCATAGATTTTTGACACAAACATGTCTATGAGAATTTAACATGATCCGAATCTAACATGATCTTTGTTCGTGTCAACCATCAGAGTAGTAGTCTTTTACTCTTTTTTCATATTCACGTCACGGTTGTCACCTCTACCACTTGAAACTTGAAAGTGCTATTCCTATAATCCTATTCATGGAACACGTGTTCAAATTCTTCTATTTTTCTTACATATATGTAAACTCTAATTACTGTCATTCTAAACTCACAGGCTGAGGAGCTTGATGAAATGCCAATAGACTTGATAAAAGAATCTTATCAGATCCCTACTCTAGGGAAATTGTTATGCCAGCACAAGGATAGTGGTGAACTGCATTATGCTCATGGACTTTGTAAAGCTTGCTATGATGATGTAATATTTATGTTCCCTTGTTGATTACATTACCTACAATCTCTAGATTTTATTTTAGACTGAGATAAAATTGAATTGGTGTAGTTCGTAAACATATCTGGAGGACTTGACGGTGGGTCTAATCCCCCAGCCTTTCAGCGAGCTGAGATGCAGAGGAATGCAGAATTACAAAATACGGAAAAGGATTCTAATGAAAAGGTCAGTTATTTTTAAACTTTTTTGTTTTATAAAATGTGGTAAGAGAAATAGAGTGGTTCTTCACACTATCGACCTTCTCCTATATGGCTTGTACTCTTAGTGATCAAGTAACTAAGATTTATGTCTCAGGAGGTTAGTCTCCCATACCTTAATTGTAGTCTCCTCCATTTACGGACCACAGACTTTTATAAAGATTTGAGCTCTGAAAGACTGGAGTCCTTTGATTTCCATGAATAATACCTTAGGTGGCCTTTGAGTGTGCCGGCGTAGCCTTCTGTTCCTCTCGGACCAGATGTGCCTAGTGAGCCCTCTTAGTGTGTGCCAATGCAGCGATTCATGTGTTAATTTCTGGCAAGCTTTAGTTACTTCACCCAGTCTTTTGTCTGTGTGTTTGAGGGTTGGGACTTGTGTATTTGATATTTTTTAGAGGGCATGGTTTAGGTATTCATAGAGTTTGAACAGTAAGGATCTTGTGTAATTGCAATTGAAGAATAAGTGGTTTTTGGATTAATATTTATGTTCATCTGAATTTTTAGAAAGACAATTTATTTTTGAAATTAAATTAAATCCTTCTTATAACAAAAACCTTTCCTACTGTTGTATTTTTTTGCATAAGTTACATCACATGTTTGACTGTTTGTTATTTGTCAATTACTTCCCATAGCGCGGGCCGCGGGTAGACGGCACTATCTACCTGCGCTATAGGAAGTGGACCTTTAGGCGGATCCGGGTTAGGATCCACCCAAATACTCAAATAGGGTTAGTATTTATATAGATTTCTCTTTCAGATCTCACGATTTCTCTCCATTTCTAAAACTATTGATTTAACTTGATCACTAATTATTGTACATATCTAAATTTTTTTTTAAATACACTTGGCGCTACGGAGGCTCTATAGCGCGCTGTAGCACGCTATATTCCCATAGCGTGGGTAGCCAGTGCTATGCGCCTATGGTGCAACTCAAACCTTGGTTAATTTACATATTTTTAATGATATATGTACCATATTGTACATGATTTCTTTTTCTTCATTTTTATTTTTTAGGATATTGAAGATGCATGCTTTTATTCAAAACATAGTTATAATTCAATTGAACATGTACCACCAATATCTGATGAATCTGAATGTACTGGTACGTTGGCTATTTCTTTAAAATTGGGCAAACGATCCTGTTATTTCATCATAATATCATATCATTTCTTTTTTAGAGATGGTGAAAGAATTTAAGAGTGATTTGTGTATTTCAGGATCTGCTGATCAAGTTAATGTTGACAAGTCCGATCATTATCAAAACACTCAATCTGAATATTTTCTTAATGGTGCAGATAATGAATCAGAAAATCTTTCTGATATTGATGATCAGGAGGTTTTTTTCATATCCATGTTTTGCCCCTTTGTCAGATGCATCGTTTCATTCTTCAGTTATTACACACACCTTTTGGATGTCTATTTTCTAACACTCCAATTTTATACAAGGTTGATACGTACCTTCATACAGAAGAGGAAAAGCACTACAAGAAGATGATCTGGGAAGAAATGAATAAAGAATTTCTCGAGGTTGCCAATTTTTGTACAATTAAATGTTATTTCCTATTGGTTAATATTTTTTTGCAGCTATTTTTAATTTACATAGATATAACAGGAACTAGCTATGAAGGAAGCTGCGGAAGCAGTTGCAAAAGAAGCTTATATTGCCAAATTTGCAAATCGTGCAGATGATACACACTCTGCAGAGGAACTTGCTGCCGCCGCTGCAGAAGCAGTTGCAAAGTCCAAAAAGGTAAAATATGAAATATAATTAGAGTTTTTAGTATTTTCTTCTTTTTTTGGAAATCATAAACATTTATAATAAAAAGCTGAATGCTCACTGTTCACAGGAAAGGAAACGAAGACGTGATGAGGAAGCTAAGAACTCTGGTCCTGCTAAAACTCCGGGTGAAGCAGTCCTCAAAACACTACAAAAGAAAAAGGTGGTTTATTTTCTAATTGCAGTGTTTTACTGGCTTGATTCTGATTTGATTTTTCTTTTAAATGGCTTAAAATGTTATTTCATCCCAGGTTCCATCACGTAGGATCAACCAAGATGCACTCAAATCAATCTATTCGGTATGTTTATTCTACTTATCTCATTTGATTTCTATCATGTTAGGAAGAAGAGGGGGAAATAATCTCACGTACATTGGTACCTTCTGGAATGTCTTATAAGCAGATGGATCCAGAAGAAGAAGAAGAAACTCCGGGACATCATTCTATAAAGAAAAACGAAGATGAAACAATTGATTTAGAAGTTGCAGATGATGACAATTTTTTATTTGACGACGATGTTTGTGAATTTGAAGATCTTGGCAATGACAATTTTGATGAAGATGGGTTTTTCTGATATTGAGATGACAAAAATCCTTTTTCAGTCCAACTTGTGTTATGGTATGGTAGAACACCACAATAAAATTTTGAATCCAACCTCAATATGTAGTTTTGCACAATAAATACTCTATAAATTATTCTTTTAGGTATATATATCATTCATTTGTAGAATTATATTAATTCTTTAAAAATTTAATTATAGAATATGAAGAATTTTCAGTCAATTTTCTTCATTTTCGGCCATATATCCTCTCTTTTCATCTTAATTATTGAATATGAATCACACTATGTTTACACTCATTCTTGGGGGTTGAATGAAGTGCTCGAGGACTTGTCGAATTTTTCCGGTGAATTTGAGCAAGAGTTTTGCGGTCTTCTCAGCAAGAGTACAAGATAGAGATCCTATAACTCGTATCTTGTGATTTCAAGCGAGATCTCTGTCGATCAAATATTTAGGTACATCGATCATAGGGAAATCTATATCAACCAAAGATTGTGATGCTTTGTTGGCCGACCTGAGGGGGATCCTAGCAAGATGGAACAATCGATGGTAAATTAATGGGCCAGGTATAACTTGTACAATGGATATTTCATGGTAAATTCAGATATTTCATTCAGGGCAAATTCTTGCCGTTGGTGGCAATTCAAGCAATACAATCGACAACCTACCAATTTATATATGGGGGAACTGGAGCAGAAGGATTGAAGAAAGTACGTACGTACTCACATGGGCCTCTAATGGTGTGTTCTCGGAGTGGTAACCATGCTACTATGAGAAGAGAGAAATTGAAGGAGGATGCATGAAGTTCTAGCAAAGAAGTGCATATCTATGGACAATATCTGATTCAAGGAAGAGAAATTCGTAAATTAAGTTGCATCGACAACATCGCGAGGTAGTGACGTTGCTTCTGAGGTCCAAAGTTCTAATCTTACTTTGTACATTTCCACTTAAATTTGACTGATAATATATTATGTGACTCTGGTATATCATTCGGAGGTTGACAACTCTACATCTGTAGAGAGGTATACCCTCTGTTATATAAAAAAAGAGGTAGTGGCGTTGCTTCTGTGGGACGCTTTAGTCATGATCATTAACGATCATGACAACCTGATGTATGGCAGCCAACACGCGATGATTGTTTTAGGTAATTGGTAAATTATTGTAATTAAAATCAATGCACTAAACTCTTTTAATTTAATCAAAGTGCCTTAATAAAAAAAAAATGATATCATAAATCTTCATTTAAATATTATATGATTTTTAGTTTGAATCTATTTGCTTGTCTATACTTTAAAGTTTGATCTTCTATTCATGGTTCATGTAGGTAATTTGAACTTAATGATATTTCTCTTTTAGATAGTTTTTTTCTTCTTCTAAAAACACTTCTTGAGAGAGATATAAAAAATGAGATATCTTTTAAGATATTAATTAATCTAGGTTGTTTATTTATTTTAAATAAAATAGACCATATCTCGAAATGGATCAAATTTCGAGGTCAGCGGCCAATATAGATATAGTACTCCATTATATTAATATAATAATATATTTTATTTTTATAATATAATAATAATATAAAATATTTTTAAAATATTTTGTTTATAAAGCAAACTCTTATTAATTATTAATTTATTATTATATTTACCATAATTTCTCATAACTGTCTATCTATATTTAGAAATTTCGTTTTTTCCTCCTTCTCCTCCTCCATCTTCACACCATTCATTTAATTTTTGACTTTTTTTTCTTCTATTTCACGTGATTTCGTGATTATAGCTCCATACAAAGAAAAAAATAAAGGTATTTTTTATCCACGCATTCCTTATTGTTAAATTTGTTATTAATTTAGATCTTTTTTTTACGTACATAAATAATCAATGGATAAATTTGTGATCATAAGACCTAGAATAAATCAACCAATTTCAACTCCATTATTCAATCTACAACCATCTAAAGAGTCACTCGATGTAAGTAAATTACCTTCCAATCCAAGATTGCGAAAGAAGATAGATGACTACCATCCAAATGACCAAGATAAAATAAGAAGATATTATTTGCAAAAGAAACCTTACCAACCACGCCAACATGAATTTCCATTGAAGAAGATTAAAAATCAATCTAGAAGATTTTGTGTATTGTGGTTTGACAAATATAAATCATGGATTGAATATAGCATTTCAAAACACGCCATTTTCTGTTTATGTTGTTATTTATTCCCGGAAACAAATGAAACTACTTTTACTTGTAAGTCAAATTTGTTTATTAATTTCCTTATAACTTAATTGATTTTTTTAATCATTAATGTTGTTTTTCCTTTTGGATTGATCATTTTTTGCAGCTAGAGGTTTTTCTAAATGAAATAAATCAGAATATTTGAAACATGTTGGGAGAGATAATAGCCATCACAATGTTGCAAAGAGTAAATGTGAATTTTTGATGAATCAAAATCAACACATTGAAACTCATTTCAATCGACACTCTTCAATGGCTCATGCAGAATACAAACAAAGGTTACAAACTTCAATTGTTATTGTTAAATATCTCTTAATTCATGGTCAACCATTTCGTGGTCATAATGAGTCAGAAAGTTTATTGAATCGAGACAATTATTTGGGTTTTTGGAAGGCTTTGGGAGAGATTCATGCCGATTTTAAAAAATTGTGGGACAATGCTCCTAAAAATAATACACTTTCTAGCTCAACAGTTCAAAAATAAATATGTCGTTGTGCAACTAAGGAAACAATGAAGAAATTGATTGAAGAACTTAATGATTCTTATTTTTCATTATTACTTGATGAAGCTCGAGACATATCTACTAAAGAACAAATGGCAATTGTGTTACGGTTTGTTAATTCCAAAGGATATGTGATTGAACGTTTTTTAGCAATTGTTTCAGTTTCAACACAAAAGCTTTAACATTGAAAGCTGAAGTTGAAGCAATATTTTCAAAACATCGATTGAGTTTTTCAAAATTACGAGGACAAGGTTATGATGGAGCAAGCAATATGTCAGGTACATGTTAAATTATTTGAAATATTAATTTAATCTTATGTATAACTATTTTTTTTATATATCATATTTTAGGTGCATTCAATGGTTTTCAAGCTTTGATCCAAAAAGAACACCCGTCAACATATTTTGTTCACTGTTTTGCTCATCGACTTCAATTGACACTAGTTTATGGGGTAAAACATCTTGAACGAGTATCAACGTTTTTCTTTTATGTCTCAAATATTACAAATTTGATTGCATCTTCTTATAAAAGAATGAGTTTGTTGCGAGAGAAACAAAAGGAAGAAATATTACGAGCACTTGAATATGAAGAGATAGAAAGTGGCATAGGTTTAAACCAAGAATTGATTTTAAAAAGAACGAGTGATACAAGATGGAGTTCTCATTATAACTGTTTACTGAATCTCATAATATTATTTCCTTCAATTATAAGCATTCTTGATGATATTACACAAGGAGAAGAATCAGTAGATCATAAAAGAGAGGCATCCATCTTTCTGAATTATATGCAGTCTTTTGAATTTGTGATTATTTTGTATCTTATGAAAAAAAACATTATCTAAAACGTATCACCTTCTCAATATGCGGATGGTGATGTCGGCTATCAGAATGAACACCAGAATGAGAAAGCTCCAATTCCAGTAGGTAGCAACTATCGTTGTGAGGATAAAAAGAATCACAAGATTGGGAGGAAGAAGAAGAAGAAGAAGAAGAAGAAGAAACAAGTCTAAAAGGTAAACTTGAAATTATATCTTTTATTCATTAATGATTGCAGTATTTATACATTGATTTACAACTGAATTATAACAAATCAACTGCTCTAATCTTCTGTAGTTAGTTACACAAATAAGTAGTTAGTTAACTTTTATTTAGGTTTAATACTCCCCCCTCAAATTGGGGATGTAAGGTCCTTAATGTCCAATTTGACTAATACTTTACGTATTTGTGTTTCTCCAACACATTTAGTGAATATGTCAGCTAGCTGATTCTTTGTTTCAATATATTCTAGAGCTATTTCTCTTGTTACTAGCTTTTCTCTTGTGAAATGGCAATGCCATTTCAATGTGTTTGGTCTTCTCATGAAAGACTGGATTATCGGCTATATACATTGCTGATTTGTTATCACACATGATTGTAGTTGGCTTTGATAATTTGATGCTCATTTCTAAGAGTAATTGTCTTAGCCAGACTACTTCTCCAGTTACTGATGTCATGGCTTTGTACTATGCTTCAGCTGAGGATAGAGAGACTGTTTTCTGCTTCATTGATTTCCATGTTATTAAACTATCTCCTAAGAAAATACAAAAACCAGCCATTGATTTTCTTGTTAGGGTGCATGAACCCCAATCTGCATCACAATATGCTTTAAGCTCTAGTGGCTTGTCCTTATATATCATTACTCCCTGTCCAGGAGATTGTTTTAAATATTTTAGTAGTTTGTACACTGCATCTAGATGTAATTGAGTTGGTTTTTCCATGAATTGGCTCAGTGTCCTTACAGTAAATGTAATGTCTGGCCTGATAATGTTTAAGTATATTAATCTTCCAATTAATCTCCTATAGATAAATGGATCAGTTAGAGCCTTAGTCTTATCATTTCTCCAATCAATACCTCTTTCCATAGGTATTTTGGAGATTTTGGCTCCCAATAGTCCAATCTCATTAATTAGATCCAATGTGTATTTTCTTTGTGATAAGAAAATATCTTGGTCTGAGTGAGCTACTTCAATTCCTAGGAAGTAATGTAATCTTCCTAGGTCCTTTATTTTGAAGTGTTTTGTATTTGTTGTTTTAATGAACTTATATATAATTCACAGCTTCCTGTGATTATTATATCATCTACATATATGATTATATATGTTATTTTCTGATTTCTCTCTCTTATTTCTGAATAAGGAATAATCAGATTTGCATTGTTTAAAATCCAGATTTGTTAGAACACCTCTTAATTTGGCAAACCATTGCCTAGAGGCTTGCTTCAATCCATAAATTGATTTTTTTAGTTTACAAACTCTTCCATCTCCCTCCTTGAGGTAACCTAGAGGTAGTTTCAAATAGATTTCTTCATCAAGATCTCCATAAAGGAAGACATTATTAACATCTAATTGATGCAATTGTCATCCTTTTTTACATGCTATGGTTATTAATACCTTTACTGTGGTTATTTTAGCCACTGGTGCATAGGTTTGATAATAGTCAAACCCTTCTATTTGAGTGAAGTCTTGAGCTACAAGCCTTGCCTTGTATCTTTCAATTTCTCCATCTTGTTTGTATTTTATTTTATAGATCCACTTTGATCCTACCATCTTCCTCTCATTTGGTAGTGTAGTTAACATCCAAGTATCATTGTCTAATAAGGCATTCATTTCATTCTTCATTGCCTCCACCCATTTTGGGTCCTTTGATGCTTCTTTATAATTTTTAGGCTCATTATTGTTGCTTATATTCTTAATGAGCTTCTTGTGTTTATTTTTTAATCTATGATATGAGACATATTTTTGTAGAGAATGTTTGGTGCTGAAATTTGCACTTTCATATCCTTCTTCATCATAATAATAGAAATCATTATTTCTATTCTGAGTTTTTATTCTCTCATAAGTTTTCTTTTTATTCTGAATTTTGTTACCTTCTTCTTTGGTACTTGAGTCTTCTGAATTTGATGAAATACTCATGTTTGAGTTACTCATCATGTTTATATTATTTTCATTTTCTAAAAGACTATTGTAGTTTGTATCATTGTTGTTTGAACCAATCTTGTTTTTACTGGTTTCTTCAGTTATATTATTATTTAACATTTCTGAATTTTCTGAGTTTGCTGAAATACTCATGTTTGAGTTACTTATCATGTTTATATTATTTTCATTTCCTGAAAACTATTGCAGTTTGTGTCCTTTTCTGAGGTTTTTATTGAATCTTTGTTTTTATCCTTATCATGATCATTATCGTTTTTATAACCATGTTCCAATAAAAGATTTTTAATTTGTGATCTGTGATATTGTACAGATTCATTTCTTTCTTTTGCCATCTCCTTAATTGTTTTATCCATATCTTTTTGAGATGTTATTTATTGTTTATTTATCTCATTTTCAGAGATTTGTTCTGAATCTGTCCAATATTCATCAGTTGTCAAGTTCACTGATCTGTTTTGATATTCTGAACTTGGTTCCAATGTTTTAGGATTTTCAGATTCAATTTCTTCTTCTTCATCTGTGTAAAGATCTAAATTATTTTGTTCAGAAATGTTCTCTATCTTTTTCTCTTTATTAGGGTTGTGTATGTTGTGGTTATTTCCACAATCTTTTTTATTTTTATTTATTTCTATCAGATCAGATAGATCATTGTTTGATGTATCTAAAAAACTGATAAATCTATCAAACACTGTTTGATTCGTATCAGTTATCTTGAAATTTTCTTTTATTAATTTATATGGAAATACATGCTCTTTAAAGATTACATTTCTACTGATAATGAATTTTTCAGTAGCAATGTCTTGAATTAAATATCCTTTAATTCCTTGGATGTATCCTAGAAATACTCCTCTATTTGCTCTATTTGAGAATTTATTTTCTCTATTGTTATTATTTGCATAGCAAAGGCACCCCAAAGTTTTTAGGCATTTGTAATTTGGTCCCTTATTATTTAGTATTTCATAGGGTGTTTTATTATCTAGTGATTTAGATGGTATTCTATTTAAAATATGTGTTGCAGCTAAGATGCATAATACCCAGAATTTTATGGGTAATGATGCTTGTAATTTCAAAGCTCTAGCAATATTAAGTATATCCTTATGTTTTCTCTCCACTCTGCTATTTTGTTGGGGAGAGTAAGGACAAGAAAATTGATGTAGTATCCCATTTTCTTTAAAAAAAATGTTTAATTTCTCTGATGTGAACTCTAACCCATTATCAATTCTTACTTGTTTGATTTGGGCTTTAAATTGAGTCTTAATCATTTTTATATGAGAAGTTATTTTATCATATACTTATGTTTTTGTTTCCATTAAGTAGATCCAAACTAATCTACTTTTGTCTTCAACAATTGTTAAAAAATAGAATTTATTGTTGTATGTTAAGTGAGGAAATTTGCCCCATATGTCGATATGAATTAAGTCAAAAACATTTTGAGAAGAGGTATTACCCTTTTTATATGGGAGTTTCTGTTGTTTAGCTAATGGACAAATATCACATGTAGAATGAAAAAGATCGCACTTTATTGAATCATCAATTGTTATTCTATTACATGAATTTTTAGTTAAAACATTTATTTTTTAAAAAGACACATGCCCAAGTCTGTTGTGCCATGCTCTGGCCTCTGAAACTCCACAAGCTATGGCATTCTTTAGGAACCAATAAATTCCATTTATTGATTTAGCCAGACCAATCAGTTTCCATGATGCTCTGTCCTGAAAAAAACAGTTATTACCATAAAAAATGACAAGTAATTGTTTTTCTTTTGATAGTTTTTCCACAGATATTAGATTGGTGCAAAACTTGAAATGTAGTATACATTCTGTAATGTAATATAGGGAGATATAGTATAATGTCTCCTATTTCTTTTACCTCATGAATTTCTCCATTTGATATTACCACCCATATTTTATAAGGAGTGGGTCTTAAATTGATAAAAAAAACGCTTTGTTTCCACTCACGTGGCTAGAAGCTCCAGAATCACAGATCCATAATTCATTTATTAAATTACTATAAGATTTAATATTGAGTTTATTACCTGCATTATTTTTGATGAATTCTTTCAGAAGTTTGTAATCCTCCTCTATGAGCTCTATGTTTGCAGTGTTGGCTACCTTTAGCTTTGGTTTCTTTTGCTTTTCATCATCTCTTTCTAGTTTCTTCTTTGGATATTCTACTAAATGGTAGCAATCCTGCTCAATGTGCCCATAAAAATGACAAGAATTACACCGTGTGTTGGTGTTTAATCTTTTGCCCTTCTTGCTAAATTTCCATTTTTCAGAATTCAATGGCCATTCTGGCTTCATTTGCATTTTATTTACATGCATTGCAGACTCTATTTGCTTCATGGTGATTGTAATTGGTCATGCTCATCACATTCTTCAATTGTTTTTCTTCAGTTATTACTGTTGAGTATGCTTGATTGAGATTTGGAAATGGCTTGGTGGACAAGGTTTGGCTTCTTACTGTCCTGTAACCTTCATTCAGTCCTAATAGGAACTGAATTACCCTATCTGCTTCTACTTCACATAACCATTCTTTCATTCCCCCACAGGTGCATTTTGATTTCTTGATAATATCATCAAGACTATCCCAAATTGCTCTTAGTTTATTGAAGTAAATGCCTACAGGATCATTATTTTGAAATAGATTGTTTAATTGATACCTGAGTTGGTATCTTACCTGACCATCTCCTTGACTGAATCTTTGTTCTAAATCCGTCCATGCTTGAAATGCGCTATCTGCATTTTCCAGGGCATCAACTATGTTCTTTTCGACAGAGTTTATAATCCAAGATTGTACTACACCATTAACCATTCTCCAGGCTCCATGCTCTTCATATGTGATGTCTGTTGGTTTTACAATTGTTCCATCCAGAAAAACTTCTTTCTTTCTTGTCACCATCCATCTCATAATTACCTTGGACCGTGTAGGATAGTTTTCATTTCCCACAAGCTTTTCTTGGACAACTATTTAATTTTGTGTGTCAGATGAGTGTAAGTAGTACGGGCTTGATCTTGTTGTCATCGCCTTCTCCATATTGAATGGATGGTTTTTCAAGCTGGAATTCGTTGGTGACTCGTTGGCGATGCTTTCTTCTTCATTGGACATCTCTACCTCTATTGACATTTTCAACAAATTTCCGACGGTGAACAACAAATTTTCCGGCAGAACTTCAGAGTTTGTTTAGTGCGGAATCAGTGATCACTCTTAGCAAATGATACCATAAAACGTATCACCTCCTCAATATGCGGATGGTGATGTCGGTTACCGGAATGAACACCAGAAAGGGAAAGCCCCGATTCCAGTAGGCAGCAACTATCGTTGTGAGGATAAAAAGAATCACAAGATTGGGAGGAAGAAGAAGAAACAAGTCTAAAAGGTAAACTTGAAATTATATCTTTTATTCATTACTGATTACAATATTTATACATTGATTTACAACTGAATTATAACAAATCAACTGCTCTAATCTTCTGTAGTTAGTTACACAAATAAGTAGTTAGTTAACCTTTATTTAGGTTTAATATTATCTATTTAGGTTTATTTAGGTTTATTGCAACGAAAGGAACAAGATATCGTGAATGCGATGGAAATGATGTTTAATTCTAAAACTCGTTTGCAAATGCTACGTGATGAAGGTTGGGAAATATTACTAACTACAACATCAACTTTTTGTCTAAAGAATGAGATCAATGTTCCTATAATGGAAGACAGTTTTATCCCTCTTGGTAGATCAAAACGTTTACTTCAGAAGATAACAAATATTCATCGATATCGTGCTGAATTATTTTATCTAGTTATTGACAAGCAGTTGAAAGAGTTGAATGATTGTTTTGTAACATCAAACATAAATTTAATTCAATGCATGAGTTGTTTGATGCCGGATAATGAATTTCGTTCTTATGATAAAACAAAAGTACTGAATTTAGCGAAATTTTATTCTATGGATTTTTCTACTGTTGACATTAAAGCTCTTGAAGATGAACTGTCAGAATACATTTTTTATGTACTTAATAACGAAGAACTTTCGAATTTGAATGGAATTGGAGAGTTGACCGTAAAATTGATTGAGAAGAGAAAAGATATCGTTTTTCCTTTGGTATTTCGTTTGTTAAAATTAACGCTCACATTACCAGTTGCGACTGTTTCAGTGGAAAGATCTTTTTCAGCAATGAATCTTGTGAAATTAAATTGTCACAATCCACTACAAGAAATAGGATCTTATATGACGGTCTTTAAATGACGGATTTCCGTCGTCATAAGTGATCAATGGCGGAAATCCGCCATTTAAAGACCGACAGGATGACCACCGCCATTATAACCCTATAACCGCCATCTAAAGACCGCCATCTATTATTCATCCCCATTTCTCACCAAAAAAAATATACATGGCGGATTTCCGCCATCTAATCTGAAAATTTTCGCGGAAACTGAAAATTATAAGATGGCGGACATCCGTCATGTAAAATGTGGCGCGAAAAAAGTTGGCGCCAATTCATCGATGACGGTTAATTTTATTGATGGCGGATGTCCGTCGACTATCTTTGTAATATTAGATGGCGAAAATCCGCCATCATAAGTACGTCAGGCGGTTACCTGCGTATATAGATGGCGGACATCCGCCATCTATAACTGGGAGAGGGTGGTTGGCCCCATATATAGATGGTGGACGCCCGCCATGTAAACCTTAGTATAATAGTGATTACAGTGAATAGATGAACATGGAAAAATGATTACAGTGAATAGATTACAATCAAAGAAAAAATGGGAAATGGGGATGTTTATACAATCAAAGAAAAAAACATTACAGTGAAAACGTGAAAGAAATCATACCTTCACACCACGGAACGAAGATCGGCGGGAGGGGACGACGACGACGACGGGAGTCGGCGATTCGGCACAGGGAGAACTTTTCCGGAAGATTTTTGAGACAGTAAACGGCGGTGTCTGTCGATTTGGGATTTTTATTAACCCCAAAACTTACATGTAAGTACACTTAAGTGCCGCCATGTAAGGTGGAAAAGTTCGCCCAATCGAAATTTGGGCAGGATTTTTCCGTCTGATTCCCTGAAAACTTAACATGGCGGACATTCGTCATGCTAAGTCAAATTAATCGGGTAATCGGGCTAATTTTGGGAGGAGATTCGAAATTTTGGGCGGGATATTTTAGATGGCAGAAATCTGCCATCTAAACACCACCATCGAAAATAAATTTGAACCGCCGTCGAGCCAAAACCTTTCCTCGGCGGACTTAAAGAATAGATGGCGAATATCCGCTATAAAAACAACTGAATTATTGATGGCGGAAATCCGCCATTTAAAGGCCGTCATACAATGTCCTTTTTTTGTAGTGATCGTATGGATGATACTTGGTTGAATGATATTTTAGTAACATATGTTGAAAATGATTTATTTTCTAATGTAGTAATGATGATATTATGTATCGGTACCAAAATATGACACCTGGTCGAAAACATTTGGATTGATTTTTTTTTTAATTTAGTTAAATGATTTAAAATTAGCCCTCCGAAGAAAAAAAATCCTGGATTCGCCATTGCTCGAGGTCATATCTCAATTTATTCCAAATGAATGGTTTAAATTAGTATCTCAAAAGAAATCTCACTACAAGAAATAAAATCTTGTATGACGGTCTTAAGATGACGGATTTCCGCCATCATAAGTGATCAATGGCGGAAATCCATTATCTTAAGACCGTTAGGACGATGACCGTCATTATAACCCCATATCCGCCATCTAAAGTCCGTCATCGATTATTCATCCTCTATTATTCATCCGCCGTCTCATTTTTAATATCTCAGCTGAATCTCACCTAGTTTTTTCTATTCATGTTGACCTTCTATTAGAGAACCTTCCCTTTATTAGAGACTCAGACACCATAGCTAGTGTGATCTTTAATCAAGTTGGGTTATCTGCTAGAAGACATTCTCCATCTCCTATGTTCATTGGAGAGTGGAGACCATGTTCATCTCAAAGGTTATCTGCTTTCTTTTTTTCTAACTTGGATGAAAATAATAAATAAATAAATATTTTTCTGACTTTTTTTTTGAAACAATTAAATTTCATTAAAAATTTGAGCAATGTCCAAATTATATAAAGTATAAAAATATAAAACATAAGTAAAAAAAATAAACAAGAAATCCATTGACTTTTCTCATTAAGTATGTAGTCTAGTTATATAATAACTGTCTCTTATACTTTTCATCATAGATGTCTCCAAAGAATGATAACAACTCTTCTTATAACACTTCAGATTAAAGAAAATACTGATATTTTTAATGACCTCCTTAAAAACTATCTAAAGAGGCCTACTGACATATTTTTCCTGACTTGGATGAAAAAGCAAAAAACACAGTAAATAAACAGTAAAAATTACTACATAGTATTTCACTGGTAAATGAGAATTCTGTAGCGAAACAGGCACATTAGATAATTTACGTATGCAATACATCATATCCTGTTATTTACTTATTTACACCTTATCTTTAGCTTAGGTTTGGAGTGAGTAGTATGATGGATGAACTTAGGTTAGTAGATTGTTGTACCACATCCCATGAACTTGACCTGATACCTTAACCATGACAAGCAACACATCCAATGCTTCAACAAGTTGATCAATGAGAAGCGAAGCTCCCACGCGTCGAAGGGCAGCATTTGCAAGGCTCCTTCCATGGTTGCCATGTCCGCCCAACATGATACCGCGACATGCTAAGTAAAACGATCTTGACATGCTTTCAAATACTGCATCACCTGTTTGCAAACTCTTCACAACCATTCTGGACATTACTTCTTTCTTTTCTTCAAGATTTATACCTAAGGATGCTGCGCTGCAGATGCTGATGATGGTATCAATTATTTCTAATATACTCACGTCCTTCGATTTATCTAATAAGTTAAGGAGATCCATCACGGTATTAGAGACTAAAGTGTCGACTACATTCATGTTTTTTGTTGTCGTGCCGTCACTAATGATTTGGCGAAGAACCAAGGTGCTGCATGCAAATTATAAACCATAATAAGAGTAAATGATTGAAATAAAATGCATATGAGTTTAAAAGAAGTAAATAAATAAGTTTACGGTTATATGATTAACCTTGTGGCGATAAGAATCAAGTTCTGCAGTTTCTTCTGCACTGCTTTCAATCTTGAGAAGTTGAGCATAAGAGTTTCAGGCAGTGTTTCTTTGGTCAATTCTTCTGTTCTCCACACAAGCTTTATCAACCCAAGTCTCAGCAAAACATCAAGTCTTTCTCCTTTGCATTCATTATCACTATTACCTTTACCAGACAAGGAAAGTTAAGAAAATTTAATTCAAACATTCTACTCACATAAAATCCACGAATGTACCTGAATTAGAGCTTGATGCATTAGATGATAAAGAATATTTTGGAAACAATGCAATGTTTCCGCCACTTTTCAGAGCAGTTGCATGAGGAAGACCCTGTAAAAAGAAAGTATATGATTCATTTTAAAACACCGCAATAATTGGGAATCAATGAAAATGATCTCTCTCTTACCTGAGTCGCTGCTTCTCGTGTTATTGAAGAGGCAAGGGAATTGGTGTGTTCATCCCATTCGACTAATGTGTTATGCAGAGTACACACCCACTGTGTTGTGAATGGTAGTTTCATCTGAGTATCAGAGGGAAGTCCATACTTCTTACTAAATGCATTTTGAAGATAAGCCACACCAGAAGGACCTTTTAAAATTGGTACAATCATCTCGATGCGTGCTTTGCTTATTTTTTGCTTCAGTATCTGCAAGTATACAAGGGAGCAATGATGGAATGAAAAAAAGAAAATCTACATTAATATTTAACAGAACTCATTTTTTAATTAGAACTTAGAAATCAGTCGGAAAAAAAAACCTGTATTTCCTCCAATACAAACTTAAGGGCTTTAACGATTGGAACCACTGAGGTGTTGTTCAGCTTCCCATCACTTGATAAAGAGAATTCCGAAAGTTCACTTAATAGTTTTTGGTGAGCCATCTTCATTTCATCTTCACTAGCAGGATCAGACATCTTCCGCAGCATGGACAATGCATAGTCCAGAATTTTTCCAAGATAATCCATATCATGAGATCCTGACTCCAATATCTACAATGAGTAAACATAAGATTGGCACCATTAGGTATAATGCCTTATTAATGGTTCATATCTCATGCACACTTTCTTTCTTCCATTCATGTGTAGTGACTCAAAGTAGATATATACCTGAGTAAGAATTTCGATATCAATGCTATCATGAATCTCTTGCTTCCAAAGTCTAGGTGCCATTTCACACAACTCAACCTTCACTTCACTTACAAGACCAACTATACGGCTGTAATCAGATTTGTTATTCTCAAGAGAATCGATGACTCCGTCCCAGAAAGCTTTTTCCATTGTCTCCTTAATTTTTGCCTGCAAAATACCACAGCAGAAGTGAGAAATATTATTTTTGGAGTTTTTCAAATCTCAAATAATATACAAATACATACATATACAAATATACCTTCAAAATAGTATCGTTATCGTCATTGGTCTCAAAGACAGAAACATGATTCTCATGAAGAAACTCATTGATAATAATTTCATTACTAAAATCTTTTACCAATGTATCTAATTCACTTTGAGTGGATTGTGCTCCATCTACAAACAGGGAGCGAACAACAGTTTTTGATCTTGTGACATTCTCATCAGAATCTACCGCTTCTATCAATTCTGGTGAAACGTTAGGTGAAGAAGACAGTGCTGGAGATGAGATATGGGACACTGGAGTTAAACTCCCATTCTCTTTTGCCTCAAAATATTTGACCCTCATGTCAGATAATGCAGCTTCCATACGCACAATTCCATCATCTCCACTCAGGTTTTTCACATTATTTCGTAAAAGTTTTTGGTCTTCGGCAACCTAGGATAACAGTGAAGAAATTGTAAACCAAGCTGTTTTTGAATAGACTTTAATATGATATACAAACATCAATAAAAGAAAAGGGAGAAAACAGTGAGAGTGAATTGAACTTTTATTCACCTGCTTCTGAATAGCCTTTGTATCGTGAGTAAGAATACCAAGCTTCCCATCAGATGTAAACTTGCAAGTTTGCATCATTGAGAGCTCAAGTTGGCAAGCAGCTCTCACAAGATCATCCTCCAGTGATCTTGCATCTTTGACTTTCCACACAACAAATTGGTACAGGTATGAATGCCAAGCCGCATCAAATGCTACCAGTTGGGATCTAAAACTATGTGGTTTTGTTGATGAGGAAGTATTAGGACCACTTAATATGATCTCAATTAACAACTCCAACTCCCGAACAAAAATAGCAGCTGAGTCTGCAAGTTGACTTTCACGTTCTCCTTGATCACTGAAAACTGCATCAGGATTTCCCAATATCATATAAGCACAAAGCACCACCCTCACTGCATATCTTGATAACTTTTGAGTCTTCTGACTTTTGTGTTCCTTCTTTATCTGTGTCCTCCTTCTTGTTGTTTTGCTAGATGACGAAGCTCTTCGATTGGGAGAAACTAAATGTTTCAAAAGATGATCCAAATTTTCAGACCCAGAAAGATTGGATGATTGTGAAAGTACAAAACGATTTTCCAGACGGTCAAGCAGAGATTTTACAGTTTTGAGGGTTGTGGCTGACTGAATGTGATATGCAAGTTTCTCAAATGGCATGGACAAAACACGCCTCTCATTAATCCCCAAATTCGTGTATTCTGTGGCTAGACTGAATGTGGTCCTTCTGCTTCTCACAAACTTCCTCCAGCAACTGAATAAAATATCCTCAAATTACCTAATAAGTGTCATGATAATCAACAGAACTTTGGAATGTAAAAAAATTGTGATGTTCTCCACCTTGCTAATTTTCTAGACAGAAAATCGCCATGCTTCAATCTCCGAGTAGGATTATGAAAGTTTCCTCTCAATCTTAAATACTCCTCCCTTTGCAGCCTTGCCTGTTCAATGTCAAATCATTAATACATAAATGTATACAAAATAAAAGCTATCAAGAACACTATGTACCCTTTGAATTCGATCGTCTAACTGTTCTTTCAATCTTTTCCTCTCAACTTCTCTTTGATGGCACACAAATTTTGCAACACGGCGTGCCTGCATGACACGAGCATGAGCCTTTTTCTTCTCTGTCTCCATTAATCTCATCCGTTTCTTCTCAGCAGCAGCTCTTTTCTGATTAATTGAAGCTCTTATTCGTTCTTTGTATTTATTTTCCCTGTTTGTTCTTTGTAGCAATGATCGTGCTGATCTTTCCTTAAGAGCAGCTCTTCGCTGCAAATTGGCATTCTGAAGAAGCGTGCGATTTACCTCAGCTTGTTGCACACGATGCTCAACTTTTGTACCAAGCTTCTCGCGTTTTTTCTTGAAGAACAGTTCCACTCCGGTTTTAGCAGCCTGTCTTATTTCATCTAAACGAGCTAGGCGGACCTGTTCTTTTGTCAGAAGACTCAACCTGCATTTTCGATCAAACATCTAAGAATCACGATAAAAAATGTCTTCCATCTTCTTTTAGAATAAGAAAACAAAACGTCAAACAATATATCTGAAATACCTCTTCTGTTCTGCTGCAAAAAGTTTTGCTTCGAGTCGCTGCCCAAGGTCTTCATCTTGAGACGACCATGATGGACTCTTTGGTTTCGAACGAGCCTTGCTTGACAACCACTCGTGAAATTTCTACAAAAAAACAGAATATCACAATTCAAGCAATGAGATTTTGGATTGAATCAAACACAGCTATAGATAGAGAAACAATACCAAAACAGATATGAAGAACTGAAAAAGAAGAACAGATATGAAGAAGAATGTTTATTCATACATATTAAAATCCTGAAAATAAATAAATAAATACCAAGAAGTGAAATAGTATGTTGGAAACATCAAAACCGGGTAAATTCTTCTTTTTGTTTGACAAAATCGATTTATCGATGGAATCATGGAAGAAGAAGAAGAAAAAAAGGAAGTTAATCTTTTTAATTCGAAATTTTGGAGAGTGAAAAAAAAAATCGATTTATTGCTGTTTTTTTAAATTCAAACAAAACAGAAAAACACACTTGGAAATTGGAATATAGGGAGGGAAAAAAAAGAAACAACGACAATACCTTTCGTCTAAGATCAGCTTCTCGAAGCTTCGCATCGATCTCCTCGGCGGTGCAAGTCCCAGCTTTACTCTCCGACAGTCTCTTTTGAATCCTCTTCGGCATCTTCACCGACGCCGAGCAATTCATCGGCATCGCATCACCAGCCATGAAGAAGTCAAATACAAGTCCCACCGACGAATTCTTACCCGATTCATCCCAATCGGCACCCATGTAATCGACCAAATCCCTCAACGATCAACCACGCTTCAAATGGACGAAGATATCTGTCTCTTCTTATCTCCAATCAATCAAACGATCCCTTTGCATCCGTGACTTCCTTTAGAGTTTAGGTTTTCCTCGCCTACTTTTGTTCTCTTCTCCTCGCCCAAAGTTTCCGTCTCTTCCTTTCTTCGTTGCCTTTTGGTTCTTCCAGTCGTCTGAGAAAAAAGCTGATGGCTTCCTTTTTATACACGAAGAAAGTAAAGGAACGAAGAAAAGAAGAGAGGATCGGAATTGTCTAACGGAAAGGAGAGGAGGGTTTAACGGCGCCGTTTACCTCTCCAGTCCCTCTCCGTTCCGGTGGCTTATTCGAAATGACCAAATTGCCCACATTCTATGAAACTCTGGGACCATTTTATCGTTGCTTTCTTCTCCCCCCAATCTCTCTCTTTCGGTCATTCACCCACACAGTTTAATCGGTCAAAAACTTGTTTAGTACATTTCCAATTTTCGAATGTCCACAATAAAGATAAATTAAAATTACCTTATGTCTTTACTTAGTGATTTATTAATTTTTTTTAATAACTAAAGATTTTTTTTACGTGGTATCTAATTACTAAAATAATGTATTATGCTATACACTAACACATATACAACACAAAATAATGTACTACAAAAAATACTAACACATGTACATAGAGTGTCAAATAAAACTATACTCGTTGGGAAGCTCGTTAAACTTAACGAACCAAAGTCGAACTTAGACATTCCAAGTTTGGTGGCTCGGTAAGAGGAGTATAATAATAAAAAAAATGAGTATATAACTTAGATGGTAAAATACTTGTTTAGCATGAGTTCGATATCTTACTTCTCCAAAATATTTATTTTAACCTGTAATTTCAGGTTATGTTCGAACTCGAGCATGACTTTGCGAGCTCGAGCCTTAGCAAATCATTAACGAATTGAGCCCGAGCTCGGCCAAACCAGGCTAGGTGAGCTCGAGTCCGAGCCTGGATAACTCCTTAACGAGCCGAGCCCGGATAACTCCTTAACGAGCTGAGCCTGAATAACTCTTTAACGAGTCGAGCCCGAAATTGGATAACTTCTTAACAAACCGAGCCCGAGCCTGACTCAATAAACTAAAGCTCGGTTCGGCTCTTTTGACACCCTACATGTACTTGATTAATTTAACGTATTTTGATTTCGACACAACTGATAATTACTCTATAAATATAATTCCATCACATGTTTTCTTGAGATGTGAATAGTAAAAATATTGTTCAAAATTAAATATAGTAAAATTTTATAATAGTATAATAGTTTGGTAAAAATTGTTTGGTAAAAAATAGTATAATAATCTTTAATTAATAACGTGGAGTGGTAGTGCGGTGCCTAAACAACCTACCTACCCTACTACCTACGATTCCGTGTACACTATCTAATAAGATGAGGTTATAATGAGTTGACAAGAAAAGGGTAGTTTGGTCAAATTACACTGATGGTAACGGAAGTACTCCCCCCTCCATTGGATTCGGCCAAACAGAAGGTAGAAAAAAAATAGAATTATAAATGTAGACACTAGATGACTAGACACGTTATTTTAAAATGAGGTAGACACGTAGACTTCCACGTGTCCTCGTTTCCTTATTTTTGAAAAGACCAAACTGGACTGCAATCGACGAGTCCCTCTCGATCAACGACACCAAATCTAAAATCCATTGGGTTAGCCAATTAGCCGTCTATTACTAAGTTACTGCTCACCCCATCCTTGTTTCTTTATTAAAATAATAATAAAATATAAAAAAAATCAGTTGAAATAATTTCGCTCAAATGATTTTAGTATTTTACGATAATAAAAATGTAGATAATCATTTTATGGTCTGCGATATTTCATGATCGTGGAGGGAGATGGAATTTTGAAGCTGACATTGACGGTGAGTTATAATGGCGTAGACAGAATCTATCTATTTATACAATAATTGACACAAATATAATAGTGGGGTAAGTTTTTTGTGCTTAGTATTTCAAAAAATCTTGACCATTACGACGTCGTACATAAGTTAATGTCTTTTGTTGTATATTTTTTTTCGTCGTACATATGTTAGTGTCTTATCCATTATATTATTTTACGATGATTTTAACATTTTTACGATATCTTATAAAAAAAATAATGAGGATTATATTACATATATATATACAAATGATACACGACTATTGTTGTGAGTGGCCGACCTCCTCTAGCTAGTTGCATATATTAATTATTTCCATTGTGAGTCAGTGACCCACTTGATGTCTTATGTACGTACATTACTTAACAGGTCTGTATTTGTTTGATGCAACCGTGATGGATATATATATGGACATATATAAAAAGGCTATCTATTGAAGTTATCACACAGTTTTTCGTTGACAATTAGATGCAATAATTAGTATGTTCTACAATACTATGTACGTCACGTAAACTAGTAGTTACGTACACAACTCGATTAGTCTAATTGATCACAGTCATTATTAAAAGAGTTGTAATTCAAGATTTGAATTTCATTATATATAACTAGATTACATAGTTAATGAAAAATAGTCAGGTTTTTTATTCATTTCTTTTTACTTACTTTTGTTTTATATTTTTATATTTTATGTAATTTGTACACCCTTATTTTTAAAAAAAAATTAATTACTTTTTAAAAAAATTAATAATTTTTTACAAATAAATTGATAAGCAAATTGATAATATTATATAAGATAATAAATGATAATATTATATGAGATAATTAAATTACCATCATTCATTTTATTCTCAATTGTGTCACAAATTTCAAGATAATATAAATGGAAAATAAACTTAAACTCAAAGTCTCAAATCATAATTTTGTAAAAAAAAAATTAAAGTATTTTTCTATTACAAACAATCAAACATATAAAATTTGCAAAAATGATTCAAAAAAACACTTTTAACGCAAATACACCCTTGAACAAGTAAGGAGTTTGCTTTAGAAACAAATTAAGGCAACCCATCATTTTATTTGGAAGGGTTGAACTCATGACAATGTTTTTTGTTCAAAAAATGTGATGATACAGAAGAAGAAGAAGAAATATTTTTTTTAAAGAAATACTAAATGTTGGACAAATATAATTATAATATTATTGGAACAACAAAAAATACTCTCAGCGTCTTAAGAGTTGTTTATCAGCAACATTCTCTAATTCATTCAAGAGAAGTTTATTCTCCAAACTAAACAAAAAATTCTGCTCTTTCAGGAATTTTTTTTTCAAATAATCTTCATCACCTTGAATCTGGAAATAAGAAAAATTGTCAAGATATACTTAATTTACAATTAAAACTGCACAAAATAATAATACATTTTAATTTACATCAAAATAAGAAATTCAATAACTTGTTATATATTTTAATTAAGAAATTCAATAACTTATTATTTATTTTAATTTTCATGCAAATTTACAAGTTTTTTAAAGACGAAAAACAAAGACATAATGATTTATCAGATGAAAACTGACAATTCTATATTTCAATAAAATTAAAGATGTTCTTCAAAACCATATTATACTTACTTGTAACGCTTTTATATTTCTTTTCAACGCATCAATGTATATAAGATTATGAACACGAGATCTTTGAGCAAATTGACTGCAACAAATCAAGTTGAGGTTTGAGTAATAAACAATAAATAAAAATGCATACCATTTATTGTAAAAAAGTAGAAAATTGACTACTATTTAAATTGCGTATCGAATTATCGATAAATCATAAATGTGCATGTCATTACCAAACAATGTAAATTAGTCTCCGACCCATTAATTGTAGTAAAATCAGAGTTAAGTTGGGGAAAGCAAGTGATGGATCTCTCTAAACTGTATTATTAACTAGAATATATACACTTGAGGGTAGATCAGATTTTAATTACACGATTTAATTAAGTCATCCCCAAAACATTCAAAAAACTAGAACTACTTAAAGCTAATTACATAGACTAAATTACACTAATTAATATGTAGTTAAAATACTATGTATTTACATTAAGACCATCTTACTACTAGTGTTAGTATGAATTGCGACAAAGGGATGAAATATCAAAAGGTGGTTTCATAACAGAGATTCAATTTCAGAGTCACACAAATTTTAAACAAAAAACTAAATATTTAGCATTGTGTGACGAAAGATAAACTAAAAAAAAACTGATAAAAAATGTTAAAAACTGATAGACTATTCCCAAGATATAGATAGAAAACATACGGTTTAACTCGTGTTTGATCTGAACAACCATTGAGAGGAGTAAAATCCTCCTCTTGTCTTTCAATGTAAGTAGGTATAGCAGCATTTGATCGACTAGTAGATCCTAATGAAAATCTGCCATGAGAGGACACTTTAACACCATCTTGGGATGGATGAATTTGGTGAATTCCTATATTCGTTGGAGCTTCATTTACACAAATTTCCTTTCCCTTATAGTTTCTTGCATTCATATAATGATAATTAGCATGTGCATCTTTTGTACCGGTGAATTCATTACCGTGAGATGATGAATGACTTTGATGCATTCCTATGTTCATTGGAGCTTTAATTGCACAATTTTGTTCCCCCTTATAGTTTTTTCCATTCATATAATAATCATCATCAGATGTATATTGTGTACATTTCATGAATTCATTACCGCGCGGTGATGAATGACTTTGATGCATTCCTATGTTTGTTGGAACTTCATTAATTGCACAATTTTGTACCCCCTTATAGTCTCTTCCATTTATATAATAATAATCACCAGATGTATCTTGTGTACATTTCATGAATTCATTACCGTACGGTGATGAATGATTATGATGCATTCCTATGTTCGTTAGAGCTTCATTAATTGCACAACTTTGTACCCCCTTATAGTTTTTTCCATTCATATAATAATCATCATCAGATGTATATTGTGTACATTTCATGAATTCATTACCGCGCGGTGATGAATGACTTTGATGCATTCCTATGTTCGTTGGAACTTCATTAATTGCACAATTTTGTACCCCCTTATAGTCTCTTCCATTCATATAATAATAATCATCAGATGCATCTTGTGTACATTTCATGAATTCATTACCGTACGATGATGAATGACTTTGGTGCATTCCTATGTTCATTGGAGCTTCATTAATTGCACAACTTTGTACTCCATTATAATTTCTTGTATTCATATGATAAGATTCTTTAGGATTTTCTGAATCATCGAGAAGTTCATCTATCCAGCTAGGATATTCATCAATAATATTACTTTCAGAATTAGCACACTGGTATTGTTCAGGCACATTTTGATTTGTTTCAGAACCATTATTGTTGGAAAATGGCAATCCAGGGTACAGAAATTGTGGGTTTCCACGAAAGTTTGAATTTCCATTCATATTTTCCATTGCTACAAAATGAAATGGGCCCTTGTTAATTTCAGAACACCGAAGAAATAAATCAAAATTGCAAGACACTCTCTCAAAACCATTTATGAAACAATAGGATATTCTTTTAAAAAATAGATATATGAGATTTTCAATCAAATATTTCGCAAAGACACATGAGTTTCAGTAAGAGAATAAAAAGAGAATATTAAAAGTCGTGGAAATGCCAATAAGATTCTATGATAGATTAAAATATCGAAATTTCATAATCCAAATTCAGCATCGATAAAAAAATCAATCCAAATTCAGTCTTATTAATTTAAACATAAAAAGAGAAGCATAGAAATCGTATATGAAGAACCAGTCGATTCTAGAAATATCAACAAATCTCAACACAAGAAAATTCCACACTTTAAAAATCAAATCTGAATTTGTATTTTTATTGAGCATTTGAAAGAAGAAAATGTAAGAATAAAAACTATTTTTTCCCTCTACCAATAGTACCGCTAACAAACCATAAAGGCACAAAGTAAAAAATAAGAGCGGATCGGCATTCGACTATGTAAATTTTGATTCACTCATTATCAACATCATGGTTTAAAAAAATGAAAACAACCTCAATGTAAATTACCAACCGATCAAAAATATGCCAAACCAATTCGAAAACCACAATCACAAATTCACACATCAAAAAAACCCAATAAAGAACACAAATCTCAATATAAAAAAATATCACACATGATCGATCAAATTAACCACCACTGGATACTCCGATTCCATCCCCAAACGTAGTCGAATTCTAATAAATACAGAGAAGAAAATGTACCTTATCAGACTGATTTTGATCGTTGTCGGCTTAACAGATCGACAGAAGAATGTTGATTTCAAAAACAAAAACTACTTCTTCAAAAATTTCTTTTGGATTACTGATGAAAAAACATAAGGAATAACAATTCATTTTATATAGAGTTAAAACCTAAAAATACATGTAAATAGTAACAGAAATTAATATCTATTTCAAGTAAATCGTAATATGAGGTGTTTCTCAAATTGTCCATAAAAGAGTTACTAATTAATTTACGTATGGCTGAAAATAGGGGTGGCAATAATAACACGATTTGTAAAAAAAACATGACAATATAAAATATATTATTATTAATTATGTTTATCGTTTATATAATAAGGGTAAAATAATATTTTTATGTGTAACCCCTAAGTTCTATATAAAAATTATATTTATGTACCTATAAAATAATATTTATAATAGGGGTAAAATAATAACTATGTAATAGAATAAAATAATAAAATGTACCATTAATTATTATCATTAAAATAATAATTATTAATAAAATAATAATAGATTAGTATTTGTGTCGTGTTCGTGTCGATGAAAAAATTAGTCGTTTTCGTGTCTTGTCGTGTTACACGAATTGTCAGGCCTAACTAAAACTGCAACATTAAAAGACGTCTTAATGTTGAAATGAACGAGTCCACATAGGCCCAACCTTTTTTTTGAGTTAAAATCACTGATAATATAAAAGATCTTAACAAAAAGAGGTGCGACCACAAACGGTCTACCTCACGCCCTCCGCGCTTATCCAATTATTTGATTTTACGATCACCTAATCTTCCAAGCCTTTGGGGACTGACTCAATGATTCCTAGAACGATCTATGCCTCATCGTTCTCACATAGTGGGCCTTGGACAATGAGGAGTGTAAAAACTCTGGTGTGCCCATGGCCTCTTTTCCTTTTCCAAGGGAAAACTCTTCCATCACCTTTCGGTCCACTATTTGTAAGTGATTCCACATATCGCTTCTACTAAGACTTAGGAAGATCATTGTCCCTATTGGGCCAGGGGTTCCTATTAGACATGATTGTAAGTCAGTCCATTTACCATACATGCTAGACCTTTGCCGTTGGTAGGTTTGGGTTCTATCTTTATTTGAACCCCCCCACCGCTAGCCTATCGATTACATATTATTATTTGTTCCTACCAAATTTAAGTTACAACAAGCAGTTTAATTTAAATAAAACAGTAAAACAGTAAGATACTAGTTAACTTGGGGCATTCCCCCCTCCTCCATTCCAGCCTTGTGCCATCCTTTGCTCCTGAATTGTCCCTATTTCTTTGTACCTGCTTGGCATGAAAGTTGAGCTGATGTCTTCCACCAATCTTCTCCCAATCTCTTGAGGCCTGGTCCGTCTATCCTTGTGGACCCTCCTGTTCCTTTCTGTCCATATTCCCCACACCACTGCAGCAATGTATGCCCAAGTCATTCCCCAACATATTGAGTTCTTTGTTCTCGCTTGTGCTTCATCCATGACCTGTTTTAAAGATAGACCTGGGTAATCAAACGGGGTTTCGTAGATAATATATAATTCCACAAGTCCTTAGAGAATTTGCATTTGAAGAACACATGGTCTTGTGACTCACATGGTCTTCCACATAAAATGCAATCCGTGGCATCTCCTCCCATTCTACCCGCCCAATCTGCTTTCATAGAAATTTTGGACCATCTAGCTCTCCAAAGTGTCATACTGAATTTTCTCACACTAGTTGTCCAAATTCCCTCCCAATAATTGTCTACCTCCTCTGTTTCCCTTATGGAGTCCCAAGCATTTTTATAAGTTAGCGAAGTCCCTTTGCCCTCCCAAGTACAGTCGTAGTTGGGATCGCATTTGAGGGTTTTCACTATTTCATGTTTATAATCGATTATCTCAGTCCATAAGGCTGAGTCTAAGCTAGGGTGCTTATAAATGCTTAGTAGTCCCCTCCCTCCTACATATCTACCCCTCATCCATGAAGCCCATATGGAGTCTTGGGCGTTCCATATCCTTCCTAGCCTTGTTAGGCTGGCTGCCTCAGCCGACTCATGGTAGCTCCTTAGGCCTAACCCACCCTCCTTCTTGGGTAGCACCACATAGGCCCAACCCACGTATAAAGGCATTGTTGTTAATCTATACAATCCTTACAGCCTTAAATCATTTCATAAAATTGAAAATAAAAGTCATAGTCTCTCATAAACTTATAAAAACAATGTTATGATATTATTAATTGTTAGATTAGTTAATCATAATTATTCTTAGAATTTAGAATTACATTGTGTATGTACCCATTTTTATTATTAGAGTTGATTAAACTTTAATAACCGATTTTTGTTTTGAAGTGTTACTTGTTTTGATTTAAATTAAGCGAAAAGAGACAGAGTTTAAATCTAATTAAGATAGGTAATAATAGAAAATATCTATCTAATTTTCAGTGATTAACATCATGTGTGCATCTCACGATTTTTTTTCTTACATATTTACTCTTTAAAGTTGACTCGGTATCATTCCCACACAATGCACATCTGATCAAACCTTTAAAAACTGTAAAAACAATCCAATTTATTCTCTCTAAATGAAAAAACCTTGATTTTTCTTCGGTTCTTCATAATGGAAAAAAAAAATCCATTTTGGGATGATAACATATCTCTTTCAGTATCACTTCAGAATTCAGAACACAATGAAATACATTTTATCATATCTGTTTAAATAAAAGAATTTTGATTTTGATTATTTTAAATAAAAAATTTATTTTAAAAAATCGTTAAGTTTTCCAGCCAAAGCAACAGTTCAATACTATAGAAAAAACACACGATCTCAAAAATTATATAACACTCCGTATTTTGTCAAAATTAAAAATTTCGATGTGGGGCTTAAAGGAATTAGACCTAGTTAGATTAGGCCAATTACAAACAGAACATAAGATCTGTAATTCTGTAAATTGGAACTAAAACGAATTAAACAAATGTTATAAGTTTCTAACTAGTTATTGTATTAAGTTTACTATGTAGATAATTTGCACGTGACTCATGAAACGAATATTAAACAAACTAAAGGACCAAAGCGCAATAGTTTCAATAAAAGCTTAATGGACCAATTGCGTATGGGCCGATGTTATATTGTAATAGAGTTAGTTATAAAATTAGTTAATTGCAATTGTATTAAATATAACGTTGTAATTAACAATCAATTAATTTGAATGAATTACACTAAACTCTCTCTCACACACAAACGGTAATCTCACAACCGTTGCTACAGTGAAAACCTAAGTTCTTCCCTCTTTCTCTCTTCTTCCTCTGCGTTCGGCCAAATCCGGTGAAATCGCAGCGCAATTAGCTCGCCGTCGTTGTAGAAGCTCCGGTGTCATCTTCTAATAGGACTAAATAAAAAGCTTTTAATAACCTTAGTTGATTTCAGGTCTGTATTTGTTTGATGTAATCGTGATGGATATATATATGGACATATATATGGCTATTTATTGAAGTTACCATACAGTTTTTCGTTGACATTTAGATACAATAATTGGCATGTTCTACAATATTTCAGGTATGTAGGTCACGTAGACTTGTAGTTACACAATCTGATTAGTCCAGTTGGTTGCAATCAATATTAAAATAGTTGTAATTCAGGGTTAGAGTCTCAGTATATGTATTTTAATTTTTTTTATTTACTTATGTACCATGTAACTTAATAAAAAAATATAGACTTGTAGTTTGAAGAATTTTAGTGGAATAATTAAAACTTAAAAGATGTCCAATATTGATTTCAAATTTCAATATCAATAAACTACTGTTCAATTATGTAAATACCAAATTTAAATTACAATTGTGGATGTATGGTTTTCAATTTTCACTCTTATCCAAATTACAATCAAATTCGTTATCTTCATTTGACGAAAAAAACTTTTACAAGAATGGTTGTTTTCAATATTTGGAGACATCTATATGATAAAAGTATTAGAGACTAACTTTCTGAGACAGCGTATTTATGTATTATATAACTAGACTAAATAGTTAATGAAAAATAGTCAATGGGTTTTTTGATTACTTCTTTTTACTTTTGTTTTATATTTTTATACTCTATGTAATTTGTACATTACCCTTATTTTTTTTTTTTTTTAAAAAATTTTACAAATAAATTGTTAATGGAATATTAGCAAATTGATAATATTATACGAGATGATAAATGATAATATTTTACGAGATAATTAAATTACCATCGTTCATTTTATTTTCAATGGTGTCACAAATTTCAAGATAATATAAATGAAAAATAAACTTAAACTCAAAGTCTCAAATCATAATTTTGTAAAAAAAAAATTAAAGTATTTTTCTATTACAAACAATCAAACATATAAAATTTGCAAAAATGACTCAAAAAAAAAGTTTTGATGCAAATACAACCTTGAACAAGAGGTTTGTTTTAGAAACAAACCCATCATTTTATTTCGAAGGGTTAAGCCCATGACAATGTTTTTTGTTCAAATGACTAATATAATTATAATATTCTTGCAACAACAAAAAATACTCTCAACGTCTTAAGAGTTGTTTATCAGCAACATTCTCTAATTCATTCAAGAGAAGTTTATTCTCCAAACTAAACAAAAAATTCTGCTCTTTCAGGAATTTTTTTTCCAAATAATCTTCATCACCTTGAATCTGGAAATAAGAAAAATTGTCAAAATATACTTAATTTATAATCAAAACTGCACAAAATAATAATACATTTTAATTTACATCAAAATAAGAAATTCAATAACTTATTATTTATTTCAATTAAGAAATTCAATAACTTATTATTTATTTTAATTTTCATGCAAATTTACAAGTTTATTATAGACGGAAAAATAAAGACATAATGATTTAACAGATGAAAACTGACAATTCTATATTTCAATAAAATCAAAAATGTTCTTCAAAACCATATTATACTTACTTGTAACGCTTTTACATTTCTTTTCAACGCATCAATGTATATAAGATTATGAACACGAGATCTTTGAGAAAATTGACTGCAACAAATCAAGTTGAGGTTTGAGTAATAAATAATAAATAAAAATGCATGTCATTTATTGTAAAAAAGCAGAAAATTGTCTACTATTTAAATTGCGTATCGAATTATCGATAAATCATAAATGTGCATGTCATTACCCAACAATGTAAATTAGTCTCCGACCCATTAATTGTAATGAAATTAGAGTTAAAGTGGGGAAAGCAAGTGATGGATCTCTCTAAAGTGTATTATTAACTAGAATATATACACTTGAGGGTGGATCAAATTTTAATTACACGATTTAATTAAGTCATCCCCAAAACATTCTAAAAAACTAGAACTACTTAAATCTAATTACATAGACTAAATTACACTAATTAATATGTAGTTAAAATACTATGTATTTACATTAAGACCATCTTACTACTAGTGTGAGTATGAATTGTGACAAAGGGATGAAATATCAAAAGGTGGTTTCATAACAGAGATTCAATTTCAGAGTCACACAAATTTTAAACAAAAAACTAAATATTTAGCAATGTGTGACGAAAGATAAACTAAAAAAAAATGATAAAAAATGTTAAAAACTAATAGACTATTCCCAAGATATAGATAGAATACATACGGTTTAACTCGTGTTTGATCTGAACAACCATTGAGAGGAGTAAAATCCTCCTCTTGTCTTTCAATGTAAGTAGGTATAGCAGCATTTGATCGACTCGTAGATCCTAATGAAAATCTGTCATGAGAGGACACTTTAACACCATCTTGGGATGGATGAATTTGGTGAATTCCTATGTTCGTTGGAGCTTCATTTACACAAATTTCCTTCCCCTTATAGTTTTTTGCATTCATATAATGATAATTAGCATGTGCATCTTTTGTACCGGTGAATTCATTACCGTACGATGATGAATGACTTTGATGCATTCCTATGTTCATTGGAGTTTTAATTGCACAATTTTGTTCCCCCTTATAGTCTCTTCCATTCATATAATAATCATCATCAGATATATCTTGTGTACATTTCATGAATTCATTACCGTGCGGTGATGAATGACTTTGATGCATTCCTATGTTCGTTGGAGCTTCATTAATTGCACAATTTTGTACCCCCTTATAGTCTCTTCCATTTATATAATAATCATCGCCAGATGTATCTTGTGTACATTTCATGAATTCATTACCGTACGGTGATGAATGACTTTGATGCATTCCTATGTTCATTGGAGCTTTAATTGCACAATTTTGTTCCCTCTTATAGTTTCTTCCATTCATATAATAATCATCACCAGATGCATCTTGTGTACATTTCATAAATTCATTACCGTACGGTGATGAATGACTTTGATGCATTCCTATGTTCATTGGAGTTTTAATTGCACAATTTTGTACCCCCTTATAGTTTTTTCCATTCATATAATAATCATCACCAGATGCATCTTGTGTACATTTCATGAATTCATTACCGTGCGGTGATGAATGACTTTGATGCATTTCTATGTTCGTTGGAGCTTCATTAATTGCATAACTTTGTACCCCCTTATAGTTTCTTCCTTTCATATAATAATCATCACCAGATGCATCTTGTGTATATTTCGTGAATTCATTGTCGTACGGTGATGAATGACTTTGATGCATTCCTATGTTCATTGGAGCTTTAATTGTACAATTTTGTACCCCCTTATAGTTTTTTCCATTCATATAATAATCATCAGCAGATGCATCTTGTGTACATTTCATGAATTCATTACCGTACGTTGATGAATGACTTTGATGCATTCCTATGTTCATTGGAGTTTTAATTGCACGATTTTGTACCCCCTTATAGTTTTTTCCATTCATATAATAATCATCACCAGATGCATCTTGTGTACATTTAATGAATTCATTACCGTACGGTGATGAATGACTTTGATGCATTCCTCTGTTCATTGGAGCTTCATTAATTGCACAACTTTGTGCCCCCTTATAGTTTCTTCCATTCATATAATAATCATCACCAGATGCATCTTGTGTACATTTCATGAATTCATTACCGTACGATGATGAATGACTTTGATGCATTCCTACGTTCATTGGAGCTTTAATTGTACAATTTTGTACCCCTTTATAGTTTTTTCCATTCATATAATAATCATCAGCAGATGCATCTTGTGTACATTTCATGAATTCATTACCGTACGGTGATGAATGACTTTGAAGCATTCCTTTGTTCATTGGAGCTTCATTAATTGCACAACTTTGTACTCCATTATAATTTCTTGCATTCATATGATAAGATTCTTTAGGATTTTTTGAATCATCGAGAAGTTCATCTATCCAGCTAGGATATTCATCAATAATATTACTTTCAGAATTAGCACACTGGTATTGTTCAGGCACATTTTGATTTGTTTCAGAACCATTATTGTTGGAAAATGACAATCCAGGGTACAGAAATTGTGGGTTTCCACGAAAGTTTGAATTTCCATTCATATTTTCCATTGCTACAAAATGAAATGAACCCTTATTAATTTCAGAAACCGATGAAATAAATCAACATTGCAAGACACTCTGTCAATCCCATTTATGAAACAATAGGATATTCTTTTAAAAAATAGATATATGGGATTTTCAATCAAATATTTCGCAAAGACACATGAGTTTCAATTAGAGAATAAAAAGAGAATATTAAAAGTCGTGGACATGCCAATAAGATTCTATGATAGATTAAAATATCGAAATTTCATAATCCAATTCAGCATCGATAAAAAAAATCAATCTAAATTCAGTCTTATTAATTTAAACATAAAAGGAAAAGCATAGAAATCGTATATGAAGAACCAGTCGATTCTAGAAATATCAACAAATCTCATCACAAGAAAATTCCACACTTTAAAAATCAAATCTGAATTTGTATTTTTATTGAGCATTTGAAAGAAGAAAATGTAAGAATAAAAACTATTTTTTCCCTCTACCAATAGTACCGCCAACAAACCATAAAGGCACAAAGTAAAAATAAGAGCGGATCGGCATTCGACTATTCAAATTTTGATTCACTCATTATCAACATCATGGTTTAAAAAAATGAAAACAACCTCAATGCAAATTACCAACCGATCAAAAATATGGCAAACCAATTCGAAAACCACAATCACAGATTCACACATCAAAAAACCCCAATAAAGAACACAAATCTCAATATAAAAAAATACCACACATGATCGATCAAACCACCACTGGATACTCCGATTCCATCCCCAAACATAGTCGAATTCTAATAAATACAGAGAAGAAAATGTACCTTATCAGACTGATTTTGATCGTTGCCAGCTTAACAGATCGACAGAAGAATGTTGATTTCAAAAACAAAAACTACTTCTTCAAAAATTTCTTTTGGATTACTGATGAAAAAACATAAGGAATAACAATTCATTTTATATAGAGTTAAAACCTAAAAATACATGTAAATAGTAACAGAAATTAATGTCTATTTCAAGTAAATTGTAATATGAGGTGTTCTCAAATTGTCCATAAAAGAGTTACTAATTAATTTACGTATGGCTGAAAATAGGGGTGACAATAATAGACACGATTCGATTTGTAAAAAAACATGACACGACACGATTTTAACACGACACGTTCACAATAGTATCGGGTTAGTGTCTAAAGTTTTGACGTGATTAATAATAGTATCGATTTAGTATTTGTCTCTAAAAACATGACACGATTATATGAAGATAACACGAAAATATATTAACTATGTTTATCGTTTATATAATAAGGGTAAAATAATATTTTTATGTGTAACCCCTAAGTTATGTATAAAAATTATATTTAATTACCTATAAAATAATATTTATAATAGGGGTAAAATAATAACTATGTAATAGAATAAAATAATAAAATATACCATTAATTATTATCATTAAAATAATAATTATTAATAAAATAATAATAGATTAGTATTTGTGTCGTGTCGTGTTCGTGTCAATATTTTTGACACGGATCGTGTTGGTGTCGATGAAAATATTAGTCGTTTTCGTGTCGTGTTACACGAATTGTCAGGCCTAACTAAAACTGCAACATTAAAAGACGTCTTAATGTTGAAATGAACGAGTCCACATAGGCCCAACCCACGTATAAAGGCATTGTTGTTAATCTATACAATCCTTACAGCCTTAAATCATTTCATAAAATTGAAAATAAAAGTCATAGTCTCTCATAAACTTATAACAACAATGTTATGATATTATTAATTGTTAGATTAGTTAATCATAATTATTCTTAGAATTTAGAATTACATTGTGTATGTACCCATTTTTATTATTAGAGTTGATTAAACTTTAATAACCGATTTTTGTTTTGAAGTGTTACTTGTTTTGATTTAAATTAAGCGAAAAGAGACAGAGTTTAAATCTAATTAAGATAGGTAATAATAGAAAATATCTATCTAATTTTCAGTGATTAACATCATGTGTGCATCTCACGATTTTTTTTCTTACATATTTACTCTTTAAAGTTGACTCGGTATCATTCCCACACAATGCACATCTGATCAAATCTTTAAAAACTGTAAAAACAATCCAATTTATTCTCTCTAAATGAAAAAACCTTGATTTTTCTTCGGTTCTTCATAATGGAAAAAAAAATCCATTTTGGGATGATAACATATCTCTTTCAGTATCACTTCAGAATTCAGAACACAATGAAATACATTTTATCATATCCGTTTAAATAAAAGAATTTTGATTTTGATTATTTTAAATAAAAAATTTATTTTAAAAAATCGTTAAGTTTTCCAGCCAAAGCAACAGTTCAATACTATAGAAAAAACACACGATCTCAAAAATTATATAACACTCCGTATTTTGTCAAAATTAAAAATTTCGATGTGGGGCTAAATAAAAAGCTTTTAATAACCTTAGTTGATTTCAGGTCTTATGTCCGTACCTTACTTAACATGTTTGTATTTGTTTGATGTAACCGCGATGGATATATATATGGACATATATAGAAATGCTATCTATTGAAGTTACCATACATTTTTTCGTTGACATTTAGATACAATTAATAATTAGCATGTTCTACAATATTTCAGGTATGTAGGTCACGTAGACTTGTAATTACACAATCCGATTAATGCAGTTGGTTACAATCAATATTAAAATAGTTGTAATTCAGGGTTTGAGTCTCAGTATATGTATTTTAATTTTTTTTATTTACTTATGTACCATTTAACTTAATAAAAAAATGTAGACTTGTAGTTTGTAGAATTTTAGTGGAATAATTAAAACTTAAAAGATGTCCAATATTGATTTCAAATTTCAATATCAATAAACTACTGTTCAATTATGTAAATACTACATTTAAATTACAATTGTGGATACATGGTTTTCAATTTTCACTCTTATCCAAATTACAATCAAATTCGTTATCTTCATTTGACGAAAAAAACTTTTACAAGAATAGTTGTTTTCAATATTTGGAGACATCTATGATAAAAGTATTATAGACTAACTTTCTGAGACAGCGTATTTAGGTACTATATAACTAAAATACATAGTTAATAAAAAATAGTCAATGGGTTTTTTGCTCATTTATTTTTACTTTTGTTTTATATTTTTATATTCTATGTAATTTGTGCATTGCCCTTATTTTTTAAATAAATTAATAATTTTTTACAAATAAATTGTCTATGGAATATTAGCAAATTGATAATATTATATAATAATACGAGATAATAAATGATAATATTATACGAGATAATTAAATTACCATCTTACATTTTATTCTCAATGATGTCACAAATTTCAAGATAATATTAATGAAAAATAAACTTAAACTCAAAGTCTCAAATCATAATTTTGTATAAAAAAAATTAAAGTATTTTTCTATTACAAACAATCAAACATGTAAAATTTGCAAAAATGACTCAAAAAAAATACTTTTAATGCAAATACACCCTTGAACAAGTAAGGGGTTTGTTTTAGAAACATCCCATCATTTCATTTCGAAGGGTTGAGCCCATGACAATGTTTTTGGTTCAAAAAATGTGATAATATAGAAGAAGAAGAAATATTTTTTTAAATGAAATACTAAATGTTGGGCTAATATTATAATATTCTTGCAACAACAAAATATACTCTCAGCGTCTTAAGAGTTGTTTATCAGCAACATTCTCTAATTCATTCAAGAGAAGTTTATTCTCCAAACTAAACAAAAAATTCTGCTCTTTCAGGAATTGTATTTCCAAATAATTTTTATCACCTTGAATATGGAAACAAGAAAAATTGTCAAGATATGCTTAATTTACAATAAAAACTGCATAAAATAATAATACATTTTGCATCAAAATAAAAAATCAATAACTAATTATTTATTTCAATTAAGAAATTCAATAACTTATTATTTATTTTAATTTTCATGCAAATTTACAGGTTATTTATAAGCGGAAAAATAAAGACATAATGATATTTAATTAACAGATGAAATATGACAATTCTATATTTCAATAAAATTAAAAATGTTCTTCAAAACCATATTATACTTACTTGTAACGCTTCTACATTTCTTTTCAACTCAGCAATGTATATAAGATTCTGAACATGAGATCTTTGAGCAAATTGACTGGAACAAATCAAGTTGAGGTTTGAGTAAAAAATAATAAATAAAAATGCATACCATTTATTGTAAAAAAACAGAAAATTGTCTACTAGTTAAATTGCTTATCGAATTATCAATAAATCATAAATGTGCATGTCATTACCAAACAATGAAAATTAGTCTTTGACCCATCAGAGTTAAAGTGGAGAAAGGAAGTGATAGATCTATCTAAAATGTATTATTATCTAGAATATATACACTTGAGGGTGGATCAGATTTTAATTATACGATTTAATTAAGTCATCCCCAAAACATTCTAAAAAACTAGAACTACTTAAAGTTAATTACATAGACTAAACTACACTAAGTAATATGTACGTAGTTAAAATACTATGTATTTACATTAAAACCATCTTACTAATAGTGTGAGTATGAATTGCGACACAGTGATAAAATATTAAAATATGGTTTCATAACAGAGATTCAATTTCAGGGTCACACAAATTTTAAACAAAAAACTAAATATTTAGCATTGTGTGATGAAAGATAAACTGATAAAAATATTAAAAAACTGATAAACTATTCCCAAGATATAGATTGAAAACATACGGTTTAACTCGTGTTTGATATGAACAACCATTGAGAGGAGTAAAATCTTCATCTTGCCTTTCAATGTAAGTAGATATAGCAGCATATGATCGACTTGTAGATCCTAATGAAAATCTGCCATGAGAGGACACTTTAACACCATCTTGGGATGGATGAATTTGGTGAATTCCTATGTTCGTTGGAGCTTCAGTTACACAAATTTCCTTCCCCTTATAGTTTCTTGCATTCATATAATGATAATTAGCATGTGCATCTTTTGTACAGGTGAATTCATTACAGTACGGCGATGAATGACTTTGATGCATTCCTATGTTCGTTGGAGCTTCATTAATTGCACAATTTTGTACCCCCTTATAGTCTCTTCCATTTATATAATAATAATCACCAGATGTATCTTGTGTACATTTCATGAATTCATTACCGTACGGTGATGAATGACTTTGATGCATTCCTATGTTCGTTGGAGCTTCATTAATTGCACAACTTTGTGCTTCATTATAATTTCTTGCATTCATATAATAATAATAATAATAATAATCATATGCATCTTGTGTAAATTGCCAAGAATATTGAGGCATTAAGCTTTCGTATGCTTGTTTACCTAAACGTGGATATTTTATATTATATGGACGCATGTAATAAAAAGAATCCTTGGAAGAACGTCTTTGTGGTTCTTTAGGATTTTCTGAATCATCAAGAAGTTCATCTATCCAGCTAGGATATTTATAAATAATATTACTTTCAGAATTAGCACACTGGTATTGTTCAGGCACATTTTGATTTGTTTCAGAATCATTTGTTTGTAAATTGTTGGAAAATGACAATCCAGGGTACAGAAATTGTGGGTTTCCACGAAATTTTGAATTTCCATTAACATTTTCCATTGCTACACAAAGAATTTATTTACAAATCAAGATAAGAAAATCATTTACAAAATTGTCGTATCAATATGTGATTGTATAAATGAATAGATTCTTTGTACTGTAAAATGAAATGAGCCCTTATAAATTTCAGAACACCGAAGAAATAAATTAACATTGCAAAACACTCTCTCAATCCCATTTATGAAACAATAGGATATTCTTTTAAGAAATAGATATATGGGATTTTCAATCCAATATTTCGTAAATTTCGACACATGAGTTTCAGTAAGAGAATATTAAAAGTCGTGGAGATGTCAATAAGATTATATAATAGATTAAAATATCGAAATTTCATAATCCAAATTTAGCATCGATAAAAAAAACCAATCCAAATTCAGTCTTATTAATTTAAACATAAAAAGAGAAGCATAGAAATCGTATATGAAGAACCATCCGATTCTAGAAATATCAACAAATCTCAACACAAGAAAATTCCACACTTTAAAAATCAAATCCGAACTTGTATTTTTAATGAGCATTTTGAAAGAAGAAAATGTAAGAATAAAAACTATTTTTTATTCTACTAATAGTACCACCAACAAAGGCATCATGTAAAAATAAGAGCGGATCGACATTTGACAATGCAAATTTTGATTCACTCATTATCAACATCATGGTCTAAAAAAATGAAAACAACCTCAATGCAAATTACCAACCGATCAAAAATATTCCAAACCAATTCGGAAACCACAATCACAGATTCACACATCAAAAAACCCTAATAAATAACACAAATCTCAATATAAAAAAATACCAAACATGATTGATCAAACCACCACTGGATGCTCCGATTTTATACCCAAACGTAGTCGAATTCTAATAAATACAGAGAAGAAAATGTATTTTATCAGACTGATTTTAATCGTTGCCAGCTTGACAGATCGACGGAAGAATGTTTATTTCAAAAACCAAAACTGCTTCTTCAAAAATTTCTTTTGGATTTTCTGATGAAAAAACATAGGGAATAACAATTCATTTTATATAGAGTTAAAACCTAAAAATACATGTAAATAGTAATAGAAATGTTCATTTCAAATAATCGTAATATAAGGTGTTTCTCAAATTGTCCATAAAAGAGTTACTAATTAATTTACGTATGGTTGAAAATAGGGGTGGCAATAATAGACACGATTCGTAAAAAAACATGACACGAAACGATTTTAACACGACACGTTCATAATAGTATCGGGTTTATAAGATTATGTTGAAATCCAGGGTAAAATAACAATTTACAATGAATCATGAAATAAGGACCTAAGTGAAATAAAAGTAATTCAAAGGTTGTGATAAAACAGAATAAACGGTTAGTTATTAACTAACAGGGTCTTATTCATAAATATTTCAATAAAAAATGTTATTAGGACCTAAGCGTAATAAAATAAATAGAAGGTGATAATTCAACTACGGTCATATAATAGGACTTATTATTATAACTTGTAAAGTACACAAATATTATGAAATTAACATAGGGAATATTAAGAAAATAACCAAAAGTATAAACCAGGTCAAATAAGGACCTGGTTATTATTTTTTATTGTTTGTGTATCTATGCAGGAATATTTCAAACTGAATTAACGGTTAGGAGCTAGACTGATAGACAAGGGCCACAATGAGTCCAGCCCAGAAGTTAATATTTAGTTAAAATTAGTTAACAGTTAAATACGAGAGTTAGTTGTTAATTAGTCAATAAACATTGTATAAATAAACTATGTATCAACAATCATTAATTAATTGAATACAAAGTTAATGATCTTGACTGATTAACAGTAACACTTCAAATTAACAAATCTTCGTCTCTCCTTATTGACAGTTATTTCGGGTAAGCGCCTCTTTCTCCTTGGGCGGAAAATCCTAGTTGTCTCCCTGGCTACTCCGCTCCGCTTCTTTCATCCCAGACTTGGGGGTTCTGCTGCATTGTCGCCGACGGCCACCCCGCAGCAAGAAATTAATATGGTATCTGCCAATAATCATCCTGAGGTCCCTCCAGTCAATCGACCGACCACTTCCGCATTGTTTCCGGCCAATCACCCAGCCGCGTCTGTTGCGCAGCCGCTCAATCCAATCGAGATACCAGCTGCTTCACATGAATCCTCGTCTGGGTCAACTGCAAAATCTCGCGCAAACAACTGTGAAGAAGGTTTGTATCAAAGTTTCATTTTCAAGAGACAAAGATCCGAAAAGTATATATCTCCTTTACAAGATCATGAGTCTCCGGTGATCACCCGGGGGCAATATTAGTCCCTGATAGATTAGTTAGTGAGACCAACTATATAACTTGGTCTAATAGGATGAAAGTCTCATTGGTTTCAAGAAAAAAAGATGCCTTCATTTCTGGACAAATTCAAATGCCCACAGACTTAATTTGCTAGTAGAGAATATAACATATGGAAAATAGTTAAAGGATTAGTACTAGCATGGATTTTAAATTCAGTTTCTCCTCAAATTCAATCAACTATTATGTACACCAATGATGCACATCATGTATGGCTAGATCTAGAGAGTAGGTATAAACAAGGGAATGCTCCCAAAGTAAATCAAATAAAATACGAATTATGTTGTCTACAACAAGGGTCCATGTCTGCCTCTGAGTTTTATGATAAATTTAGATCTATTTGGGATCAATTGGTACAAATAGATGAAATAAAAGAAAAGTTCTGCAAAGGATGCAAGAAACTTTATCAACAGAAAGAAGAGAGTGACATGATTCATCAGTTCCTCCTATGACTGAATGAAAATTTCTACAACCTAAGAACCCAAATTTTGTCATTAGAAAATTTACCCAACATGAATAAGGTTCTTGGGTTAGTTATACAAAAAGAAAAACAGATGTTTAAATTCAGGGATCATAGCAATGAAAAAACTGATTCAGCCTTCTATGTTAAAGATAAAAATTTAATAGAAGGAACAAAAGGCATGTATTCTAAAAATGGAAAGAAACTTGATATTAGGTTCCTACTATGATAATTGTAAGTATTATGGTCATACAAGAGAAAATATTATCACTTAATAGGCAAACCAAAAGAGAAATTTCAGAAGAAATTCCAAGGAAAGAAAAACCAGAACAGCACTATAACAACTTCAGAAACACTGCAAACCAAGCAACTGCCTCCAATAGTCTGCAACAACTAGTACTAACTCATGAAGAGATCCAACTGTTCATGGAACTCATCTCCTCATCTAAGTCAAACTTTGGTAATAAATTTTCTTTTTCTTTTAACATGAATAATTATATTGATAGATGGATAGTAGATACTGGTACGTGCATCACAACACATATGATTGGTAATCTACACTTATTTACCAACCCACTAATTAAAAAGTCCAATCATTTTATTACTATACCTAGTGGCAAAATATTAATAGTTCAAAGGGTGGGTTGCATAAAAATTTCAGAAAATCTAATTTTAAAAAATATTTTATATATTCCTGAATTCAAGGTTAATCTAATAACTATAAGCAAGTTAACCTTAAACAATGATATTAAAGTCATTTTTAATAATCATTGCTTTCAATTTCAGAAAAACAAATCCGGGTAAGTGATTGGCAAGGGTGAGGTCAAGTGATGGATTATAATATTTCTTCACCCCCATTACTTTTTAGCAAATTTAGCCATTGACTTCAAAACTTGACACCAAAGATTAGGACACATCTCCTTAGAGAAAATGAAGACACTAGTATCCAAATACAAAATTAGATATAAGAATAACAAATTTAATAATGATAGTTCAAGTTGTAATAAAGACAAAAATAGTATTTCAGATCGTAAAAATGAATTTCTTGATAAGAATTCTGTTATTAATCAAATAAATTCTATTTAATATAATTGTAGAATATGCCTATTGGCAAAACAAACTAAGCTAAAATTCTCAATTAGTTCTTCTAAATTTGAAAATATTTTTGATTTAATACATGTAGACATATGGAGCAAATTTCCAATTATGACCCGTGATGGATTTAACTATTTTTTGACTATTGTAGAAGATTTAAGTAGAGGCACATGAATATATCTAATTAAAAATAAATCAATGACAATAGAATATATTGAAAGATTTTATAAATTGATTAAAACACAATTTAAAACCAAAATTAAAACTATTAGAAGTGACAATGGAGGAGAATTCACTTCTAACAATTTTAAGAAAATGGTTGAAAAACATGGAATAATTCAGCAATTTTCTTGCCCTTATACCCTACCCCTGCACAAAATGCAAGGGTAGAGAGAAAACATAGACATCTCTTGAACATTGCAAGAGCACTACATTTTCAAGGAAATATTCCATTAGAGTATGGGGGAGTGCATTTTAACAGCAACCCACCTAATTAATAGAATTCCTTTCAAAACTATAGAAAACAAAACACCTTATGAAATAATTCATAAAAAAATTCCTAACTATGAAAATTTAAAATCCTTTAGTTGTCTATGCTATACTTCAACAACACAAATAGAAAACAAATTTTCACCAAAAACTTTTCAAGGAATTTTTATGGGATATCCCAAAGGGATTAAAGGATACCTCATTCTTAGGGTTTCAGATAGGAAATTTTTTGTTTCCAGGGATGTATCTTTTAGGGAATCCATATTCCCATTCAAAGATAACATCAATTCAGAAAACACCAAAAAATCCAATAATCTTCAAAATCTTTATAATAATATTTTTTTATATCATGATAATTTAAATAAGTCTTGGTATGACTATAAAAGATATCACCAAGATAAAAACAAAACTAAAAACCCTGAATAAAATAAAAACATAATATCAGAAAACAAAAATAAATCTCATAATCAGATAAATAGTTCAGATACAAGATCAGAAAATGATCAAACAAATCCAGAGCAACCTGGATCATATAACTCACAAAATCATATGATTAATCATATGGAAAATATCAATGTGAGTAAAAACAAAAATAATAATGCTATTGAATCAAATCATAGTATACAAAATTATAGAAATTCTGTCTATAATTCTGAAAATGTTCAAACTACCTATGATTCTGAAAATATTCAGAATAATGATGAAATAAGATCATCAAACATAGAGAGATCAGTAGAACAACAGAATATTACTCCTGATATTACAGGAGATCAAATTGAACAACAACAAGCTGTCCCCTGCACATTTCCAGAAAAACCAATGGAAATAACTGGAAAAAAACAACAAGAACAAGAAGAGTAATTTATATACCAAAAGCATACAAGGATTTTTTCCTTGAAAATGACAAGGAATATGGAAATAATAATAAAAAAGGAAAATACCCAATATGCAATCAAGTTTCATACCATAGAATTAAGAAAAATCATAAAAAATTACTTCATCAAATATCAATACATGATGAGCCTCAATCTTTTTCAGAAGATTCTAAGAACCCAAAATGGGAAGAAGCAATGAAGAAATAAATGGAGGCACGTTATTTAAACAAAACTTGGACATTAACCACACTTCCTCATGATAGGGAACTTGTAGGTTCCAAGTGGATTTACAAAATTATATGTCAAATGGTGAGATAGAAAAATACAAGGCTAGACTTGTAGCAAAATGATTCACCCAAAAAGAAGGTTTTGACTATTATGAAACTTTTGACCCTGTAGTCAAAATGACCATAATTAAAACAATAATTGCAATATCAGCAATTAAAAAATGAAACATATATCTTTTTTCTTTTTTTCTTTTTTTAAAAAAAAGGCGATTTTGATTAAATAGAAAATTAAGAGATTACAAACCAATTAACTAAACAACTAAAAGTAGATAAGATGTATGGAATAGATGTAGCTTGCTAGTCCTCGGCTTGAAGGTCAAAAACCAATAGCGAGGTTTCCTCCTATCTTCTGGTAGTTGTATCTGTCGCTCGTCGGAAGTGGAAAACTGTTGCTCGCGAAATGATCTCACTCGCGGTCACTGGGAGGCGTGGAGCCGAGGTCTCACTCGAGGTCATTCAATCAAGTTAAAAAAGAGGTTAGGGAGGAGATTTGATCTGGAGGCTAGGCGTGGAGTGCAGCTGATCTAGGGTGACCTCGCTCGCTCCCCATTTTTCGCTCTCGCATGCTCGCTCTCTTCCAATCCCTCTTTCTCGGTCGATCGCCGTCAGGGCTCGCTCGCGGTCAGTGACCAGACTTTAACTCGCGCGTTGGCATGGCTCGCTCTCGCTCGCTGGCACCGGTCTTCAACTCTCGGTCGAATCGCCGACCGGGCTCGCTCGACTCGCTCGCGCTGACATGCCTTCGCTCGCGGTCAGGCAACCTTCGATTTGCGATCAGACGAATGCTTCTATTTCGCGCGATTCACTCGCTGATTGCGTTAGCTCGCTCGTTTGCTGGAGGGCGAACGAGCGAACTTCTCTTCGCTAGGGATTTGTCTGCAAGGGGGAAAATCCGAAATTTGAAAAGGATGAAACATATATCAATTGGATGTCAATAATGTTTTTTTTCATGGAGATCTCCATGAAGAAGTATACATCAAACCACCACAAGGACTACTCAATGAAGGAGATAAAAGGGTATGCAAGCTAAATATAAATCCTTATATGGCTGAAAAAGGCATCTAGCTAGGAAATGGTTTGCTAAATTGAAGGGAGTTTTACTTGAAATGAGTTTCTCTCAAACACCTTCTGATTATTCCTTGTTTGTTAAAAACAACAAATAAAATAAAATATAATATTCCTATTGGTATATGTCGATGATATTATTATTACAGGGAATAATGAGACAGAAATGTTCCTAATAAAAAAATATTGAAAAAAAAATCAAAATCAAGGATTTAGGAAAGTTATCCTATTTCTTAGGAATTGAGGTCTCATACCCACCAGAAGGTATATATATATATATCACAAAGAAAGTATGCATTAGGTATACTAGAAGAAAGTGGTCTCATAGATGCAAAACCTTCAAAAGTACCCATGGAGAGGTATGTAAATCTAAGAAATGAGCAAGCTAAGGTTTTAACAAACCCAACTCTGTATAGGTCACTAGCGGGTAAACTTATATACCTAAATACCACAAGACCTGACCTAAGCTTCCATGTCCATTGGCTAAGCAGTTTATGGGAAATCCTAATGAAATTCACCTTCAAATTTTATTTAAGGTGATAAGATACCTCAAAAATGCCCCTGGACAGGGCATCTTATATAAAAGCCAAAACCAGATGAATCTTCATGGGTACTGTGACTCAGATTGGGCTTCTTGCTCAATTAGCAGAAAGTTACTATCAGGATATTACATGTTCTTAGTGTAGAATCAAAATTGTCGACATAGGATTATATTTTAATCATGTCAATTTAAACCCTAATTACACTATTAATCAATAGGGGTTAAATAAGTCAATCGATATTAAACCTAACTCCAGTTAATTAATTAATCATTTGAGTTAAGGATTTAAGTCAAAGTTAAAAGTCAAATTGGGAGAATTGCATTTTCACCTTGAATATTATTATTTGGAATAATTGCATTTTTACCTTGAATATTATTATTATTATCTTTTGACACTTTATTCAAGGTATAATATTCCAATGGGACAAAACACTATTCAAGTTTGAATTTATACAAAGATAAGATTCTCCAACAAACTCTATCCAAGAAAAACACTATTCAAGATAAGATCAAAGACAAAGCTTGGATTTATGTGAGAAATCAAGGAGCCATCCATTGAAGATCCAAGGATGGACATTGAGTGGCCAAGGCTATAAATAAAAGGGTAATCCCCTCATTTTCACTCACCACACTACAAGCAAACTCAAGAGCTTTCACTCCACACTTGCCCACACGTTTTTGCCTCCAAGCTTCCAAGCTTTCAAGTGCTCAAGTGTCTTAGCTTTCCAAAGCTTCAAAAGCTCTCCAACTTCTTCTTCTAGTCTTCTTGTCCATCTTTACTAGTAAGAAGTGTTGTTTTCTTTAATATTCCACTCCTCTAATCACCTCTTGTGTGTGTCCACTTTGGTTGAGAGGGTTGTCTTAATAGTACCAAAGTGTTAGAGAAGGTCTGTGAGCTCAACCATAAAGCTCTAGTTTGGTTTTATAGAGTTTCCGGGAAAACTCTTAGGTTGAGTCTACCTTTAAAGATTTCAGAGGTTTTTAAGAGTTCCTTGATACTCTAAGGTACTAACTTACCCGTAAAAGTTAGAGGTTCTTAAGAGTGCCCTTAATACTCTAAGGTGTGAGTCTACCCGTAAAAGACTGGTTCCTAAGCGAAGTAGCCTTAAAGCTTAGAGAGGTTTTTAAGAGTTCCTTGATACTCTAAGGTACTAACTTACCCGTAAAAGTTAGAGGTTCTTAAGAGTGCCATTGATACTCTAAGGTGTGAGTCTACCCGTAAAAGACTGGTTCCTAAGCGAAGTAGCCTTAAAGCTTAGAAAGGTTTTGCCATTACCTTTAGGCGAGTGAATTCCGGCAGTTGGTCGGGACTGGACTAGCCCTTGTTTGGGTGAACCAGTATAAATCTCTTGTGTTGTTCTCTGTTAATTATAGTTTTATCTTTTGTTTAAAAACAACACTTAATTAAAAAGATCCCTCTTCCAGTTATCTGGTCAAACACAGAGGTTGACTACTTTACGCAGATCTCTCATCCAGTTATCTGGTCAACTATCTGAGGTTATATTCATTGCTTTAAATCTTTATATTTGTTCAAGTATTACTTATCATGTTTATCCAGTTATCTGGTCACTTACTTGTTTATCAACTTATCCAGTTATCTGGTCACTTACTTGTTTATCAATATATCAAGTTATCTGGTCATTTACTTGCGTATCAATATATCCAGTTATCTGGTCATTTACTCTACATTACAATTTGTGTTTTCAATATAACTTAGTATTCATATACTATAGTTGTGTGTAAAACACTATCAAGCAAGTTGACTCAGTATTCATATACTGTAGTAAGCTTCGGAGAGTAATACTTACATCATTATATCAATCAAAATCATAATATCCTTATATCATTACTTGTTCAACCATTTGTTTATTTAGCATTTACAGGTAATTCCGCAATCAACCTGTATAAATCGAAAAGAGGCTATTACCCCCCCTTATAGCCTCAGATCACGATCCAACAAGTGGTATCAGAGCCAAGTTTCGTTGAAGTCAGACTAACATCTTACAACAACAACTATGGCTTCAAATGGTGAAAACAGTACTGGTCTTGCATCGAACAAACCTCCCAGGTTCGATGGAGTAAAGTATGACTTCTGGAAGAACAAGATGAAGTTATACTTAAAGTCAATCAACAATGGAGTCTGGAAAATCATATTGGAACATTATGAGATTCCAACAAGCAAAGAAGAGACTTGGGGAGCAATGGATATCCTCAAGGAAAACAACAACTCAAGAGCATTGAATGCACTATATGGTGCTCTCAATGAATCTGAGTACAGCAGAATTCGATGCTTGGATACAGCTCACAAGGTATGGAAAGCTTTGGAGGATTTACATGAAGGAACCTCCCACGTCAAGGAAAATAAGCTACTATATGCCACTTCTCAATTCGAAAGATTCTCTATGAGGGAAGATGAGACTATCGCAGAAATGAACATTCGACTATCACAAATAGTCCATGATCTGGCTGGACTAGGGGATCCAGTAACTGAGAAAAAGCAAGTGAGCAAGATTCTAAGAAGCCTTCCAAACAAATACTACTCAAAGAGAAATGCTATCCAAGAATCTCATGATCTGAACAAACTCACAGTGGTAGAACTCTGCGGAAATCTGATGGCCTATGAAGAAGAAAGATTTATCTCTAGTGCAAAAGAGGAGAAAAAGGACATTGCTCTCAAAAGTCAAAGCGATAATGAATCATCTGATGATGACTTGGCAATGCTCACAAATCATTTAAAGAGATATCTCATAAAAAGGAAAGAAAAGAGAAATTCAAGGATAGACTATCAGAATTCCGACAGAAAAGTGAGTAAAAACCACAAAGACTCAAAGGAGCCCATCTGCTACTTGTGCGACAAATCTGGATACATCAGACCTGAATGTCCTCTACTAAAGAAAGAAAAAGCAGATCAAGTACACTGGTCAGATTCTGAGTCAGATCAAGAAGACTGCCTCATGGCTCATGAGAACGACTCTGAGGTAAACTTTACAAATACTAGATTTAATTCATTAGAAGAAGCATTTCTAGAATTAATGGATAAATATAAAGCTGAGAAAAAATTAAGTAAATCATTAAGACTAGAATGCATGAATAAATCACATATTGATCATTCAATAGAATTAGAAGAATCACAAAAAGAATGCATGTTATTAAAAGAAGAAAATCATAAACTCTCAAGTAAAATAAAAAAGGGAGATGAAAAAATTAAAACACTTAAGAGTCAAAATTTTGAATTACTTGATATTCTAGAATCTGAAGAAAAGCAACCCAATGAAATAAATGATGATAGGGTTGAATTGTTAGAATTAAAAATAGATAATTTTGAGGAAATCATTAGAAATAAAGAAAAAGAAACAATCATGCTTAAAACTGAAATAGAATCTAAGGATAAACTCATACTTGAGCATGAAGAAACTCTACAAAAATTATCTGAAAAACATAACAGCATGCAATTACAAATTAAAAGAATAAATGAGAAAAATAGTGTTCTTCAGAAATTCTTCAATAGTTCATCAAAGTTAAATAATATGTTGCAAGGCTCGAACTTGGGTCAAAAGAAATTTGGCTTAGGGTTTGAGTCAAATGCACCTATTAACAAAACCCTAAATGCCACAACTTATAATGATCATTTTGTAAGGGAATCTAGTTATACAAAACCTTTGCATGCTTCAATATATAATAATTATTCTAGGAATACAAAATTCATTCATCTTAAGAAAAAGAAAAATCATTTTAAGATGAATCATCCAAAGCAAAGATGGATGTCTAAAGATGAGTTACGAAACTATAAGCAGATTAAGTATTTAATTCATCCGGACCCAACTCAGTATGGGTACCAAAGGATCTTTCAACTTTTTCAGGAAAAGCATGTGTCAAAATGGATGTTCGACAGTGGATGCACAAGACACATGACCGGGGAATCAAGTCTACTAACCGACTTGATAGACTTACCTACTACTAAAAAGGTTAAGTTCGCCGATAACAATGAAGGTACAATAGTAGGTAGGGGTAATGTAGGAAATACAGAAAAACCATTCTTAAGAAATGTATACTTAGTAAATGGTCTAAAACACAACCTGATTAGCATAAGTCAATTATGTGATATCGGTTGTGTAGTAAAATTTGAAAAATACAATTGTTCTATCACTAACTCTGAGGGAGTTATCATTGCCAGAGGATATAGAAAAAGCAATGCTTATTCTATAAACTTTGATAAATCTAAACCAACTCATGACTTCTGCATGCTTGCTGCAAGTGATGAGAAAGTTCTGTGGCATAGACGACTAGGTCACACCAGCTACTCAAAGCTATCTAGATTATCTAAAGAAGAATTAGTAACCGGGTTGCCTAAAATAGCTTATGAAAAAGGTAATATCTGTGATGCTTGTCAAAGAGGAAAACAACACAAAAGCTCACTTAAATCCCTCACAAAAATAACCACTTCTAGACCATTAGAACTTCTTCACATGGACTTATTTGGGCCAACCCAAATCCAAAGCCTTGGAGGAAAAAGGTTCACCTATGTAATCATTGATGATTATTCTCACTATACATGGGTGTTCTTTCTAAGAAACAAAAGTGAAACCTTTGGTGAATTTTCTAAATTTTGTACCCTAGTACAGAATGAAAAAGGTTCATCTATCATAAAAATCAGAAGTGATCATGGAGGAGAATTTGAAGAGTACTGTATATCCAATGGGATAAAGCATGAATTTGTTGTTTCTCAAGCTCCACCTCAAAATGGAATAGTAGAAAGAAAAAATCGAAAGAAAAAATCGTACTCTTCAAGAAATGAGTAAGTCTATGTTACAAGAACATGACTCCCCTCAATATCTATGGGCAGAAGCTATAAGCACTGCTTGTTACACTCTCAATAAGGTAATCATTAGAAAGACCTTAAACAAAACTCCCTATGAACTTTGGAATAACAGAAAACCCAAAGTTTCATTCTTTAAAGTATTTGGGAGTAAGTGCTATGTTCTCACAACAAGGGGAAACCAAGATAAATCAGCACAAAAATCTGATGAAGGAATCTTGGTTGGATACTCAAAAAAGAGCAAGGCCTATAGAGTCCTCCTCAAAGAAAGACAAACATTGATAGAATCCCTACATGTTGACTTTGATGAGTCCATCTCTGTTCCAAACACAGAAGAAGGAGGAATTAAAGTCATTGAACAAATACCATCTGACACTCCCATAGAAAGAGATGATCAAGAAACAATCATCTCTGAACTTCCATCAAATAGGAATCTCAGAAACTCAGACTCCGCAGAACAAATCATTGGAGATCAACACACTAGCATACAAACAAAATCATCTATACAAGGCAACTATGTCCTAGATTGCTTTGTATCTCAAATAAAGCCTAAGTAGATCTATGTGCATATAAACTTAACATGATCTAATGCTATATAAACATACATGCTTTTATCATTCACATGCTAAGCTCTACACGCACATAACTCAATAGACATAGTAAGATAAAAATCTAAATGCATATCTATCATATATATATCAATCACGTTAATACATGCCTACACATTGATTTACATGCTTCTATAAAATATATGATCTGATAAATGCTTGGTTTATAAAATCTCCTATGAAATATTCAACTACATAATCATCTGAAACAATCAGTTATATACTATGTGATTATGCTTTCATTATTCAACTCGTTGATTCATACATATCATATGCACTCATCATGCTTACATGCATTAATATGAAATCACTTACCAAACAGTTGATTATCTTTGAATGATGCCATCTTTTTAATACTAGTTAGAGAACTATATGACATACAATCATAAACATGAATATTTCCTTACTAAACTAGCTAACTCATAATCAATTATGAAACTAATCCTATACATGCATGATTCACATATGACAAAACATTGACATGTTTAGAAGTTGAATATATGTTGTATAGTATGCATGCAAAGTAAAATGAATCTACCTACATATGAGATGTTTAATACATGCATGAAAACTTCAAAACAACTCATTATATGCCACGATCATGCATACAAGATGAACACTCAAAGATTGGTGACTCATGCCATGTTGCTTATATTTTAAATCTTACTTATCACTGATCATCTGCATGTTTAGAAGAGTCCTTTAAATGCAAACTAGTCAACTATGCAACATCATCTAAATACAACATATTGCTAAATCCATTCTGCTATATTATATCTTATCTAAATGATGTTGGTAAGCCACACCATGCCTTGGAAACTCAAAACAAATGAGATATGTTTTGAAACTCTCAATGCTGAAAAAACCAGCAACCCATCTGCAACCATCAATCACTTGCGACATCCGGCAACTCTATTACCAGAGAATGACCTGCAAAGAAACACCTCGCAAGAAGTGCTGACAAAAGACAAATCCTGCACACATCAATCTTCATCTGCAGAAGTTGAAAACATCGGCTACAAAAGTCTAAAGGCATGGAGAGTGTAAGAGTTGTGTTGAACTACTAAAAAGGTATGATCTAAATAGTTAAATAAATAGTTCTTAAACAAATCTTAACTTAGATCTATTAAACAAAATCTCTAGAGAAATCTAAATGATTTGACTCTCCAAGACATGTGTCATGGAGTATTGAAAAACAAACCCTAAGTTGCCAACTCTTCACGGGTAGACATGACTTAAAGCTTGTAAAGCTTTACAAGCAATATCTGTTAATTCAGACTCCGGACAGACATGATCAGCCAAAAAGTAGAATATCTCACTATAAAAGGATAGGAAGAACAATCAAATACATATCTTCTTCCTCTTCCTAAAACCAGTCTGTCCCAAGGATGTTGATTCAAGAAATCAATCCTGAGAAGAAGGAACTAACAATCATACCAGACTGTCCTTCCAGTCCGGTATACAACCCCAATCCTTCAAGCAGCAACCCTATCCGGAAGAAACGCACCAGAAAGATTCCAGTATCAGAAATGTTCCAAGGAACACCAACATGAATCTCTCCAATAGCCAAGTTTTCCTATAATCTCATTCTCGAGCAAAGAATGATCTTTGAGGAACCTGTTCTACTCAGATCTCTCAACTGCAAGGTAATTGAAGGGCTACTAAACTTCAACAGGCTTACTGACTACCTTGAGAACATAGGGCAGCTCAGAATCTACAAATCCGAGTTGGCTCAGTTCTATGCAAATCTCAAGTATGAGACAGTAGGTACTCAAGTGATCACTACCAAGGTAAATGGAATATGTCTCATTCTAAGAGCTGATAAACTTGGAATATGGATAAACCTACCCAACAACGGAGTGAAGCTTCAAAACTACAGAAGCCTGGATGAGCTACCTTTTAAGTGCAGCTGGGAGATTCTCTGGAATACTCTCACCCACAGGTATAACCCTAAGAGCACTGATAAGATTCTGAATACAATGCTCATACCAGAAGCCTCAATCTTTTTGAAGATCATCTCATACAATATATATCCTCAAGTTGAAGATAGAGAAGAACCATCAACGTTGATCTTAGTAGCAATTTACTACTTGCTGTCAAAGATCAGAGTGAACTGGGTATCACTGATCATGCACAATCTGGCTACATCAACCAAGAACACTGGAGCTCGCTACTACCCAAGGATGCTCTCAAAACTCTTTAGTCCAGGGTACTTTGGAATTCCACTCTATCCACATCCAATCATATCTCACATTCAACCATTCACTGCAAGCTCCTTCCAAAAGACTTGGAGAAACACTTATGATCCAAACTCACAAAACACTAATGTGTTTTTGAATGAGGAAATCATAAGGGTTCGACATCAAGTGAGGATGCTGGAGAAAGGAATGGGAGATCTGGAAGAGATGGTTTCCATAACAAGGCAACAGCTAGATGTTGAGAGAGAATATAACCTGGAGTTGGCTAACCTATTTCATGAGTTTAGCTCCAAGGTCATCCCAACCATGCACCACCATGACTGAACTACATCTGCCCTAAGAAGTATTTTTGATGTTTTGAGTACTTGTATTTTGTGTCTGTTTTTCTGTTATTTTGGAGATCCATTCATGGATCGTAGTCTCATTGAATATGAGATTAATCCTGTCATGTATCACCTCTTCTGTTGAAATGAAAAATCGTTTTATGATTTTAATCATCTAAGCTTATCAACATAAGGGTATGCATGCATAAAGAAAACATAATATTAGCAATATTAAAATTTGAGGGCTGCATGGACATTAGTTAATACTTCAAGGTATAAAATTAAAATTCTTCTGAAGTATTAATCGACTTTTCAAAGTCTTGAACTTTAAAACTTCAAGGGCTTAAACACAAACTATTTTTGAAGTTTAAAATGATTCACTGAAAACTTAAGGATTAAAGTTATATTTTTCAGTGAATATAAAGTTTTATGAAACTTCAAGGACTTAAACGAAAATCGTTTATGAAGTTTTTAAGTTTTAATAAAACTTAAGGGTCAAAATGATAACTTTACAGTGAATATAAATTTAGTCAGTTTTTAAGATTCACTAAAACTTAAGGGTCAAAATGATAACTTTACAGTGAATATAAATTTAGTCAAAGCTTCAGGGACTTAGAATCAATATTTACATGAAGTTTTAATCAAAAAATTACTTAGAAATATTTAATACTTCCAAGGTTTAAAATGAAATTTTTTAAGTATTAATTTAAGTATTCATTCTAACTTCAAAGGGATTAAATTATCTATGAAGTTTTTCATTGAAACTTAAGGGTTCAAAGGATATCATTACAGTGAATAAATATTTAGTTAAAACTTCAGGGACTTAAAAGTAATATTTACATGAAGTTTTCAAATTGAAAAGTGCTTAGAATTAGTTAATACTTCCAAGGTTTAAATGAAATATTTCAAGTATTAATCTAAGTATTTATTATAACTTCAAAGGGCTTAAATAAAATTTTGTTTTAAGTGAAGTTTTACTACTAAGGCTTTAAGGACTGAAATGAAAATTTTAAATCTTTTAAAACTTAGTGAATATTTACATGATTATATTTGTCACTAAGACATAGATTTTAAAATTTTAAATGCTCAATTTCTCCTTAAAGCAATTAGTGAATATTATGGATTTATACATATCATTCACTAATATCTTATGGATTATAACATTATAAAATCTTTAATCCATACATGTTAAGATCATCTTCATCCATAACACACACATGGATTATTATTCATTACATGATCTTAGCACAAGGCAATTTAAATTATCATATCATACTTGCCTTATAATGTATATCAAAATTGGCTTCAATCCAATATTGTATCAATGAGCATAAATTACATGTTATTTCTCCTTTATGATTGACTAACACCAAGACGTCACATTTGGTCAACCACACAAATCGAATTTGTGATTAAAGCTCAATGAGGTATGAAATTTTATTTTCTCCACAAATTAGATATGTCCTATCATTAAGGGGGAGATACTTCATAGGTATCTATTTTTAACTTTGTCGATACCTTATTGTTTTAAGGGGGAGAAATCATGCATGATCCACTGCTTTTAAATTGAATATTATGGGTCAATAATTCAGGGGAAGCATGCTCATAAGGGTAAAATAGAATATTGACTAGACATGAGTTAAAACATATATGCTATCGACAAAGGGGGAGAATGTAGAATCAAAATTGTTGACATAGGATTATATTTTAATCATGTCAATTTAAACCCTAATTACACTATTAATCAATAGGGGTTAAATAAGTCAATCGATATTAAACCTAACTTCAGTTAATTAATTAATCATTTGAGTTAAGGGTTTAAGTCAAAGTTAAAAAGTCAAATCGGGAGAATTGCATTTTCACCTTGAATATTATTATTTGGAATAATTACATGTTTACCATGAATATTATTATTATTATTATCTTTTGACACCTTATTCAAGATATAATATTCGAAGGGGCCAAAACACTATTCATGGTTGAATTATTCAAAGATAAGATTCTTCAAGGACAACACACTATCCAAAGAGATAAGACCAACACACTGTCCAAGAATTCAAGATAAGATCAAAGATAAAGCTTGGATTTTTGTGAGAAATCAAGGAGCCATCCATTGAAGATCCAAGGGTGGACATTGAGTGACCAAGGTTATAAATAGAAGGGTAATCCCCTCATTTTCACTCACCACACTACAAGCAAACTCAAGAGCTTTGACTCCACACTTGCACACACGTTTTTGCCTCCAAGCTTCCAAGCTTTCAAGTGCTCAAGTGTCCTAGCTTTCCAAAGCTTCAAAAGCTCTCCAACTTCTTCTTCTAATCTTCTTGTTCATATTTACAAGTAAGAAGTGTTGTTTGCTTTAATATTCCACTCCTCTAATAAACCTTTTGTGTGTGTCCACTTTGGTTGAGAGGGTTGTCTCAATAGTACCAAAGTGTGAGAGAAGGTTTTTGAGCTCAACCATAAAGCTCTAGTTTGGTTTTATAGAGTTTCCGGGAAAACTCTTAGGTCGAGTCTACCTTGAAAGATTTCAGAGGTTTTTAAGAGTTTCTTGATACTCTAAGGTACTAACTTACCCGTAAAAGTTAGAGGTTCTTAAGAGTGCCCTTGATACTCTAAGGTGTGAGTCTACCCGTAAAAGACTGGTTCCTAAGCGAAGTAGCCTTAAAGCTTAGAGAGGT
>LFYR01000811.1:644395-716325 GCA_001185155.1 Zostera marina
CTGGTCAACTATCTGAGGTTTTATTCATTGCTTTAAATCTTTATTCATATACTTGTTCAAGCATTTATTTATCATATATATATCCAGTTATCTGGTCATTTACTTGTTTATCAATATATCCAGTTATCTGGTCATTTACTTGTTTATCAATATATCCAGTTATCTGGTCATTTACTCTATAATATAACTTGTGCTTATAATATAACTTAGTATTCATATACTATAGTTGTTTATAAAACACCATCTGAAAAGTTGACTACGTATTCATATACTGTAGTAAGCTTCGGAGAGTAATACTTACATCATTATATCAATCAAAATCATAATATCCTTACATCATTACTTGTTCAACCATTTGTTTATTAAGCATTTACAGGTAATTCCGCAATCAACCTGTATAAATCGAAAAGAGGCTATTACCCCCCCTTATAGCCTCGGATCACGATTCAACACTTAGGAACATCATTAATTTCTTAGAAATTCAAGAAACAAAATACTGTTTCACTTTCATTTTGTGAAGCTGAATATAGAGCCATTAGTAAAGCACAATGTGAAGTACTATGGCTGCACCAACTTTTTTAATGATTTAAAATTAAAAATACAAATGTCAACCTCACTATACTATGACAACAAATTAGCAATATATCTTGCTAATAATCCAGAATTTTATGAGAGAAGTAAGCATATAGAAATCACATGTCATTCCATAAGAGAAATGATAGATAAAGAAATAATTCTCTTAAAGCAAGTAGGTACAAAATACTAACTTGCAGACATCTTTACTAAATCCCTATGAGAAAATGAGATTTCAGCATTCTCTGTCAAGTTAAAAATTCACAACATGTATTCCAAGGCTTGAGGGGGAGTATAAGATTATGTTGAAATCCAGGGTAAAATAGCAATTTACAATGAAACATGAAATAAAGACCTAAGTGAAATAAAAGTAATTCATAGGTTGTGATAAAACAGAATAAATTGTTAGTTATTAACTAATAGGGTCTTATTTATAAATATTTCAATAAAACGTTATAAGGATCTAAGCGTAATAAAATAAATACAAGGTTATAATAATTCAACTACGGTCATATAATAGAAGGACCGGTTTATAAATAACTTATCATTATAACTTGTGAAGTACGCATATATTATGAAATTAACAGATTATTAAGAAAATAACCAAAAGTATAAACCAGGTAAAATAAGGACCTGGTTGTTATTTCTGATTGTTTGTGTATCTTTGCAGGAATATTTAAAATTGAATTAACGGTTAGGAGTTGTACTGATGGACAAGGGTCACAATGAGTCCAGCCTAGAAGTTAATATTTAGTTAAAATTAATTAACAATCATTAATTAATTGAATACAAAGTTAATCATCTTGACTGATTAACAATAACACTTCAAACAAATCTTCGTCTCTCCTTATTGACAGTTATTTCAGGTAAGCGTCTCTTTCTCCTTGGGCAGAAAACCCTAGCTGTGTCCCTGGCTACTCTGCTCCACTTCTTTCATCCCAGACTTGGGGGTTCTGCTGCATTGTCGCCGTCGGCCACCCCGCACGCAGCAAGAAATAAAAAGTTTTTTATAACCTTAGTTGATTTTAATTGTAGAAAATGGCACATCATCTAAATCATAATATTAAGGATGTGAGTATTGCTTATGATTCTACATCCTATAAGAAACATAATCTTTTCACAGATTGAAAAACAAGTTATACGCTCATGGGAGTTTAACCTCTTGAGACTTCAGTCCTTGGCCAATTAGTCAGAGTCATAGCTTTATAAGAGATAGACAATGTTTTTTACATTTACTATACTTGTATTTCCTTGTATTCTGTAATCTTGGGCTATGCCCAACCACTTTTCAGTAATGAAAATTTAATTTTTCAAAAAAAAAATCATAATATTAAAAATTTGCATGTTAACATCATTTAAATTTTAAAGCACGAAGCCCATTTGTATTAAAAGATGAAGCCCAATAAAGGCCCGAATAGAAGAACACGCGAAGGAGAGGAAGCAAAACCATCACAGATTCACAAATCTCCCCCCCCCGCCTTCCCTTCAGTTCTTCGTTTTGACTATTACACAAATCAGTTAGTCAGATCTGACGTCGGAGGAGATGGTGCTCATCTCGGCTTGCCGCGAGTACGTTGGGCGGATGCTGCAGGATATATCTGGAATGAAAGTTCTGATTCTCGATTCCCACACTGTATGCAAATTGCAAAATCAATATTTTTGTTAGAATGAATATAGATCTCAGATTATTAATTAAGCACTAACTATTTTTGAATTTTTCTGGAAACAAAGAAAAACTTAGAGTAATTGTTTGAAATGAATTTGAAATAATTTATGAATAGCACAACATTAATTTATCCCCAAATGTTATACTGTAGTAGGTCAATTTTCATGAGATAGATCTCTGCAATCTGTACAAAATCTGTTAGTATGTTCCAATTATTGGATGCAAGTTATTCATAGCCACTGGTTACTTGATGATTACAGAATACTGATATGACTTTCCTTCCATGCACAGGTTGGTATTGTAAGTGTTGTTTATTCTCAGACAGATCTGCTTCAAAATGAGGTTTTTTTGGTAGAACTCGTGGACACAATATCAAAAGAATCCATGAGTCATTTGAAAGCAGTTTATTTTGTACGTCCAACATCAGAAAACATTCAGTATTTGCGACGTCAGTTAGCAAACCCAAGATTTGGAGAGTATCATCTTTGTAAGATGTTATCACCTTGTTTTTTCCACTTTTTTGTTTGCTGGAGTCATTGACTTCTGTATTAAAATACCTTTCATTTCTAATATTTTTAGCATTGGTTATATTGCATGATACTTGTCTGATTTTAATATAATCAACAAAAACCTTTAAGTCAACTTTAGCTGGGAACATAATTTCATTTTTTTACTTTTAGGAACATCTTGTAAAATTGAATCTCTCTTAGGTATGATTCTGCAATTGATGTTTATCTGATGTCCTACAGTTTTCTCAAATATCTTGAAGACTACCCAAATTCAAGTTCTGGCTGATTCAGATGAACATGAAGTAGTCCAACAAGTTCGGGTATGAAATCATAGCATTATTTTAATTGTTTTATTAGTTAATCAGAATGTTAATTGAAATTTTGAAATAGATAAATATTTATCCGATTACCTCATTGCCATGCCACAACAATTTGGTTTGTGATATATTTTCTCATGTCTGTATTTATTGATTTCTTCATGTTTTGGACTTTAAAATCAACACAATAATCAACCATACCTTTAACTTACTATATGGAATACCTATTTGACATGATCATCGAAATTTATTTATTTTATCATGTAAAGAAGAAACCCATTGTGATTCTGCAAAAGAAAACTATATATTTTATCTGCATTAGAAAAATGGGATTAATATTTTCAATTACATTTATTAATTATTATATATTAATATTGCAGGAATTCTATGCAGATTTTTGTGCCATTGATCCTTTCCATTTCACTCTAAACATGCCATCGAATCATATGTATATGTTACCTGCGGTTGTTGACCCTCCAAGTTTGCAAAACTTTTGTGATAGGGCAGTTGATGGTATTTCTGCTATTTTCTTATCTTTAAAGCGACGACCTGTTATAAGATATCAACGGACATCTGACGTTGCAAAAAGGATTGCACAGGAAACTGCAGTGAGTATATCCTCAAATATTTTCCTGTGCTTATTTCCACTTGAGTCTGCAAGAAAGCAACTTCCAGAATAAAGTTTCTTCATTACTGTTATTTGTCATGACTCATGACTCATGAAACTGTTATTCAAATATTCACCCATTTTTTCCATGTGCAGAAACTTATGTATGAGCATGAAAGTGGTCTTTTTGATTTCAGGCGAACTGAAATATCTCCCTTGTTGTTAATAATCGATAGGAGAGATGATCCTGTTACTCCTTTGCTGAATCAATGGACATATCAGGTATGTATATTTCATAATTTTCATCCCTTGTTTCAATTTTCACCTATAACCATTTGTATTGATAAAATGATTCTTCTTTCACAGGCAATGGTCCATGAGCTGTTGGAAATTAATGATAATAAAGTGGATCTGAGAAATGTTGGCAAAATTCCCAAGGATCAGCAGGTTTTACTTTTACGTGAACTACCTTGTAATTCCAAAATTCTATTTTTGTTAAGTTTTCGATAATTTTTTGTTTTATTTTGTTATGTCATAGGAGGTGGTACTATCGTCAGAGCAAGATGCATTTTTTAAAACTAACATGTATGCGAATTTTGGGGATCTTGGGATGAATACGAAGGGAATGGTTGATGAATTTCAGCAAGTTGCAAAGAGTAACCAGAACATCCAAACAATAGGTGCGTGAAGCCGTGAAACATGGATTAAATTGCAGTTTGCCACTATTATTTTAAATTTACAATATTGTACTGTAGAGATTATCTATAAAGCTTAAGCTATTGGCCAGTTATTACTTCTTCTTTTGTTTCTTACAGAGGATATGGCTAAATTTGTTGATAACTACCCTGAATATCGGAAGATGCAGGGCAATGTCTCAAAGCATGTAACAATGGTTACAGAGATGAGCAGGATTGTTGAAGAAAGGAAGCTCATGTTAGTTTCGCAAACAGAACAGGAGTTGGCATGCAATGGTGGACAGGCAGCAGCTTTCGAGGTATATTTCTAATTTCTGCCTACTCTAAAATTTATCTCGTCATAAATTCATAATGTAGTCAGTAGTCACTCAAACAAAAGATTCAAAACAAACATAGATTCATCTGTGATGTTTTGTGGCATAATGGCTTTATATTTCTACCATGTATTTTATGGTATTCACTATCCATTATTCTTAACATTCATGTTGGAATGCATTTTTACAGGCTGTCAATGCTCTTTTGACTAATGACAGTGTTTCTGATATTGATCGTATCCGGCTAGTGATGTTATATGCTTTACGATACGAGAAGGAGAGTCCTGTGCAACTAATGCAACTTTTCAATAAGCTAGCCTCACGATCAGCTAAATACAAGTCTGGTGTAATGTAACTGAACTGATTCCTCTTTCTAGTTTGATCTACTATATACTTAGTAGTTAGTAGAGTTTGTACATACTAGTTTAGGAATTTTCTCCTACAAAAATGCAAATGCTTTTGCAATACAGATAGTTTTTTTTTGATGAATTAAAACTTTCATTGCTGAAAGTAGGGTAGGGCAGAGCCCGAGAATACATATGTAGGGAAGTGCAGATGCATAGGATATAAATATATAAGTAAAAAGTATGTAAAAGCATTGTCGCTCTCTTATATAGTTGTAACCAACTGACCATGACTAACTAGCCAAGGACTGGTGCCCCAAGAGGTTGGACTCCCATAGACTTATGGCTTGAATTTCAATCTGAGTAGATTGAGCTTCTTATAGGTTGTGACATCATAAACGATGCTCACATCCCTAATGGTTTTTTTTATACAGATAGATTATTATTTTCTGTTCAATTGGTAATATTATTTTGCAACATGCTTACATGTCAACACCCATTCCATTTCATTATTCTAGGACTTTTTTGATATAGCTAATCCTTTCTTCTACAGGATTTTTTTGAGAAAAACTTCTATCACTGATATTTTTTCTAGGAGTTTATTTTCCTTTATCCTATGCCATATATTTTTTCACTTAAGCATAGAAAGAAACATTGTGATAGTTTCTTAATATCTTCTCATTTATAAAAGTGATGGGCAGTGCCCAGAGTTACAAAATGGAGAAAGAAAAGATAGATATAGGGAGATGAGTCTTGACTGGAAGTTATTGCAATATCTAGAAGTTATTGCTGAAAGCATATCTCTATCTATGTTCATGCAATTAGAAGTTATTGCTGTAATAATTTTACACTTTTACCCATTAACCTTGTTTTGACTATCGTTAAGAGCATGTGACTCTCTTTGATATATTATACTGGAACCTCCTAATAGTAATTTATTTTTTGATTATGAAAACAGCTTGTTCAGTTTCTCTTGAAGCAAGCAGGAGTTGATAAGAGAACTGGCGATCTCTACGGAAATCGTGATCTAATGAACATTGCTCGGAACATGGCTCGTGGACTTCAGGTTTGCTTAATTTGCAGTTTGTATTCTCACAATCTCATTCCATTTTTATCTTATAATACTTTGGTTTGTTCTGTAGACCTCAATGGCTCAAGCTCAGTTCTCACTGAACTGTGTATACTGCATACATATAAATATATAATTTCATATGTATTTTTGTTGTTGTAGGGGGTTGAAAATGTGTACACTCAGCATCAGCCTCTTATATTCCAAACAATGGAAAGCATTATCAAGGGGCGCTTGAAAGATGTGGACTATCCATTTTTTGGTAATCACTTTCAACAAGGAAGGTTTGTTTTTACGCTCAGAATTTATTCAGCAATCACCAGTAAAAGAGAATGTGGATATTTTTAACATTTCCTTAATGTTGCTATTGGTAAAGGCCTCAGGAAGTGGTGATTTTTATTACTGGTGGAACGACTTTTGAGGAAGCACGCACTGTGGCATTGCACAATGCAGCCAATCCTGGAATACGGTTTATTCTTGGTGGCTCTCTCATTCTTAATTTCAAGAGGTAATTGCTAACTGCCAATCTCTACTCTATTATTTCTTGGGCTAGCATTGATGCCAAAGTATAATTCTGAAAACATAAAACAGGTTTTTGAAGGACCTTGAAGAGGCACAAAAAATATCCAAGTTGAGCACTTCTGTTTAAACAAGTAACATCCGTCTTCTTTTGTCAAATTATCAATAATTCAAAGTGTATGTATATTCCAAACAGAGAGCCATATACAAAATGACTCATCTATATAACTATATCCATTTAAAAAATGTAATATACCTATCAATATATTATAGATCATCAGTTTCTTCTGATACTTCCTTAGAAATATAAAACGTTAAGTACATTGTTTGATAGCAAGGTAGAAGTGTAAAACCTTTCTTGTTTGATATACTCATGGTCAGTTTTTTTTTTAACAAATGATACCTTTTCTACAAGTAGAAAAACTTACTTTCGAGTGATATATCAAAGTTACATAATATATCATCGATTATATCATAATGAAAATTACGTACATAACGAGAATAGAACCTTAGATCATTAACAATCTTAATAGTTACTGTGATTAGTTAAGTTAATCTCCCTGTAAGGTGTGGTCAGTTACTTTTTACCAAAATGAAATTTATCTTTTTACTTAACATTCGATGATGGTTGATGATTTGATGCTATAGTTTGATCTATGATGAGGGGTAAAACAAATATGAGCTTTAAAATCTTCTTGTTTGATTTACTTTGATAAAAATTAAAGAGAAAGAAGTTCAAAACTTCAAATTGTATTGCCATTAAATATTTACCCTTCGAATAAAAATAGTAAACCTTTTGACTTTTCTTATCAATTGACAATTATTATTCTTATCACCTATTATCGGTATCTAAAGTTTAAACTATCTATTATTCTATTTTCTAACTAAATAACGATAATATTAAAAAAAAAAAAAGCTTTTCAAGAATCAAGACTAATTTAGCATTGTATTATACAATGTATATAGAATATTAACCAATTTTTTTTGCCTTTTGATGGACAAATTAATAGTGCAAAACTAAAATGGACTTCATTTTATAACCAAGCATAATTAAGATTTGTAAAGACAGTACAAGTGATGAATTTGGCTACATGCGCTCCTATGCATACCAGAGTACAGTTTGCAATAGGCAACTGCATCAGAACTGTAAAAGAAAACATAGATATAATAAATAAGGCAAGAGAAAATCCAGATATGAATCATATAATAAACAGGAACCATAGCTATATTTCTATATTGTGAGTTTTTACCATAAACAGAAACCCATGTGACTTGTGAGTTACAATTGCTATATTTTCTTTGATAAAAAATCCATAAAAGTATGAACCTGAACTCAATTTCATGGCAAAATCAAAATGGCATTTTCAAATTGATTGTTGCCAATTAAGGTGTTGAATTGATTAAAATATCGATAGCTATGAATGATGGTATGTGCAGCATGATAAAGATTATGAGTCTATGATAGTATTAAGATTTAAGGTGTGATAATTCCATGAGTGGGTGCTATAACTTGGAATACAATAAAATTTGAACTCATCGATTCCTACAGTTCTCAGATGGGTAAAAAGAAGACCTTTTAGAGCTACAGCATTAGATGAAAGCACAAAGATATCTATGATGAAAATTACAGTAGTAGGAAATTCCCACACCTGTGTAAAGTGATAAATTCATTAGAATTAAATCAATTACTAAGTAACAATTAATTAAAATTGTCAATGAATGACTGAAAAAATATCCATAGTTTCGTACCATCATTGCTACTAGGAATATCTTGAGGTAACTTGAGAAAAGAATTGCCTGAAAAACTCGTCTTAGTCTGATCAAATCAAAGACGAGTACACCCAATGACAGAAAATGTTAATATATGACGAATAGTCTGATAAAGGTGTGAGGGTATAACGATTTGTAATAGGAACACATAAAAACTATACCTAACAGTTTGTGACAATGAGATGAGTAAAAATAAAGTAGCGAGGAACATAACATTTCCCAGTACAACAGAAAGACAGACCTGCAATGAAAATGCAGAATTGCTTAAATTTAAAACAATTGATAAACGATAAAGGAAATGATATAACCAGTAACAAAATAGTACCTTTGTACATATCCAAATTGGAAATAGTAAGTTTCTGGATGCCCTCAGTTCCTCTTTAAATTCACTAAGAAACAAATATCTGCCTTAGATTGTTAAGAAATTGCAGAAGAATTAACAAACACAAGGTTGGAAACTAAAATATGACATCTCTATTGGATAAAATACAAAAAACGGATACATCCATCTAGTACTATATATATAATAGTTGACTTCCACAGCAGACCCTGAAATTTTTTAAAAATTTGTCACTTATGTTTCATACTTCATACTGTTCTATTAATTATCAATAAATAGATTTATCCTTTACGAATCATGTCTGAATAATGACATTGTATGATGCAAGAAATCCAACGGCAATTATTGTCAATAATTTTGTTAGAATTCTATGGTAAAAACTAGGCTTTGGTCCATTCATTCATTTGGTCTGTTTATGAATATGGAGACATACAAAAATGAATTTGTATGACAAATTGACAACCAAGTCAAATGCATGAAAAGCTCGTTACAGACTTACAGTGAATCAGTGAGAAAGAACACTTCATCAACTCTTCCTCTTCTTATTGTACTTGTTAGTTAGTTTTTATTTCTTAGATCTTTTAATTTTTTTTAGTCACTGAAAGTTAGAAGTGATAATACAAATTAAAAATACAAAATTATAACAGGATAATAATCATGTATGTAAGAATTACCTCTTCAGAAACTAGGTCCCAATTCAGCATATTGTAAAGAAGGTGTCTGTATGCCTTTTCCTTGTGCAAGATCAAATCTATGAAAACAATCTGGTCATCAAAAACTTCCAGTTTTAATACAAACATGTCACCCAAGAACTCAAAAAAAAAACGAGGAGCATATCATATAGTAGCTTCTTTGATGAAAAGAAATAACTTATGAATTTATCTAAATGAAATGAATTAAAACGCCAGTAAAAATCAAGGATTGAAGCTTTAAACCCTAAAAATCTCGTTCATACCATGAACTCGCATTCGATGTACGGATCGGCAACAAGCTTGCATTTTTCCTAAATATCAATAAGCAATTTACAAGTAAATTTTAAAACGAAGAAAAGCGGAACAAAACCGATTCAATTGCTGTGATCCGATATTAATATTCTTACACATTTGATCAATCGGATGTTTCCAGGAGAGTACTGAACCACCAGTCTCCCCACCTTGCATCCACAGTGTACACATCGCAGCTCCGTCTCACTCATCTCTCCCTCCTCTCGCTCGATTGGGTTTCAGACTTTCAGGCGAAATTAGAACCTTGGGTGTGTGTGTGAAGAACCTCAAAGTCGCTCGATTCCTTCTTTTTGATGGGAAAATTGCATATTACAGTAAAACGGATGGTTCTCACATGCAATTCTAATCATTAGATAAAATCATCGAGACTCATTAGATAAATTCGAAATAGAGAACTATTCTCTTTTTTAAAAAAAAAATTTAAAACTTTGATTACTGAAAAATTTAAAACTTTGATTACTGAAAAAGAGGTTGGCCATATTCCAAAATTACATAATATAGGAAAATACAAGTGCAGTGATTGTAAAAACATTGTCTATATCTTATACAGCTATGACCCTGACTAACTGACCAAGGACTGAAGCTTCAAAAGGTTGGACTCCCATGAATATATAACTTGTATTTCAATCTGTGAAAGATTGTGCTTCTTATAGGATGTAGAATCATATGTAATGCACATCCTTTATAATTTCTCTAAAAGAGAACTATTAGCATTAGATCATCTTTGTATAATTTATAATTGAGTCTGGGCAAATCCTATCATATACAATTAATTATACAGAGATCCTCAGATTAAAAAAAAAAGCTATTTAAATTTTTAACCATTCTTCTGGAAGAATGGAAGTTCCGACTTCTGGAAGAACATAGAAACCAAACTTGCACCAAAGCAAAAAAATCAATGGAGTTCAGAACTTCTGGTACAAAAATTATTCAACCAATCCTGAAAATAATGTCAAGGTTCTTGATCAGAAAAATCTGTAATGCCACTATCCCAACTCCGAGAAATAGTACTGCTATTGAGACTGTGTAGAGACTGTTCCCTCATGCGTCCAGAATTACTCAAACCATCATAAGCCTGGTTCTCTTTGAGGGACTTCTCTCTCTCCATGAAGTATATCTCCCTCTCTCTGTACATGGTTGGTGGTGGAGGTATTGGATATATACAGCTCCTTGCTGGAAGTGACCAGGGACTGGAGCTATTTATGGTGTGATAGGGATTTTTTTGATAATCATCTATCACACAGTCTTTACCCTTATCCATTCTGATAATAACACCACATTGTGATTTAGAAACATGTTTAAAACAAAATTATTTGAGATGGAAAAGATTCACCTGTTAAACTCATGATCGCAATCTTCTTCCTCTGCGTCTGTTTCTTCGTGATTTGCAGAAGTGGTGGCAGAAGTAGATTGGAGTGAAACGAGTGCATTGCGCTTGGTGATAAGCTTATTCATTTGCCCGATTAGTTCAATTGCTTCTTTGACATCCACAGTTTCATCACTGTACAAAATTATAAACATCATCATACCTTGTATCAATTACTAAGTAAGAAAGAAGGAAATGCTTGCCTGGAATTTATTATAAAACGCACAAGTTTCTCCTTTTGGGATGAACATTTTTCAACAAGATCCTGTAATAAATCACTACTAGCTCCCTGCAAAATCTATATTTCAATGTACTGCTAAACTGACAAATTACGAGCTTTAAAAAAGCAGAATATTATGAACCGTTTCACACTTTCACTACCATAAGAGAGTTAAGTTGAGAAACGTAGAATTGATTGAAATTGATTGTCCTTTCTTATTACATGGTTTCAGCTTATTTAAAGATTGGATTACTTCGACATTATCCCATTACAAGGTTATCTAATTGATAACTTATCCAATTCGATCGATCTTGTCTAACAATAGATAAGATGATTAGTTCTAATTCATTTAAGCAAGTAATGCAAGATTAATGACTAATAACTACAGAAAAAATACAGTGTTTTGATGTTCATACAATCGGAAAAATAATATCACTAATATAGAATCATAGTCTATAATTTTACCTCACGGTAGTGTTGATCATTCAGTACATCTCTAAAGACCTCCAACAAACTAAAGGTCTCTGCAACTAAGCTGCAAAAATGAACAAAATGAGAATTCAGTCAGTGAGTTAAAGTTTCTCACTTTATTTTGTTACTTAACAAAAAATGTTGTTACCCAGGCTGTGGAACTGGATGTTCAATGGCACCATTTCCATTTGTAGAGACATTTCCCTGGTTAGTTGCATTATCGATAGGGTTACTTGCAATAGGAGGATCTGAAGGAATTGCAGTAGACTGTTGTGGAAACTTCACTCCTGTGGACTAAAAAAGAATGTGCTTAGTCCATTGATGAATCATGATTTATTTATACTTAAAAAGAAAATTACAATATGGTGAGATGCTTTGACTATATTCATTAGTTTTCAGGATTTTTTGTGCTTAATTACCATCAAATCAAGATAAGCAGCGTGATACTGAGGGAACTTTCCAGACGAACCGCCTACCACCCTCTGAACGGCGTCTATAAGGAAAAATATGCTCTGTTGGATAGGAAAATCGCTCTGCAAAAATTAAGGATGATAATGATTTGTATATTATGCAAATTTAAGAAGAAGAAGAAAACAGATTTGAGAGAGATGGAATAACCTTCTTTTTAAATATCTTCACCAACATTGCAAGAATTCCATAATCAATCACTAACTTGTAGATATACTGTCCACAATTATTCAACAATATTTCCAAGAGCTGTTATGAAAATGGAAAGAAATATACCAGTTATCAGCAATATTAGATTTTTAAGGCAAGCTGAAGGCATTACAATTTAATTACATGGAACTCACCCTAACAGAGTAAAATTGGATTCTGGCACTTTTGTTTCGAAGTCGCCTTTGAATAGATTTGACAGCATCTTTCCTTTTGCTATTCGATAAATCGACCACCCAAGCAGAAAGAGAGAGAAAAATAAGACAGAAAGATAGTAAGATAAACTTAATTTTGTAAGATATACCTTGGATCATTTGCAACCAATTCACATATCATAATGTTTATTGTCCAATCCAGATCAGTAATCTTTTCATTTGTTGCAACGTTTACAAGATCAACCACCTCTGAACTCATTCCAATCATGATTCAGATGAATACGTTCCTGTGGCCCTGCCTGCATTCAAAGGAAGGGAGAAAAAGCAACAACACTTAAAATTGGATCACATAATCAAAGATCGGTAGCATAATCGCCAAATAACAACACAAGTAAATTAGGATCAAATAGCAGAATATAAAATAAAATAAAAAACTATTCGGGTTTGATCCGGTCATTAAAAAGTGCATGTGAATCATGATTAACCGATTTAATCAAAAAATAACAGCAAAAAAACAAGTTATTAATTAAGAGTTGATGTTTGTGCGCAAACTCCACCTAATGATAATGAATCGATGATCCGATTGAAGTAGTGGAGATCTGGCAAACACTCGGCGGCTTATTGGAGATCCTCGACGGATTCGGACGAAAAGAGAGGAATGAGAAGGATCGATAGTGATGAATAGGAGGAAGAAACCCTCCTTAATCTGCTGCCACCGCTTCTTCTTCTTCCTCTCTTCTTCTCCGGTTAGATGTCTAATTTATACCACTTTCAATATTTCGGATTCTCGTTTTTATTTTTTTATTTCATTTATTTTCTGTTGCCTAGTGCCTGTTGGAATTCTATTAACCACGTAAAAACCGTTACGTTTATATTTTATTTCGTGGAAATTTCAATTTTTAACCCTGCATGATTTTTAATTTTTAATGTTCAGCTGATCCAGCGATCGCACAAGGGTATAATAAATATTCGTTAAAAGTATGAGTGAATAATATAAATTAGAAAACAAAGATTTAAAGTTTAAATAAAGCAAGGAAATATAAGGGTGGGTGATATCATGGAAGGGATATCCAAATTCAGGAAGTCAGCACCATGCTGGGGACTACATTGAAATGCACTTGCAATATTTATATAGCATCTTTGGAGGGAGAGGAATCTACGACACAATGAGGGGCTCTCTCGGCCGGTAAAGTCGTTACAAGAGATTTCATACGAAATTTGACTATCATCTATGACTATCGCCTATTTAAAAAAGCGCACAGGTTAAGTTTGGAAGATACAGCTATCAGAAGGTGGGAGGAAGCCTGGCTATTGGTTACTGACCTACAAGACGATGATTAACAAGCTATACTTATTCCACATATCCTATCGTACTTTTAGTTGTTTAATTAATTGCCTTTTTTTATCGTAGTTGTTTAATTAATTCTTTTAGTTTGTACTTTGTAGCCTTTTATTTTATTTTTAATATAAATCGCTTATAAAAAAATAATAATAATAAATAAAAAAAGGTCTCAGTTTCTTACTTTCTTTTCTTAGTCTCAAACTGTCAATGTCTCATACAGTCAGACAGCATACACGTAAAAATCCTCAATATGTGTGGGACGACCCGGTAGATAATCTAGTAATGGATCGTTGGACCAGGTAAACATATTTTCTTAGTGAACGGTTGAGATCTAATATCTCACATTTCCCAGATAGTTTTTAATACTGAATTTTAAATCACATTCAAATTGCATCATTAAATTTTAAATTCTATTTATTAAATATCAATATATTAAATTCAAAAATAAAAATTGACTCCGTAGCCCAATGGATAAGGCGCTGGTCTACGAAACCAGAAGACTCTGGGTTTGATCCCCAGCGCAGTCGTTTTCATTTTTTTATACTCTTTAGAAGAAGAAAATTATCTTTAACAATTGACATGCCACATGGAAGGTTTCAAAACTACCCACCTAAGATGGTTTGGTGGTCAAAAATAACCACCAAGCCTAGTCATTAGGTGGTTAGGGTATGTTAGGAAACAATTTTTTCTAATTTGCCCTCATTTATTATATGACCCATTGGTATAACCCAACAACTCGTTGCGATGACCCGTCCTAATACCCGTTCTTGTACACTTCTTCCTCCTCTCCTCTCTTCAATCTTGAGCTTCTTCTTCTTCAAAACTCAAAATAACGGGCAGGTTCAGTCTGTCGACGATTTAGTCATGCTTCTTCGGCTCCGGAAATCCTAAATTTTGTCAGTACCACTACTTTTAGATGGGTTTCCGACAGGAAGTGGATTGAGAGGAGATGAGGTGGTGTTGGGTGTGCTGAAAAAAATGCCCCCCATGGTAGATCATGTTTCCAATAACCCAACTCATCAGAATCAGATAATTTTTTATCCCTCTGCCTCTGAAATTTGAATAATCAAAAAGAACTACTTTTATTTTCCCTCATGGGTTATTCGAAGTCACTGTGTTTCCCGATGTTAGGTTTAGCATTATTGATGGTGTATGCTTCTGCAGATTCCGACTGCATGTCTGTTATCATGCCTCTCGCTCCATGCCTTCCTTTCGTAACTGGCGCGACACCAAGTCCGCCTATTACTTGTTGCTCTGCGTTCGGGATCGTCGCCAACTCCAAACCCATGTGTCTGTGCACTGTTCTTGCCGGAGACGGTTCCCAATACGGAGTCCGAATAGACAAGGCGCTGTCGCTTTCCTTGCCTGCTACTTGCAATGTCGATACACCACCACCCGTTTTTTTATTACAGTGGCACATCCGTAAATTTGATTTAATTATAAGGGTAATATTGTCAGAAAATGTGTAGGTGGTTATTTTTAACTCCCAACCTATCTTAGGTGGGTATTTTTAACATTTTTCCTATTGCCATTGTAGATGCCAGTTCGAGGATTGAACTGTTTCGTTCTCTCACACGCAAACTTTTTATTACCAAAATTCCACATTGGTAAGTGGTAACCCATTGAAAAAAAATATTCCCCTAGTGCCCCCTATCCCCTCTTCGGACTTGTCTGAAATAACTGGATTAGGTTTCCGTTCTCAGAGACCTTTTATTCTACTCTAAAATTATTTAATAACTTTTAAATAGAAATTGACTCCGTGGCCCAATGGATAAGGCGCTGGTCTACGAAACCAGAGATTCTGGGTTCGATCCCCAGCGGAGTCGATTTTTAATTTTTCAAAAAAAATAGATAAAAATCCTTAAAATTAGTAAAAACTAAAAATCGTAGTAAAATTAAAAATATTTTAAATAGAAAATCTAAGTAATGGATAGATAGCACGAACGCACGATAGACGGCTTTCGAAAATCATTATTTAGAAAACGCACCCGGCCCATGTAGAAATCAAACTCTCTCTATTTAGAACAAACTTCTTTATTAGACAGCTGTCTATTTATTGTATTTGTTTGTCAATCAATTCCTTGTAATTAGTTAACCACATCTTTTCCTAACATCCTACCAAATATTAAAAAAACAAATTAATCACCTCCACATGGACCCATGGTACCCAAAAGGTAGTAGTGAGCTTTCATCTTCTTTATACATTATAGTTTGAGCTCGATTAATAGAAGCTCCGGCAAGATGACTGGTTATTGAGAGGAATCTGCAAGTTTAACAGTGAGAAAGAATAATGGGTCAGAAATATTATTCCAATATCCGAAGAAAAAAACCAAAGAGAAGCAAAGTTGTTGATAACCACGAAGTTGACCTTTGTTATTTCAATAGATGGAAATCCTGTAAGTCGTCTACTTCCCTGGGATTTTGCTTCGTTTTTACAATATGCGCCACCGCTACTTTCTTGACAGCTTCCTTCTTAGATGAGCAGCAGCAGAATATCCAAACGTACGTTCGTACTTAAATCATACTCCTAAAGTCGTAAATCGCAAATCATAGTAAGATTTGTTTCGTTTACTTTTGTAGATCATTATCATCATCATCAGGGTATACATATATCGATTGGAAGCAGATAACGGATATCGGATTTAGCAGAATCGGATTGCTAAACTTCAATGATCATCGGCAGGTACTACTATCTGGTGTTAACTCGTCGGTGATAGATTTAGAACACGTTCAGAATGACATACCGTGGGCGTCTCTCTATCCTGAATGGATAAATGAAGATCAAGGAATTCATGAATCTGAACGACCCATCTGTCCATCGCTTCCTGATATTTTAGATAATTGGAATCCAACGCTGTATGATCTAATAGCCGTTAACCTTCCTTGCAATAAGTCCGGGGATTGGTCACGCGACGTTAACCGGTTACACTTGCAGCTTTCCGCGGCAAAATTGGCTGCTGCCGTTTCTGGTGGAGACACGTCAGTGCATGTTCTTTTCGTGACGGAATGTTTCCCTATACCCAATTTATTCAGATTGAAGGATCTTGTACTTCATGAGGGGAATATCTGGATGTATAAACCGGATATGACATCACTGAAACAGAGTATACAACTTCCGATTGGATCTTGTAAGCTTGCAGTCCCTTCGACGTCACCTGAAAGTCGACGATGGCCGGAGTCTATGAAAAAACAAAGAGAGGCTTATGTTACGATACTTCACTCTGCCAATTTTTACGTTTGTGGCGCAATCGCCGCTGCTCGGAGCATTCGGATGACGGGATCTACGAGAGATCTCGTCATACTCGTCGACAAGAAAATCAGTTATCGCCGTAAAAAAGGTCTGAAATCAGCCGGATGGAAAGTGAGAGTAATCGATAGGATTCGAAACCCAAAAGCTGACCGTGAGGCATACAACAGATGGAACTACAGCAAATTCCGATTATGGCAATTGATCAATTACGATAAGATCGTATTCATCGACGCCGATCTCATCGTTCTTCGAAACATTGATTTCCTCTTCACATGGCCGGAGATCACAGCAACAGGGAACGACGGCACACTTTTTAACTCCGGCGTGATGGTCATCGAACCATCGATCGCAACATTCAACCTTCTGATGGATCACATCCACGATATTAAATCCTACAACGGAGGCGACCAGGGATACTTGAACGAGGTCTTCACATGGTGGCATCGAATGCCGAGAACGATGAACTTCCTTAAACATTTCTTGTATCAAAACAGGGATGCGATAAAGAAGAAGAATCATCTTTTCACGGCAGATCCTCCAGAACTCTACGTTCTCCATTACCTCGGAATAAAACCTTGGTGGTGCTACCGTGACTACGACTGTAACTGGAACGTACACGGCATGCGGAAATTCGCCAGCGACGCCGCTCACAGAAGGTGGTGGAAGGTGTACGACTCCATTCCGGTAAAGCTACGTAGCTTCTGCTGGCTGCGATCGAAGCAGAAAGCGTTTCTAGAGCGTGATCGGATTCAAGCTAAGAAATCCAACTTCTCAGATAGGCATTGGATGCGGACAATCCGTGATAGAAGATTAAAGATCTGCAACGAGAATCCTTGTTACCGGAAGAGCATGCTGTCGTTCTGGCTTGATCAAAATATAACACTATAACTCTCCGCCGTCGCCGTCGCCGTCCTCGCCGTCCTCGCCGGTGATCATTAATTAATCAAGGGATATGTCGACAAGGAATGCAGTTACAGGGAATCTGACGATGTGGAGCAGAGGTAGCAGAAAGAGTGGGTCGATTTGGGGAAAGTCTAACGGACTCCACTATAGTCGTACGTAGGTCCACGGGATAAAAATCAATCGACAACAAGAATTAGTTTTGTGCCAATACTCCACTTTAAATGAGTTTTCTTTGTTCACTTTTTTTTTTAATAAAACTTTTTTTTAGTTAAAACTAAATCAAAAAAAGAGATGTTATCACATGGGATCCGTTCCATATCTTCTGTTTTAATTTAGCCAATGATCTTACGATCGTTTAGGCCTACAACAATCTTTGAGACTGATTCGATATTTTCTAAAACGAACAATATATCATCGTTTTCCCAGTGGACATTAGACAATGGAAGGTGAAAAAATCCTGGTGTGTTCATAGTATCTTTTCCTTTTTTTAGGAAAAACTTGATCGTGTCCCTAAGGAATGGTGACTTATCGTATATTATAATCATAGTAACAACTGTTCTCCCTCCTTTACACTTCACTCCTAGGGGTATTTATACAATTTCCCATCGGACTCTGGACCTTAGGTTCTCGGACTAAGACCTGATGTAAAGGACCCGACATGCTTGAGACGCAACCCTTGGAAAGCTAACCGTCTGGGCCGATGGATCCGCCTGGTTGGACCAGCCCAGTCGCGCGAATACCCATGAGGCGGCTTGGATCTTCCTCCTTTGTTCCCTTCACTGGGCCTTGTTTATGGACTCTTGCGTGGGCCTGGGCTGATGGATTAGGGGTACCATCAGTACTCCCCCCCTCCTATAAATAGGGTCTTTTCTTTTGTTTTATTTATTTCTTCTTATTCATCATGTCTTCTCTTGATTATCTGCTGGAGGAGCTGGGATGCGAGTTAGCGCATCAGCGGGCTGTCTGGCCAGATGATCTCTTTTAACGTGTTTGCGATGCTCAGGAGTTTCCTGCTGGTAATCCTCGCCTGTCTCATCTGATTTTGGAAGTCCAGCAACGCGTTCGCGCTCTCTGACGAGTTTCCAACGGAACCGGCATCGTCATTCCGGCGACGGCAACTGCTCCCGGTAACCGACTTCCTGTCACTGGTACTCCTCCCGGGCTCCCTGTCCCTGCTGCTGTCCCTGCTGCGCTTCCCGTAACTGCTCCCCCCCCAATGAGGTTCCTGCAACTGCCGCCACTGAGTTGTCTTCAACTGGGCGTTCTACCGTACCTGCTGCTCGTCGCCGTTCTTTTATTGTCCTTAGTGGGGTCATTGACATTTTAGCCTCGATCTTTTCCGTACGAGCCTTTATCCCGTTGGGAGTTATTTTGAAACCCAAGAAATGCCCCTCCGTGACTCCAAAGGAGCACTTTTTTGCCTTCAGCCGCAAGCCCGCCTTCCTGATACTGTTGAAAGTCTCCTTCAGATCCGCTAGATGGTCTACAACCGTCTTGGAAAAACTAAAATATCATCCACATATACCTCCAGATTCCTTCCAATTTGATGTTTAAATATTTGGTCCATAGCCCTCTGGAATGTTGCTCCTGCGTTACGCAATCCAAAAGGCATTACTTTGAAACAAAAGGTACCTGATTCTGATATGAAAGATGATTTTTCCTCATCCTCTCTAGCCATAGGTATCTGATTGTAGCATGAGTGCGCGTCCATGAAACTGAGCAATTTACAACCCGACGTTTGGTCCACTAAGTGATCCACCGATGGGAGAGGATATGAATCCTTGGGGCAAGCTTTATTTACATTAATGAAATCTACACACATACTCCATCCTTCATCCGCTTTCTTTACCATTACTACATTCGATAACCATTCCGGGTATTTCATTGGCCGAATGAAATTTGCCTCGAGGAGTTTTCATACTTCTTCAGCCGCTGCCTCTTTCCTGTCCCCTCGCAATGGCCTCATCTTCTATCTCACTGGCCGTACATGTTTCCCTACTGCTAATCTATGTTCCGCAAGGCTTCGTACAATCCCTTTAAGTTCTGCTACATCTTTGGTAAATAAATCATCGTTCTCTTTGAGCAGTTTCACAATACCACTTTTTATTTTTTGGGGGAGGTCGGTCCCTATCTGTACAATGCCGCCTCTTAATTCTAATGCAACTGTGTCCGAAGCAGGCTTGAGTTTTGGGCGTTCCTCCCTAATTGTATGTGGGGGTCCATCTTTTTCACCTGCTGCAGCCATTATCTGCCCCGTCGAGTTTATATAGCATTCTCTTGCTTTTTTCTGTGACCCTTTAACTGTGCATATCCCTGCTTCTAATGGAAATTTCAAACACTGGTGCAGAGATGATATTACTGCTCCGAATGCATGTAAAGCTATCCTGCCTAATATTGCGTTGTACCCAGATGAAAACGGTACCACCGAAAACCTTATTGTCACTGTTGTCTCCTGCGCGAATTTTCCCACCGTTACCGGGATATCTATTGTCCCCAGTACTTGGACTTCACCTTGGCCAAAACCTGTAACCGGTGTGCCGCACAGACCTAAATCTGCCCTGCAAAACCCGAGTTGATCAAACGCATTCCAATACAACACATCCACTGAAGCCCCTGTATCCACCAGTACTCGGTTCAATCTAATTTTTTGTTTATCCTCTCTTTGTACAATGGGTGTTATAACTAACGGGTCATGAAGCGGGACTGTGATTCCTGTCAGATCTTCACTTGAAAATCGAATGTCTGCCCATGTTTTGATTTTTTTTATTCCATCCGTCTAGCTAAGATCCTACGCATACCTTTTACCTTCAAATCTTGTTCCTCCTCTGGCCGCCTCGCCACCTGATATTGCCAATATCTCCTCTATATTTCTTCCTTCCTGATCATCCCTAGGATCTTGATGTCCTGTGGGGATTGGTGCCATACGCCGCGGTGGAGGAGAAGGTACCCTTTGCCGTGCGGGCCGTGGGCCTTGTAGTCCTTGCACTCTCTCAAACTCCCTTGTCAAAATCCAACATTCGGCCGTAGTATGCCCTATATCTTCATGATACTCACAGTACCGATGTGGGTTTCGATGAACCACCGTTTCCGTACGCATTGGACGAGGTTCTGGAAGTATTCGTTCATCCCTTAGCTTTAAAAATACTTGTCGTTGGTTTGGAAGTGGAGTAACTCTTGGCGGACCGTAATTAGCAACGCCTTCCTTTGGAAAAGTGCCCCCTCTTACACTGCCCTCTAGTGCCTCTCTATTTTGTGGCCGGGTCTCCAGCCTTGGCTGCTTTTGCTGTATGTTCTGGTCGTACTGGCCTTTCGGCCTTTGACGTATCTGTCTGTATTTTGCCTCATGGTAGTCCTCCACGTTTGACTCCTTATACGACCTTTCCATAGCTTCTGTAAACGTTGATGGAAGATCTCGTATTAAATCGCCTGAGAATCTAGTTGGCCTTAGTCCATTAACTAGTGCCATCAGGACTCCTTCTTCTGAACAAACGACTTTTTGGACTGCAACCGCAAATCGGTCCATATATTCCCGCGTCGACTCTCTATCCCCCTGCACAACTGTTAACAGAGTTGTGTTCAATCCCTTGCGCCTTATTTTATGCCCGAAGGCAATTTTGAACGCTTTCTCCAAGTCTTTGAACGAATTAATGCTTCCCTCGGGGAGGTTTCTGTACCACCCCACTGCCTTTCCTTTTAGCGTTCTTCTGAACATACGACACCAAATGTCTTTTCGTCCTGTAGTATCTTCCATTTCTGTGCGGAATGGGTGAATATGATCCTCCGGATCCGTCGTACCATCATATAATGTCATTTTTGGAACCCTCCACCCCATCGGGTATTCTTTCACTAAGAGATGTCGCGCTAGAGCCTCCTCACTACCTGTTGCCACAGGTTGATCCAAATAACCAATTGACGGCCGTATGGGTACATTTCCTTGTATATTCCTGTTTGTTAATGACATAATTCGCTCCTGAAGTTGTCTTTGATTGTTTTGCAAGTCTGAGATAACTGCCAGGAGTCGATTCTCCCTTGACCCCTGTGATACGGGAAATGCTCTCCCATATCCCCTCTGGTTATTCCTATGTTGCTCTGGTGATCTCGACCGACTTTGCTCCGACCAACTTATAAAAATATCATCCCCTGGCATTGATCCTACAACTAGCCGAGGATCTTCCCATGTTTGCGGTTGAGGATGATAGGGCGCTTCTTCAATATTTTCTTCCAAATGCACTGGTTCATCTGTAACTTGATTTTCCACGGGAACTGATGATTGTTGATTTTCGCACGCTTTCGCCGCCAAGATTCCTAGGTTCTCTTCCATCTGAATTACTCGCTCAGGCTGCTCCGAATCCATTTCACGTCAGGTTCACCACTGATCATGTCTCTAAGGAATGGTGACTGATCGTATATTATAATTATAGTAACAACTGTTCTCCCCCCTTTACACTTCACCCCTAGGGGTATTTATACAATTTCCCATCGGACTCTGAACCTTGGGTTCTCGGACTAAGACCCGACCTAAAGGACCCGACATGCTTGGAAAGTTAACCGTCTGGGCCGATGGATCCGCCCGGTCGGACCGGCCTAATCGCGCGAATACCCGTGAGGCGGCCTGGATCTTCCTCCTTTGTTCCCTTCACTGGGCTTTGTTTCTGGACTCTTGCGTGGGTCTGTGCTGATGGATTAGGGGTACCATCAAAACTCTGTCATCACTTTTCGGTCAACTATATACAAATGATTACTCATATCGTTTTTACTTTCAAAGAAAGTTCATCTTCTAAGAGATAGATTCTCTTATGGATATGGCTTTTTAGGTCATTTCATTTTTACCTTCTATACTTTTTGAATTCGAAATATAAAACCCACTTGGACAATGATGATACCGTCTACTTAAATGGCCCATTAGAAGCATCAAAAGATCAGGCTTATCGACGACGATACCCTCGGCCCGTTGGAGCGACCTAAAGATATCCCAAAGTCCGTTCATTTCAATTCCGGTCTGGTCCGATCGATGTTGATGATACCATCGATCCACTAAAACAACCGAATGATATCTTCAGGTCCTTTGAACTCAATCTCTCTTCGGTCTGACTTGTTAAAACGAAGGGAGACATGTTATACTTGACACTGAAATTACACTAAAAAGAGAGAGATTAACGAAGCCTTAATCTGATCGTGTACGTCTATTTTCGACTGTGCACTTGGATGTTTATTGTGTCATTTTCACATGATTTTAGCCGGTTAATGAGTCGAGTTTCATAAACTTTGGTCAACAACTTTGTAATAATGTTGATTATTTTTCATTGAATACATCTTTCGAAATTCAAACCGTCATTTACTATTTATATATTTTTTATTTTCCCCCGTTTTTTTAATGATTTCCAAAATTCATTTAATAATTTAATTTTCAAAAACTTTTTTATTTAACATTTTTTGATTTATTTTAGTTATAATCGATCTTATTTTTCGATTTATCAAAAGATTTAAGTAAATAAAAATTAAAATATTGATATTTCAGTCTATTTATCTTAATAATAATAGTTGCTAATCGAATTGTGGATCTTTTGAAATGGTAAGGTTAGTCAATCGTGATCATTGTTAGTTGAAAATTAAAATCGGCATGGAATTCAACACGCTACCTTTAATTCTTGAATTTGAAGCACACACGTATGATGACATATGATGGGACCCACTTCTCATATTATTAATATACTAATTTTCATGGTTAAAATAACATAATATTCTGTGTGCAGTCGCCAGTCAGAGCAAGTCAGCACTTTTGTCTCTCAATTAATTACCGTTCAAACCTGATCTATATAATAATAATAAATTCATTTCACATTTATTTTTTTTTTTTATAACAGATATATATTTCTACACTTACATTTAAATTTTATAGGTTCAAAGATTAAATAAACGTCAAGGATGGTTTAAATTAAAGTTCTATCGATTATATCGAATCACACCGTTGAATATTCGAGTGATTCAGTTATGGTATTTTTTTAATTCTATAATTAGAAAATATATTTATTATTATTCAATGATCGTTGATTAATTATTTAATTGATTGATTTTTTTTTCTTTCTGTCACAGGAGACTGGCGTTGATTTGAGTACCAAACAAGTAACGATGCGTTTCTTACTTTGAATTGATTATTAATATTATTATTGTTGGTATAAATTAGACACGGAGGAAGGAGTGTTTGTTTTTGTGGGGGGGTTTGTTTTATATCTCTACTCTCATTCTGCTTTATTCGTTCATCGGTTATTAAAAAAAAGAGGAGCAGCAAATCTCATCTTCCTGATCTACGCCGAGCAAATCTCCTCCTCTTTTCTCTGCTGCTATGCTGCAGATCTCCGGCAGTAAAGAGACGGACAGGTAGTAGATATTCTAACTGCTAAGCATCGAGAATCACACGGATCGATCAAGGGATTTTTAATTTTTTTTTGCGTGATCGAAGTTTCTCAAACTGTTTTTGAATTCTTACTAATGTGATCTGTTATTCTTTAGGATCGATCGATCGATGATCCATCGATTGATCGGTGATTGTCTGTCACAGGTGATTTGATTTGGATAGGTTAGGGTTTGTGTACGTTGAGTGGATTTTGGGAGATTTGTTTAGTGATTTCGAATTTTCTATTTGTGTGTTTTTTTTAATTATTATTGCGTGTACGATCGTATTTAATTGAGATCGTAACATCTGCAAATATGCTTGCATTGAACAAACTTTGGTTTCCTCTACATGTGCAGATGATTCTACATAGTAGGAGAGTAATTGTAATAAAATAGGTGGAGAGATTTCGGTAACCAGTGTGATAATTCGTGGATCGGTATCGGCATGGCTTTCATCAGACATGTGGATTCTTCTCCCGCGTCTTACTATTCTGGTAGGAGCAGTTCCAATACTCCTAATTTCTCCAATCAAGTATTCAGATCTGATAACTCAGATATCAATCAACGGCAATTTGAGATACTTAAGCAGAATTACCCTAACGGTATTCCAGTTTCTCTGTACCATCATCCTCAGCATCAGATGTCTTCTGGAGTTTCAACAATAAGTTATCCTAGTAATCCATACGTTTCGTGTTTCTCCAATGGCAGTAATAATAAATCCCAATCCTCATTTTCCAGCATCTCTCATCAAACATCGGGATCTATTTCTGATGTCCAAACCCCGGAGATCGAAGAACCTTGCTATAGCAATGAGAATGATCTTAGATGCAAGCTTCAAGAACTAGAGAGAGAGCTTTTTAATGATGATGAGGTCAACGGCGATTTTATAAATGAATGTGATGATATGGAGTGTATGGACGATGATTGGATTAAACCCATGAAGAATCTTCTACTTATTCCACCATCACCCACAGAATCTTCCTCTGACTCAAACTCCAATCCCATCAGTGCTGGTGAAAATAGAACACCAAAGCAACTTCTTTTTCACTGTGCTTCGGCATTTTCTGAAGGTAATTATGAAGAAGTCTCTGCATTCATTACCGAAATCCGCCAGCTTGTTTCCATCCATGGAGATCCTTCTCAACGACTTGCAGCGTGCTTAGTTGAAGGGCTTGCATCAAGCTTCGAATCATCAGGTAAAGATATATACAAAGCATTAAGTTGCAAGGAACCTCCAACTTCCGACCGCTTGTCGGCCATGCAGATTCTCTTTGAAGCATGTCCGTGCTTCAATTTCGGCATCACTGCGGCTAACGGAGCAATTACGGAGGCTCTTGAAGATGAAAAGAAAGTCCACATCATAGATTTCGACATAAACCAAGGTGCACAATATGTAACTCTCCTGCAAGATCTATCAAAGAGAACAAAACAGCTTCTGCGTGTGAGGATAACGGCTGTGGATGATCCTGAATCCGTGCAGAGATCCATCGGAGGATTAACAATGATTGGGAAGCGTCTTGAGAAAGTCGCTGAAGATCTACATATTGCATTTGAATTCGTACCAATTGCATCCAAAACTGAGGATGTAACAACTGCAATGCTGGCTTGCCGTTCTGATGAAGCTCTGGTAGTAAACTTTGCATATTCACTTCATCACATGCCAGATGAGAGCGTTTCAGTAGCAAACCAGAGGGACCATCTCCTAAGAATGGTGAAGGGCCTAAAACCAAAGTTGGTTACAATAATTGAGCAAGATGTGAATACTAACACTGCTCCTTTCTATCCAAGGTTTATTCTTCACAGATTACACTTTTAGTTAGTCGAGTTTTGTCATTTCCTAACCAGAATGTTATCTTTAACAACCTGCTTATTTGTGGAAATTACAGGTTTGTAGAAGTTTACAACTACTACCTTGCTGTCTTTGAGTCTTTAGATGCCACACTGCCTAGAGACAGTCTTGACAGGATGAATGTGGAGAGACATTGCCTTGCAAAGGATATAATCAACATCGTGGCCTGTGAGGGGACAGATCGTATAGAAAGGTATGTTTAAGGAATTTTTAAAAAACTCCAGTTTAACATAGGACTTTGTTTGAATTTTATTGATGTATCTTAGGTACGAGCCTGCTGGGAAATGGAGGATGAGGATGAACATGGCTGGATTTGTGTCTTCTCCAATGAGTTCCTATGTGAAACAGGCAATAAGGGCACAGGTAAAGAACTCATACTGTGATAGATACAAGGTTAAAGAGGAAGCAGGTACAATCAACTTTGGATGGGAGGATAAGATTTTAATTTCTTCTTCTGCTTGGAAATAAAAACTAGTCATTTCTATTCATCTCACTCGTTCTCTTTTCTTGAATTCACCTTCTTTTTAAGTTCCCATTGTGTTGCATAATTTGACGGTTTGCTAACCTTAGAAGAAACAAAATAAAGTTTCTTTTGTGTTTTTATCCTTTTATTTTTTTATTTTCCATTTCTTCTCTGTTTCTATATTGAATCATGAATGACAAAACTAAAACTAAATAAGAAAGATTACTGAAATATATAATCCTCAAAATACGTTCAATAACGAATCACGTACTAATGATGATGAAAAGTTAGTTTTTTGGGGAATAAACTAAACTTCCAAGTTCGATCTTCAATTCTCCATGGTTGCAAATTATCAAAATTATTAATTATGAAATACATAAACATAAAACAGTTATATCAATTGTCTATATAAGATTATTTTTATTATTTTGAATATACTACTTCCAAGTTGTTTGCTCTTAAACTACATATGTGGTAATCCCGGCTATTGAGAGGGAAACAATCGATTCTATATATTGTGAGGCGATCAAAATCTCCATTAAACAAGAGCACAAACAAGTGCAAAACCAACATCTGCTGGCTGGGCCGTAAGTGTTTTGAGTGGAATAAATGTGTCCGCAGTGTGCAACTTTATTACTGCACTATGTTTTGCCAATGATGAAATGAAAGATTTAACTTCATGCTCTATCAGACATTTTCGCCTTGGCAAAGAATACTCCTGCCAGCAGTCCTGTAAAGTGCAAATTGGTTTCAGTTTCAAATTTTCAATTCTATAATATGTAATCAGGGTTTAGGAAGACTGAAGTGAGTGATTTTTGCAGAAAAACATACCAAAGAGGATACTTGCTAAGTTTTCCATGCTAGTCGGGACCTTAAAGAGGAGAATTCCAGCAATAGAAAGAGGGATCTTGTTTAGTGATCCCACTAGGCTGAAATATGGACGATATCAATTAGCAACAGTGCATTATGACCTACCGTGAAATGGTAATTTGAAGTATGCGGTATGAAAAAAAATGTTATATTACAAATGTGGTCTACCTGTATGTGGTAGCACTCGTCTGATGCAGAAACCACATTGATGTGAAGCTGATGGCAAGTCCTAAAAAACCACTTAAAATTATCACCGCCCAGAAGATTGGATTTCTCAGAAGAGGCCTGCAAATTCACTTCATCCCATCAAAAGATATAGAAGTATTTTCATGTGGAATTTGATGGTTGGAATATGATCACACTGTTTAGTATCTACATGTGATAAAGATTAAAGCAAACATACGTCTTAAAGAGGTAGTCCACTTCGCCGAATGCGAATGTTAGGAAAACTCCCAACGGAAGTGATAGAAGGTTATTGAGCATAACCATCGAAAACTCATTCAGGTTTCCAGATTTTGTTACTTTCTTTGCCGTATCCATGACTCTTCGCAAAGTTAACTGGAAAACATTTTTTTCACATTTTCAAACTGAAGACATTGTTTTGAAACACTGATTGATTTCCCATGACCTACCGAGTATGAAGCTGTCAGAAAACAATTAAGTATCTGCCAAGTGTAGCCAAGGGCGTGAAAGGAGAGATCTGTAATTCCTCCAGATATTGCCGAAATTATCTACAATAACAATACACACCTTGTGTTAATCTATCATAACAATACAAAGATATTGATAAAACCTGAAAATCATAATTATTAAAGTATCACGACACCTACCATTAATAATAGAGCAATCCAAACCCTACCACCATGATACTTATTGAAAAGATATGTTTCACCTAGTGCTGTTATTACATTAGTAACATTTTTCAGAACTGTAACCATAGCAACATTGATGTATGTTAAGCTGCAAAAAGAAACAGGTGAGAAAATAGTTACCACTTGACTTGAGATCAAAATTAATCAAACTGGTTGCAAAATGATCAAACAAAAAAGTTGATTCGATAATAAAAAAAACTCACCTGAACATACTTGTGATAAGCATGAAAACAAATATCACATTTACAGGCAACCAGACCATAATCAATCTCCATGTCAGTGGTTCTACCGAGATAAACTTAAAATAACTCGCAGCAGAAATTACAATCACTGACACGAGATTCTGCAAAATAATAAAGAATATGTTAGAGATTCATTTAAATTCAGAAAATCAGATATAAGAAAGATTCAAATCGTTGCGATGAACTTTACCTGGAATAACATTAAAAAGATTCCCGCATTGAAGTCAAAAACGGATAGCACAAATTTATTAACAAGTATCATGCTACACGATGATAAACAATATGACAATCCTGACAATAATGCTTTATTGTGGATCTTTAATGGTTTGAAAATGTTTGATTTTTTGACGTGGATTTTCGCACCTTTACCATCCTCCAAGTCAACATGATCTTTTGGAAGAGATTTTGTGTGGCTGAGTAACCTTTTTTGGATGAAGATATCAAAGTCAGAACATCATAATCATTAGACCAGTATAAAAATGAAAATACCATCTTAAAACAAATTAGAATAATCGATCCTAAAATATGGCTCTGTAGAGTATAGAAAGAACACCAATCTTTGAAAAAACAAAGAGAAGATAAAAAAGATGGTGAAATTGAAACAAACCTAGAACCAGCACCTCTGGGACTTGGAACTTTACCAACTTCCACACTTTGATCATGAGTTAACAAACTATTCCGTAATCCACTAACTGTAGCATTGCTTGTGTCATCGTTTGAAGACAAGTTCCTGAAAATCCAAGAAAACTTTAAAACATGTTTAACACAAAAACACAAAGATCTTGCGTATAATTTATTTGTACTCGTTTATCAAAAACTTCTTATCTATACCTTCAAATGCTTCAATCCTAATAAACAAATTAAGCAAAAAACCAAATATAAAAGTAGATCCAAAACTAAGAAGGATTAAAGGTAGCCTTGTGATTGAACAGAATAAAGACTCTTAATACTATAATAACGAATTTTCTTACATGGAGATGAGTGAGACTTCAGTTCATGTTCTAATTTCAACTTTCAACAGTCAAGGGGGAATAAATCAATATACTAGTCTGCAGTGTATAGTCACTTCCGAAGTCAAACTGTTTTACTTTTTACTTAAAAACTAGCTCCCAAGATTCACATCCGTCCACTTCTAGTATCGATCTTTCGAAGCACAACCCCAAAAGACAATGCTTTTAACCCAAATACACGACCCATTTCCCAACAATTCAATCTTAACAACAAAAGAGGAAACGAAAAACTCCCAAAAAAGAAACGCGAGTAAATGCTATGCTGAATCGACCTACCTGGCAGTAGAACCCATCTGAAATAGAAGTAACCTCCGAAACTGACCGAATAACCGTAACCACCGTGATAGTCGTTACCGAATCCCGAATCTTAGGCACCTCCGATCGCTTCAGCGGCAGAACGATCGATTGAACCTTGGAGCGAATTTGGGTGAGAGTTGGGTTTGGGGTAGGTATTTTATCTCTGGTCAATGTGGGGAAAGACCGGTAGGAAAGGATCTGGATACCGAGTCAAGTACGCCCACTCACACAAACGTGGTCCGATTTTAAATGACACGACCATGATTGATAATAGTATTGGTTTAGTGTTTGCTTTTAAAATCACGAAAATATACTATTATTAATTAATTATGTTTATCGTTTATATAATAAAAGTAAAATAATATTTTTATGTAAAATCCTCGAAGTTTTATATAAAATATTATATCCATATACTCATAAAATAATAATTATGTAATAGGATAAAATAATAAAATGTACCATTAGATAATTATTATCATTAAAATAATAATGTGTTGACACAAATTCAGTATTTAATACAAGTTTCTACCGAATTTAAATTACAAACAGATCGTACTACCAATAGATAAATCAACTTGGGTCCGTTTGGACGCTTCTAGCCCATGTTTCCGCTAGTTATTGTTCTTAGGTCGTTTCTCTGGCCTTATACCTGCTCATCCTGAAGGTGTTTAATATGTCTTGTATTATCTGTCTCCCTATCTCCTACGGCAACGTACGTATGTTTTCATGCACTCTCTTGTTTCTTTCGGTCCAGATCTCCCAGACTGTCGCAACCGTGTATGCCCATGTTAGTCCCAAACATGCGCGTGTTTTTCATTTTGACGTGAGCTTTTGTCATTACCTGATCTAAAGAGAGTCATGCGCATGTAATCAAACCTAGTTTTGCATTTAATATATAAGACCATAAATCCATGGAAAATTTGTATATGAAGAACACATGATCTTGCGATTCTCATGGTCCTCCACATAAAATCCAGTCGTTGTTTCCCCCTCTCCTTCTTTTCGCCCAGTCAACTTTCGTCGATATCTTACCCCATCTAGCTCTCCATAGTGTTATGCGAAATTTCCTAATGCTAGTGGTCTATACTCCCTCCCAGAATTTGTCGATCTCTTTTTTATTCCTCGTGGATTTCCAACCGTTCTTATATGTTGGTGAGGTGTCAATCCCGATCCAAGTACAATTGTAGTTTGTTATCTATTATTTCAGTTCATAGGGCATAATCTACTATTCGTTGTTTGTTCTTTAAGGTCATTCGTTGCTTATCTACATTTTAAGACATTAAAATGACCAGAGGTGAGTATAACTTTTTTCGAATTTTTCAGACTACCATTGACATATTAATTAACAATAAATACAAGGGCGTACATTAAATGATGCTGTCTTATTATTTGAGAATTAATAAAAAAAATTAATCACAATCTTCATCGAATCAAATTCTTATTTAATATTAAATGATTTAGTCGTTTGATGAAAATTAAATAAGCAAATTCTTATTTCGTTCTCAAATAAACGTTTTCTTTATTTAATTTGGACATTGGATAAGAGTTAAGATAATCCGCGAGACACGAAGCACAAAAACTTAGTCCACATTGATTGGTGGAATTTCCACTGCCCATGGGAACGAAATGATTAGCCCATGCTCTTGTGTTTATTATAGAGTTTTAGATAGTGCACCCCCACTACTACCACTTATTGCCAGATGGCTAGTGGAATCTGAGTATGTTTTCGTTTGATATGATGGCAGCTTTTGATTAGGTTCTATTTAATTCAAATTAGGCGCATAACCACTATCTACAAACATGACAAAATTATCTGTGTTTGGATTTGGGATTAATTAACTAAATAATGTAAGTGCTAAGCGATTACTACTCTTTTCTAACACTCACACGCAATGTCATATTGGAATAAGAATACAAGTGACAAAAGATCCTCCTCCCCCTACTCTAGTACTCCTGCGAGTTAGACGGGTCTCTGAAACCCAGGTCCTTCGTCGACCCGTTCTCGGTCCAGACTGCTAGAGCGATTCCGGAACATTAAGGCTAGGTCTGGTTTCGAGAATAGCAGAATGTCTATTAATATCAGTTTCATATGAAGGAGGATGATATGTTACATTGAATATTTATACTACACTAGATTAAGAGAGATTGAACTTTAATCCGATTGTATATACCCATCTACAAACATATATCGTCACTGTGATATAACATTCACCGATGATTCTGATATATGATCCGGAGATAGATCGATATACTCTGAGCGACGAAACAGGTAATCAAGTTCGGATACAAGCAATCGGAGATTCGGATAGACCGGAATGGATGGTAACACCCATAGTCAACTAATGGGGAGGTCGACTTTGCCCAGGTCGACTTTTTCAGAAGTCGACTTGGATAAAGTCGACCCCAAAAAGTCACCATGAAGTCAAATTTGAGCACATTATCTTCATAAGATGTTTTATAAATAGAGGGTCGCTTCCATTCATTCGGACATGTGGTATTCTAGAGAGAAATTCCAACAAAACAGAGTCTGAGCAACTGAAGAACGCGAGTTGATTTCCGCGTTGAGTTTCTGGTCCAACGCTTGTTCGAAACATTATCTAACACTTGATCGAGATCCACCCTCATCAACAATCAACGAGATAATAACACGACAAGAAAAAAACTGAGAAAAAACAATCAAAGACGCGATACATCATCGCGAATGATGATATCCCAAATCGTGGACCTAATTTTCGCCGGACCTTATGGCGTCCATGGCCTAGCGACCCAAACTAGGCCACTCAGACCAGTCCAGTAAGGGTCTCAGCAGCCAAGGGGATATAAAAGGAATTAAGGAACATCAGGCCTGACTCGGCCTAATAAGTCTGTCCAGTCTAAGGTTTTGGGCCCAATAGGGACTTTATAAATACCTAAGTGGAACTTAGAGAAAATATTGGTCATTTGTCAGAAAGTATATTCGATTAAGCATTAAAACTGCCCTAGCTCGATCGATTCTCTCTCGATCTGCAAATTCGCAATCAGTTCGAAATTACACGAAAACACGGTAGAGATGTCGAGGAAATTGGGACAGCCGATAGGGCAGAAGAGGTTGACGAACGTTGCCATCGTTCGAATCAAGAAGTTAGGGTTTCGGTTTGAGGTCGCTTGCTATAAGAACAAGGTCCTCTCGTGGCGCTCCGGAGTGTAAATTATCCAGAACACGCTTGTTACATGTTTTGTTAGCTTTTTTTTCAATTTCTATTCGTTTAAAAGGATTTTGATTCTGTGTTTTCATTAATGTAGAGAGAAGGATCTGGACGAGGTTTTGCAGTCTCGAATTGTATATTCCAATGTTTCCAAAGGGATTCTCGCCAAAACTAAAGACTTGATTTCAGCCTTTGGGGTGTGTGATCAGAACGCGATTTGTTTGGAGGTCAGTTTCTTATTTTTCTTCAGTTCTTTTACTTAAATGTTGTCTTAGGTGATTTTTTTTTGTAATTTTCTATCCTCAAGTGTAAAAGATGCAATTTTTTTTAAAATTTCTATGATAAGATAACAATTGAAGGATAGTTGCAGTTACCAAATTGATTTTCAGTAGGTAATGAGATTGTGGATTTTAAACTTCTGTTATCAGTTATCCTTATCAGGAGATAATGAGATTGATGATAACTGCTTATGTAGTATGTACAAACAACCAGTTTGTTCGTTTTTTTTAAACAAACCACAATAATTAGATACAACACAATTATGCAGATAACTTGTCTTGGCAGTGAATTAGTTTGTTTGAATTACAGATATTAGACAAAGGAGAATTACAAGTAGCTGGGAAAGAGAGAGAATCTCAATTATCTATCCAGTTCCGGGATATAGCTACAATTGTAATGCAAAAGACTGTTAATACAGAAACTCAACGCCCTTACACAATCACCATGATTGAACAACTTATGCATGGAATTCATTTCGCAGTTGATCCACGTAATAGCTCAAAGAAACAGGTAGGCTTTCATGGCAATTGTGTTTATTTCTTAATTTTTTCCATTGAACAAATAATATATTACAAAAAAATTGCATATGCCACCACATTTTTTTTTGAATATATGTAGATCAGTAAATGTGTCATATAAAAGTATAACCATGAGTAATTTCATTCACCTTATTGACAATAAGCAAGTTATTTATTATTGCTTATAGCAATACCAAGTGACCGATTTGAAATCTATATTTGTCAACAGCCAAATATTCATGCTTTTAATATTTGCTACATGGAAGAAATAGACCATTGATAGTCTCCAATACAATACGTTTCTATTGGCTTAGTTTTATTAGAGTTTCTTATTTTATGTATAATGCAATATTATTTTGCAGTCTCTAGTGGTGATACGTGAACTTCAAAAGAAATTCCCAATTAAGCGTTCTCCAATGAGACTGAGGATAATCGTACCTAATAAAAATGTCACTTCATTTAAAGAGAAGCTCGACCCATGGGATTCAAAAATTGAATCTGACAATGAATCTGGGAACCAGACTTTTATTGTAAGTTGAACTGAAAAGCTATCATGATTGTTTCGTCATATAGAATGGATGTTAGAAAATCACCAGGTTTTTGTTATTTAATTTCTTATATTTTTTTGCCCACCAGATTTGTGAACTTGATCCTGGACATTTCCGGGATTGTGACAAACTAGTAAGAAACTTGCAAGGTAGATTGGAGATACTTGATGTTTCCATGGATGGGGAGGGAGATACCGATATCGATCATTTTGATGAAACTGATGATTTTCATCCAAAACCCAGCAAACAGATGAAAGAATCAATAACACAAGTTACTGAGAAAATGAAGAACAACAAAATAGAGGATCGTGAAAAACAGGTTAAGCAGAACAGATGCAGTACGTGTGATGTCATTGTTGGTGATGCCAAGCAATACAGGGAACACTTCAAAAGTGACTGGCACAAACACAACCTAAAACGCAAGACTAGGCAACTCCCTCCTGTCTCTCCAGAGGAATGTGCGACGGACATGGATATGGTCGACACGAAAGGAAGTCTAAAGGACTATAATTTTTGAGAAAATGCAAAACGAAATCCATGGATTTTTGTCATTCGTTAGTTTATAAATGATAATGTATTGTGGATTTTTTAACAAACTTATTGTGATAACATAATATAGATAGAATCTTCTTTGTCTTTAAGTATCATTAAGTGCTTCCTAAGCCTTCAACCTCTTCTTAATTTAGAGAAATTGGTGCTTTTTTTGGCTGTGTTGTCGTCTCTAACGTTCTTCCTTCCCCTCTCCACATTGAGAAATCACTTGTATTTTGCTGAATTCTTGATATGAATTCATCATTTGCAACTTATTTTTTGAAATATCATTCCAAACATTTTGTGCACAACAATATCTACCATCCAACAATAAGACAATGCGATCTAGTTAGCAGCAGAAGAAGAAAAATTCTACAAATTCCAAGCCAAAACAGACATCTTTTTCCCTTCTCTAATTATCGTTTCTTAATTTTATGGTAAACCAGACAGGTAATTCACTAAATAAGATTCCACCCACCTTTACATTATCTACAGAACTAGATTAACATTTATAGTTGAAAATTGATTTATGTACAATAATTGCATTATTTAGAAAGACAATGATTTTCTTTGCCTTCGTTACTTTATACAATAAAAAACATAAAAATGGTAAGCCTATATTTATCACCATGATAATATCATGACTGCGCAAAGTGACAGAACTATGAAACACAAGTCATCAAATTGGCATCACATATGATATAAACAGCTTCTATGAACAAATACATGAGTAAAACCCTCACACTTAATTTTGTAATCTGCCGAATTCCAAAAACACCCTGAAACTACCTGGCAGCAATTGTTCTGGTTCTTCTGAATTGAAATGGTCATGTTCTGTGTGAGCCATACATCGCTTGGCCATTCAGTATGGATGTCTCTGGGAGATTGTGTGTATACCTGTTACTGTTTACAAATGGATATGATAAATTATTTGCGTGGCCATAATTGCTTGTTGCCATGGGATGGGGAGGAGACGGAAGACAACTCCAATTGGAGGATCGAAATTGACGTAATGGGCTTGAACAAGGAGAAACTGGCAATGACAAGTTTGATCGTAATCCGCTTAAATGACTGCAAGAATTTGATAATTAATATCATGAAATCACACGACAAAAAATATGTTAGATTTTGATTGCCTTTGATGGGCTGAGCGTCTGGATGTACCTCGGAGTTCGGCTGACCGGAGAAAATCCAATTGTCCCTTTTCTCAGATACTCTCTATTTTGTACAGGTGAGGTACTTCTGTTATAAGCAATTGTAGGATGTCTGTTGTGTGCAAAATCATTGGTAGTCATCTGTCACAAAAAAACAGCAAAAACTCAATTTAAAGCCTGAAAGAAATTACACAAGTTAAAGGATTTCGATGCGAAAATTTAAGTAAGCAACGATAACCTACATATTAGAGTGAGTTGTAAAATTTATCCAGAAAAATGAAAACAGTACCGTAGAACGAGAACCATCAGAAGAAGAAGAGATTGATGGGTATGGATCTCTGACTACATTTCCATTTGAAATTTTAATTTTTGCTTGGTCCCTGACAAAAGGGTGATCCATTAACTGCGCTGCTGAAGGACGGAGAGATGGGTCACGCTGCAAGCAGAGCGTCAGGAAATTTTTTCCTTCATCTGAAAGATGATTGGGGATTTGTGGAATATCTTTGCTATTCCCAATTTTGAATATTGCTTGAACCTGTTTAATAAAAAAAATGCAATGTAGAATCAATTAGCAAGAAGCACTGAAGTCAAGATGTACTATCAATAGGATAATAATGTCTCATTATTCCCATATGTTCATTCTCACCCCTGTATATTGGCTCCAAGGTGGTTTAGCTGTAGCCATTTCAATAATAGTACAACCAAGACTCCAGATATCCACAGATAAATTGTATCCAGAAGTATTCATAATAACCTGCAAGCAGAATATATATATATATTAAAAATGCAAACATAACCATTCGTTAAAAATAAAAATAATTTTTTTGATCAAGATATACCTCTGGAGCCATCCAATATGGGCTTCCTTTGAATGACCGTATTGAAGTACAAGACGATATCTGGTTAAAACAGAATGAAAATTTAAACAAGGTTAAATTTTGATAAGATAGCTTAATATTAATATCTGCAAATGAAAAAACTATGAAAAAAATGAACTTTTTATTTTTAGCATCAAAACTGTTATAAACATCAGATAATAGATATAAGGTTTGAAACCTGTATTCAATTTTCAATAATTTCCATAAAAAGCCATGATGCAAAATCTGTTAAAAACTTACATGTTTAGCCATGCCAAAGTCAGCTAGCTTGATTTCTCCATAGGGATCTACAAGTATGTTTGCACCTTTAATATCCCTGCCACAAGGGAAAATTACAAAACAACTTTAGGTTGATGTTGGCCATTATTCAGGAAAACCAAACATATAGTGAAAGAACAGGAAAGAACCTGTGAATTGTGTTCCTCCCATGTAAGTAAGCAAGCCCAGAAAGAATTTGTCCAGCATAGCTTCGGATGACGGGTTCTCCAAAAGGGCCGTAATCCTGTAGTAACTTATGTATAGAACCTCCGGATACATACTCAAGATACACCGAAAGTGTAAAATCAATCTGCACGTACAAGGAAAATATAGATGAGTCAATTATGAGGAACTAAAGTTAACTTTTCAATAACAAAAAATGCTAGAAAAACTACTGTATGGCAATAACATCTGGTAAATTATTTTACCAGTTCGCTGCCATAATACTGCACAATGTTTGTTTGTGAAAGCTGACTAAGCAAGTTGATTTCCTGTTCGAGATATTTACAAAATGCATCATCACCATTTCCATATCACGTGGTTTCGAAATTTAATAATCGGTTTAAATTACCAAAAGAGGATGCCACCAATACCTGTGATAATTGCTTGAGAGATTCCTTGGAGTTTGAATCATCAGAAATAACCTCAACTTCTTTTATGGCACACATCTGCCCACTTTCACTGTTGAGTAGAAAGCAAAATTCAATGAATTTGTTCAATAGATATTAGATAAACACCTCAACAATGTATTTTTTCAGATGCTAGAAGTCTACTAAACATATGCCCAATATTTATCAATTGTAATTATTATTACAAAAGAAGAAATCTCAAGTTTTATGAAAGAATTACACAGACGTACCGGTTGAATCCAGCATAGACGTGACCAAAAGTCCCTCTTCCAATAAGCTTCCCCTTTTTCCACATTGATTGAAGAGATCGTGATGCTGGCGATGTAGGAGAACTAGGAGGAAGAGGCAATGGATGAGAAGGACTCCTCATTTCATCTTGCTTTCTTAGAGGTGACTCGGGGCCTGTGGTAAACACCCTGGAGCTTACAGGAGAAGTGGAAAGTGCATTTCCTCTTGATCTAGGACCATGGCTTCTCGATCCTGGGCTAAAACTGATATCAATGTTATGGGTGCTTCCATTTGAAACAATATTCTCAAAATGATGCGCTTGAATGTCCCTTCGAGGAGAAGCAAGGAGATCGACGGGTCTTCCAAAAAACTCCCTAACTGGACTACACGATAAGGGACTCTTCTCTCCTGCAGCATGTTGATACCGTTTTTGTGAGTTGGAAACTACAATTCTCCCCATTGATCTAGCAATGATATCTGCGTGTCTAGTGTATTTATTCCCAAGAGAAAAAAGAGAAAAAACAAATCAATCATCACAGTATAAAACCAACTTTTAAGATTTTGCAAATTAGAACTTAAAGAACCCCCCACCCCCACCCCCACCCCAAAAAAAAAAAAAAAATCCTCAGAAATCTCAAGTTTTTAAACAAAAAATCTAGAATCAGAAAACTGATCATTCCTTCAAAGTTCAATCCCAAGAATTACTCATAAATATTTAAAATATATTAAATCACCAGCCTTTCGCACTAAAAAAACTTTTTCCAAACGATGTAAAAAAAAAACACAGATCCGTCTCCCAAAACAATAAATCAAATATTCCATCTCCCAAAACACGGAAAAAAAAACCCATATCGAAAAACAGCAAAAAAAAAACATCCATCTTCGAAAACACCAAATGTCCATCGATAGTCCAAACCACTCCACCAAATCAACAAATCACTGACCCCAAGTCCCAACCAAACCCCCAACCCAAAAGAAATTAATTAACTCACTAACCAACCAATAAATAAATAAACAATCCCTAATCCCCACCTGTAATTGCCTAGAACTTGCGTCTCTTCAGACGACGCCGACGAACTCACACTCGAAGTCGAAGCCGACGCCCCAGCAGATCCAGCCCCATCATGAGGCATCGAAGCCGACACACTTATCAACGGTCTCGGAAGCGGATGACAAGTACCAACAACTTTCCTCTCCGCATCAGAATCAAACGAAAAGTGAGGACTCCCTTCTGTAAGCGAATTCAACATATTACTCTTACTCCCTTCTCTCACAGCCGCCTCATCGAAGCTCCTTGCCTTTTCCTTCTTCTTCGCCTTCACCTTCCACCACATCGGCATCGCTCCCCGTCCCGATTCCTCCCTAACGAGATAAAGCAGGAAATCGATCGATATATGTTTGTTACAGACAGAGAAGAGAGAGAGGAAGAAGATTTGATGGATTTAACCAGTGTGGGCACAACTTAAGCAAAGCGGAGTATAGTGCTGACGTGGACAAGATGAGAGAGGAAAATGAGGAAATAAAGGATATAAAGAATCTTCCTCGATATTTGTAGAGAGAGATAGAGAGAGACGGCGGAAACGTTTTTTTATTTTTTTTATTTTTATTTTTGAATTTTACAGTTTCTTTTCTTTCCCCTTTAAGAATAAAAATTATAAAACCATAAAAGATTAAAAGTTCCAAATTGTTCTTTATAATAATTAAAACGTAATTCACACCGGTTACATTAAGTAACCTGTAACCAGCATAACCAGGTTCGAGCCAATTATAGCGGCACCCACCCACGCACAAAAAGAGGTGCACCAATAAGTGCTGCTGAGTATTATAATAAAGTTAGGTCATCTTCAATCTTCAATCTTCATCTTCATCTCCATTTTCATCCTCATCCTTTCGTCGATCTGAGTGGAAGGGTGGCGGGATAATGATGGGACAGTACATGGAACCCGACCCGACCCGAAAGGAAAACCAGGTGGAACACGTAAGTGAAGATCTGTTTGGCATTATTGTTGATTACAGCAAGTGGGATAGGTCTATAAGTGAAGCAAGCAAGAGGAAGAGACGGCTGTCTAGCTGCTTCTGTTGGGAATGCTGACATGGAATTACGGTGAATTTAGGCACGTTCGGCATGTTGGAATCTCGTGAAAGGGACGGGTCTGGTTTAATTTGGTGTGTTTAATCTATCTTCCCTCAAACACATTTTCGGATTCTCTGCGTTATCAGCACGCTGCTGATAAACTGCTCAATTTCGATTTCTTTATTATTCAGTTCGATTTTATATTTAAATCTGCTTACCCAAATCACTAAACTCCGTATTAAACCTTAATTAAGAAGTTAAAAACGCGTTTGGATATGGATAATTAGATAATCTTCGTTTAAGCTTTGACTTTTTAAACTACACTCCCCAAAACCCAACAAAACAGAGATCGATGACGTCATGGCTGGCGTTTAAGAGATTGTCGCCATCGATCATTCAAGTAAAGTCTAGTCTGGACAGATCGTGTGAAAAGACAACATTATGTTGATTATTTAGAGCAAATTAAAATTAATGAGATAAAACGAGAGCTTCGTTGTATTTGATTGAACAATAAACATCAACTGTATATTCTCATCATTCAGGAAACACCAGAAAACAAAGATAAATTAAGAAACTATTTATTATATTTAGAGAATTCACTACTTGTTTCATGGCTTTGTTGCAATTCATTCATCGTCAGTATCCTAATAGAGTGGCTCCATCAATCTGGTAAGAACAAAAGGTCAGAACTCAGAAGAACATCGAGACATTTCAGCTTATAAGATAAATAGAGAGAGAAAGAAAGACTCACAAGTTACGGAGGATTTAGGAAACTTAGAGATCATATGTGCTTTGAATTCACAGAAGTTGTTGGGGACTCAACATTACTGATTGCAGGTAGTTTGGAATCGTCATTTGAATATGGTAACTGTAAATCATTCATTTCAAGTAATGAATCCGTGTCGAAATCCAAGAGGCACTGCTGTAACTCAAACTCAATGTCTGTTTGCTTTAGACACTGTATATTACCAACATGATAATTGGCATCTTGTAAGGGAAGACACTTCAACTCAAATTCAATGTTTGTAGGAGGACTAGGAGTATAGACTGGACAGTAAACATCACCAACATGATAATCGGCATCTTGCAATGGAAGACACTTCAGTAACTCAAGATCAATGTCCTTCGAGTTAGAAGGAGAGTAAACATTACCAGGTTGGTACTTGGTATCTTGCAAAGGAAGGTCTTCCAGATCGGCGAAAATTTCTGTTGGGTTCTCAGGAACCTAAATTGGATCAACCATGGAGATGGAGGGTGTAAAGTATAAAATCTCTGGTGGCAATTATTATAACAAGAAAAATATTCGCAGTTTAGTTTTTTACCTCAGCATGATTAATTTCTCCCAACTCATGAACCAAATCACCTACTGAAATCCTTGCAGTGGACATAGAGTCATTTTCCAGAAGAGGTTGGACACCCAGAGCTTTAGGAGAAGGTAAACCATTTCCCATTGCATCTTCCCATTCATCTTCCATAAATGGCGCTCCATACTGTTCGCCATTTTTTGGACCCGGTCCACTTTTTTCAAAGATTCTGCACAGCACATAAGAATCCTGGAGATAAATCAAATATCAATTATCAATTTTAATCATTGTAAATTGTAACATTATTATGAAAAGATTGTGCATTGTTAAAATCATTAAACCAACAAAGAATACATTAAAATTCATTGAATAAGAACCAATGAGACACGATCTAATGTGTTCCCATATGACACTTGTCCCAAAACATCATTAGTCAAAGGAACTAAATAACTAAAAGATTACCTGAGAGAAACCTGAATTCACCAACCGCTTATCGGTAAGTCTGTACTCATGCATTACCCAATTAGTTCTTTCACCAGATGGAGACCTACCATGATGAAAAACCAGAGTCTTCTTCATACCAACAGCTTGGCAGTTATGAGAAACAGTCCTATCCTTCCCAGTAGTCTTCCAGTATCCAATCTCAGTGGCACGATTGGTCCTCGAACCAATGGCATATTTCCTATCAAGAGGGCAAAAGAAATACCATTCTAGATCCCTGCTTTGCAAACAAGACTTGCCTGGACAGAATGATATTTACACATTATTTACATTAATAACAATAATAATCAAAGATTGATGAACATAAATTGCAACGACATTGCTTGTTAGCTAGTAGTTAGTAATAAATAATAATAGAAGTAATATGTGAAAATGGTAATGGCTGAAAAATATTCCAGGACCCAAGTAGATCCAGTTATCCAGCTACACACTCTGAATAATACCATGGTATGAGAGAAAAGGAGGACATTGGAACTCTTACACGCATGTGATCCCTTGTAAAAATGATAAATCACACTCTAAGAACCTCACCCTCAACAACAGTTACAATATTGTTCCTTTTTTTCCAGCCTCCCCATCATAACATTCAGTGTTTCCACTGTTGTTATAATCACCATTTGCACTTCTGTCAGCGGATGAGGAGACCTACAATTGTAAACACAATGTTCCACTGAGGCATGCAAGATGTTGAAAACATAAAAGTAACACAAGAGTATAAGACATAGTAATAAGACTGAATCGCCATTAACTCCCAAATAATTTGACCACAAGGTTAAAATTGAAAATCAATCAGTAGATACTAGCAAGATAAAATAATCACCTGGAAGATCCCATGGAGCAAACTTATAAAGATCAACCTCAGAGATAATCCCATTTCGAAGTCTCTTTCCCATGATCTTCCATTTTAGATAATATAAGACCAGTTCTACATCAGTCGGATGAAACCGAAATCCCAGGGGAAGAGACATATTGGCCATTTTAACAGTCAGCTGTCTCAAACCCTAAACAAAACTATTCTTTCCAAGTCAAATGATTCCGTCCGAAACTAAAAGTTTGTTTTTCCAATTTCCACAACTAAAAACTAAACCAAATTAAAGTAGAAAATGCTATTGGGAGATGAACACAACCACCATCAGTCAAGTCCAACCCCAGAGCATAATGTGGCAAAATAGCAGAAATCCCACAGTCGACAACGTCGTGTAAAACAATAACAAACACAATGAGGAAAACAGCCTAATTTTTGCGCAGTCTCAACTGACATTTGATGACGGAGCACAACCCTGCATTCACAAAAACAAGTCAGCATGCGACTTGAAACAATACAGGAATAACACAGTCTAAAAAACACCAGATAAAGAAAACAGACACTGAGAGATCGAAAGGAAGCTCATTTAATATTATATGAACAAGAACTAATATAACCTACTAAGATTGTAAGCAAAACCCCTAAAAACATCTACAATAGGAGCGATAGAACTACAAAGATCGATAGAACAGATGGTAAAAGAAAAGAAACGATAGATCGATCGATCATTGAATAGAGCAGCTTACTTTAAGTATGATACTACAGCGACAGTGAGAAAACGCGTAAGACGACAGCCGAAGAAGATTAGAAATTTAGAATGAAAGACGTTGAAAGGGGATGAATCGATATTTATAACGATATGTGAGGAAACTTCCGCTTCACACCTCGCAAAATCGCACTCGTGCTCAACAAGTTTAGACTAGCTGGCATCTTACCGTAATTAAATATAATTCAAGGATATAATAAATATTTAACCAAACAAATATTTTTAATAAATTTATTTGAGAATAAAGCACAACCAGAAGTCACAAACAGAGAGACCAGGAAGAATTCAAAGATAGATAAATACACACACACAGACAGACAGACACACAAGATCACTGAAGAACCAGGCAGCCTTCAGGGAAAGGTGTAGTAATGTGTGATGAACTTCTAGACAGGAAAGCACCACCATTGTTCATCCCTGGCGTTACTTCATCTTCATCTACATCAACGGCGGCAACAAGACCAAGAGCCTCAAAGATATAGGATTTTACCTCGTCGAACCTTTCTTCAGATAGAGAGACCTCAGAGAGAAGCCTTGATGCATGAACTTCAGAAGTTTCTTCAAAATCCTTCTTCCTTTTCAACACTATATGCCCACTTATCTCCCAGACTGCAGGGTTCACTTGAGTGTCCAGTATTTCTTGGCTCACTTCACCTAGAGCCTGCTTCTCTGCATAACACTGCAATATTTATTCCAGCAATGTCTATGGTCAGTTAGTTGTTCACGATGATGATAAAAATTGTCGAATTGTATTACATGGTGCATACCTGAGGGAAAATAAAAATCCTGCGTCCAGAATCAGATATCAAGACATTGAAAGGAATGTTGGTTTCTTGGAGACAGATACAAGCAGCAGAAACCATGTCAGAAATATCACGGAGAGTGTTCCCTCCCTCAAAAACAAGACCTCTCACAGGATAACCAAAGAGCTGGGAAACAGTTACTCCGATGCTCTTGTTGGAAGATTTTGATATGGAAATTGGTTTTGTTGGTGATTTCTCGACGGGAAAAGCCACAGATAAGTAATAAGCCTGAAATTGTATAAAAAGGTTGAGTTCAATTAGTTTAAACGAATTATTATTACCACATGTATACAACACAACAGAACAGAACACAGTTACACAGACCTGGAAGTGAAGGTGATTAATGGTGGCAAAGGCTCCCAAGCTGTTGTAACCCAATCTGAAGTAAGGGCTTGCTGCCTCAGAGGCCATGTGCACAGCAAGCAAGAAGCTCTCCGAATCAATCTTCTGGGATAAGCAATCCAGTACACGGGGGATCAGAAGAACATGACCGTATTCAATTGGACTAACCTGAAAGTCAATCACCATATATCCATATTTGAAAATCAATCACCATAAATCACATCAAATCGATATCATTTGTTTTTCAGTTTCTATAGTTGTAACTTACATTGATCGCAAGAACATTGCCAGAGGAGTCAGGTGAAACTTTGGCATCCTCAAAGTAGCGAGGTTCACCATCACTGGGTTCAAAACGGAAAAGAACCTCTTTTTGACCAACCTTAGTGAAATTGAACTTCTTAGAGTCGAAATTCTGAAGAACACAGTCAACACGGAATTCTGTGGGACGCTTCTGAAGATGACGACCTTCGTTGAGCTGAGCAATGAAGCCATGATTCCCTGGGATAATCTTGGTCTCACAAGCTGTGACGTCATAACGAAACATACCTTGGGCCATCCTATCCTCCCACTGTGGAAAATAAAGAGTGATGAGACACTTACAGAATGAGAACCACAAAATTGAAATAATTTGAGTATCCAAACCTGGCCGAGAACCAGAGTGTTGAGAAAGTCGATTGGGGAGTTCTTGCCGGCTACAGCGCTTCCCTTCTCATGCTTCTGGGTGTCTTTCTTGAATTCGTAGAGTGGAAAGTTGGACACTGTGATCAAATATCAAAGTTGATTCAGATTTTAAAAAATATATATATACATAGAAAATTGAATTATAACCGATCGAGCGAGAATATGCATGATAAAAGAAGCGGAAATATTCTGAAATTATGAATCTATAAAACAATCATCCAATCCCGAATTTATGGAATTTAAATAAACACATACCAGGAAAACAGCACTTCCCGAGACAGCTCCTGCCACATCCAACGGTCTCAGATTTACCATCCTCCTGGTAATTCGACAGCACAGTGGGAACCCTCTTGATGGTCAACTTCATTTCCGCCATCGCACAGAAATTCAAGAAAGGAAAAAAAAAGGCCGAGAGTAGAAAGTAGGATTTAACCTTAATAAACTGACGAAACAGAAACAAAAAAAAGACCCGATTCTTTCACCCTAAAAGATGAAAAAGAGATCGGGGAGGGTCGGAAAAGGAAAAGTAACGACCACCGCCGGCAAGAAAGAGTAGATCAGATGGACTACCACCTTCTGAAGGAAGAGCACCTCTACCTCCGTGCGGTGATGGATCTCTTTCCGTCGCGAATCGAGATGTTGGGATCACGATGACGGCGGTGGCGGCGAATCCGCACACCTGAGCTACAAACCAAGCCGTTGCTAAACAACTCGGTTTCCTCTTTTCTCCTTACCCCCTCTCCCTTTTCTACCTCTGCCTCCGCTGATTCTGTTATACGAGTCAGCTAGGTTGGGGACAATTCTATTTATAATGGATATAGTGGCTCGGTTTGGACGACGTGGCAGAATGGTTAGCTCAGATCAGATCCCATTGAAAAATTCCAATGAAAAGGGGAGAAGAGAATGAATAATGGCACCATATTTTAATCTTTAGTTATTTGTTATTAATCTCGAGGTCATTTTAGGAAGAAAAAAAATATAAGGGTGGGTATCTTTGCACGTTGAAGTAAATGAGAGGTAGGTGGCAAATGGCAATTGTTTTTCTTTTTCAATTTTAATACAACCCATCTTTTTTGAATTTACTCATTCTCTCTTAAAATAATGGATTTAATGTTTCCAATCTTATCTCTGAAAATAAAATTCAAATTAACTTTTACATTTATAGAATTGGTAATATATTTAGATGGCGTGGTTCACCATATCTGAATTAATTTATTAGTATCTAGATGATTGGATACATCGGATAATGAATCCGACCCTCATCGGACCTTTCAGGTTCAGTCGTGACGCACAAAAATTCAGTGGGAAGTGCGCTTAACGGTCAAAGGACTCGACGAAAAAATCAACAGACAACACAACAACTTAGGGTAAATCTAGAAAGAGTAAAATATATTTCAATTTTTTTATATAAATAAGGAGAAATTCAGGTCAATATTTGAGAACTAAATGAAATCTCTGATTATAACCATTGATATACAATTAAAACTCATTTGATTTAATCATGAACAGTAAATTAATTTGACAATTCTGTAAAATTCTCAAATAGTTAGTTTTAAGTTTCTAAAATTATAAATTTCCATGATCGTTCAAACTCTCAGAGCAAAAAGGTCATATAAAGTACCCTTATCCTCCAAAAACAAAAACAAAAAAATCATTTTCTTTAAGCTGTAAAACGTGGTGGAAAATGGAAGTAATAGGATAAGAAGACATCTGTAGTTTTTGTACTTGTCCAAATTGTTATAGGCTTATAGCCACTCATCATCTGACCAACCAAATATTTAACCAATATTTTGTTTTCAAGTAGGACCATTTGATTTAAAAAATAACTCCTCCCAACCACATGGAAGGCATCAAGGCATGTGCTTGTGGATTTGTGTGAATATACGAAATGATAATGGCGACAAAGAGGGATTGTTTGCCTATAAATTGATAGAAACAGTCAAGAGATAATATAATAAATGTCAACAGTATCTTTCCAGGAAATAAGCAAGGACTGAACAGTAAATACGATTCATTCATTTTCATACTAATATTCTATTTTAGAACTAGTCAAAATTGAACGGTGATGTAAATAAAAAGGAAAGCACGTTTGGAATTGATTGGCAATTTCACATATATCACAATTGTATTTCTCTAATATCAAGTCAATGCAAATAATACATTTAATTGCGAAAAATTCAATAAATGGAGGAATAGATAAAATAGTGGGACATTGTTTCGGATTTTCATAATGATTGGTTTTCACTTGCTTTTACTACTACTGCTACTACTACTTCCACAATTTCCTCAAAGACATGTTTTTCTCTGCGTCCTTCTTCATAACCTTTGCAACTGACATCTCAAAATCCTCCTGGGTAACATGGACTCTTCTTTCTCTCAATGCGTACATACCTGCTTCGGTGCAGACCGCCTGAATTTTTTTTTTAAACTGTCGAGTGTGACTTTCGACAAAAGTTGTAAAAAGTTATTTGGTAGATAAAGCAGTGTGCATTTTACCTTCAATTCTGCTCCTGAAGCACCGTTCAACTTTGCAGCAATCTTTTTCAAATCAATTCCACGCATTAAATTCATTTTTCTTGAATGGATTTTCAATATATCCCAACGAGACTGAACGTAGATAGATCGTAATATAATAAGGAAAATGCATCCATCAGATTGCTAAAATAATTCTAATTCTTCTGGGAAAATTACCTCCTCGTTTGGATTGGGGAACTCGATTTTTCGGTCTATTCTACCAGGTCTTAGAAGGGCTTGATCGAGAATATCAATCCTATTTGTTGCCATCAAAACCTGTGAATGGTAACAGTATCATTTGATACTAAATTGCGTCTGAAATACAGATTATTGAATATATACTAAACAATAATAAGCAAACCTTAATCTTATTTGAGGCCTCAAATCCATCAAGCTGGTTGAGAAGTTCTAACATAGTTCGCTGCACTTCACTGTCTCCATTGCCAGACCCAGACTCCATTCGTGCAGACCCAATACTATCAATCTCATCCATGAAAATAATGGATGGTGCATGCTCTCTGAAAAAAATAGCAATTCATTACTACATCTGTGTGTGAAATATGGGATGAAATTCATTACATAAATATAAACACACGAGTGGGTTGTGGAAAGCAAAATAGTGAAATGCTCTAATGTAAAATACCTTGCCATAACAAAGAGTTCTCGAACCATTCTCGATCCCTCTCCTATGTATTTCTGGACCAATTCAGAACCAGAAACTCGAATAAATGTACAATCAGTATGATGAGCCACGGCCCTTGCAAGGAGGGTTTTTCCAGTACCAGGTGGTCCATAAAGCAAAACACCCTGGAAGTTATAGTATTAAAAGTACGGAAATTATGGTATTTGCCTGGTCTGATCCAATGAAACACGGAAATTAAAAGTACCTTCGGTTGAGCAATTCCAAGACTCTCAAATAATTCAGGATGCTTGATAGGAAGTTCGATAACCTAATAATAATGACACTGACAATCAGCTCATAGAGTTTAAAAGGATGTTATAAAATATGAACTAAATGAAATTAGAGATCTAACGGGAGAGTAAAATCCCCAAAAAGACCAAATATAGACCTCTTTAATTTCTTTAATTTGCTGATCAAGACCACCAATCATATCATAAGTAGAATCCGGAACTTTTTCAACTTTCATTAGATTGACTAAAGGGTCCACTTTGCTGGGTAAAATTAAGTGAAGAACATAACTGTCATTCCGTAAAGCTACTCTAGCGGATGGAGTTATCTTTGTTATATCGATGTTTTTATCAACATCGACAATATATTTTCCTTCAGGATGAACCTGAAAATACCAAACAGAACATACATTATACAATCAAATAACAAATTCAGAATTTAGATATATCTAGAAATTACATCTAAAGGAAAAAATTACATCTAAAGCAAAAACAGGATGTCATTACAATTAAAGGTCTTCCTTAACCTTACATAAATATATAGCATTAGAATATGTTGACTGGAAAGTACGTATAGCTCTTTTTTTTTTAAACGGTTAAAAGAGATAACTCATTTTAACCCTTTGTATTCAACAAGTCAACGGTATTTATATCTAAATTTGTCGAATTGGTAAATGAAGAATTGATATCGTAGTGCAATATGTGCATGTTCAATCGGATTTCGTAAATTCATAATTTAGAAAATATGCAAAATAAAATCCAAAACAAATTATATAATAAAAAACTGAATTTAATTATTTAAAAGGATGTTGGGCAGTGCAGAAGGGATCAGATCATTCAGATGTGATGTTGTGATAAATGTGCACGTGACACCATGAAATTATGCTAAACATCAAAGAAAATATGTGTTGATTATAAAATGAAAAAGTTGCAAATAAAAAAAAAGACATCAAGCAAGTACTCTGAAAGTATGTTTACTGTTTATTTTTTGGTAATATTTTTTTTTTTGACAAATATTCCTTGGCAAATAGTGGTCAGCCACAAGCACCAAGAATAGTGATTACTAATTTACATCTGAGTTATGAGGAATAGAGTGGATGATATTATAAACATCATTTCATCCCCAAAGGTCCCAAAAACGTCGGCTGACAATTTTGCTTAATAATCGTCAGGTCATAAATGTAAAAATTGTCCACCAAATTGAATCTCATCAAACCCAAAACGTTAAATATAATCATATCACATAAAGAGACTTTCACAGTTTCACCACTGCACCAAGTGGTCACAGATTTTTTTTTTTTGAAGCAGTTGAATATTCTCATAATATAAATATTCTTGGGAGTAAACTTATTAAAAATTGCACCAAATTACACACATATTTGAACCTATGCTAGTTATAAAATATTTGTATAATTTGTTAGAACCATTTAAATTCATAAGATCTACATGATATTCACCACTGCCCAAAAAAATATTTGGGGTTGGTTTATGACTTAGGTGGCATTGTTAGGTCTTTCTATTTGGGGGAAAAAATGCATATCATGGAACCTATTCTAACCTTGTCTCTGATCAGATGAATAAGATAATTTATCAAGTAAATACAACTGCAGTGCAATATATACAGATAATTCATATCAAAAAAAGCTCAATTATTTTAAATGTTGTGAAATAGTTTGAGTGTTTGATACTGAATAAAAAATAATCCAATAAAAAATAACAAAAAAGTGATCTTTATAAAATATGATTCAAAATTTCAGATTGTAAATACCTTGACCAGAACTTTGGATTTTCCCATCACCTTAATCACTTCACCAACATAAGACCCGGGCTCATGCAGCAATTGCAACTCCTCTCGAAGCATTCTCACTGTAAAATTAATCATAAATCCATAATCCACCCAATTGAATGTTAAACAATTACATAAAAATAACACAATATCACTTATTAACAAATAACAATATAGCTCCTTCTTCTGCAATGCAATTAACAAAAAAATTACAATTACCTACTATACATTAAGGATCATTTATTTTTACCATCCTTTCCCTGAATTTCAAAATTAGGGTTCGATCCAAAAAGAGGGGTTTCCCCAAGATGTCATACGACACTTACTAGATTAAATAAATAAATAATACGATAGGATTTACGGACCTTTAGTGTTAAGATCGTTCCTTTGGGCCTTTAGGCGATTGAAATTGTCGGATTTCTGACGAGACTGAAGCTGGAGATCGTGAATGTGTTGCATGTAGTACTTTCTTAGTCCCTCTTCCCCTCTCACCTTCGTCGGAGAATGAATATCCACAACGTTCGTCTCCAATTCCATGGCTGCCATCTTGGCGAGGCCTCTCGGATGATGATGTCTGTTTTCGATCTCGCAAGTAAAAATTTGGTTATATAAACGGATTCTCTTTCGGGTCTAATACAGTTCGTCAGTTCCCTTTTTTCGAAATGGTAAATAATAATAGTTAATTTTTCTAGTAAACACTTCTCAGTTCTTATTTATAAATAGCACAAATGGGCAACAAACAACCAAATTAAAACAAAATTAAAAATCTCCAATGTCTAGGGTTTATAAATGTATAAATTTGTTTTAGTTTTAATCAGTTTTCAATGCCAATTTTTTTCAAGCATGTGTATTAATTAAAATCAGTCGAATCGGTTAGCCTAAAACAACTAATATCGCTTCTTGAATTTTGTTATAAAAGAATTTTTTGTAATTAGTTCTCCCGCATAGGGTGTCAATTTGTTAAACGAGCCGAGCTTCTGCTTATAGAGTCAGGCTCGGCTCGTTAAAAAATTATTCAAGATCAGTTCGGACTCGGCTCAATAAATTTAAAATTGGAAAAAAAATCTAAATATTTTAAAAAAAATAGATTTTTATTTAAGTTTTTTTTTATAATTTAGTCAATAGTCATTATCAATTAATATCTATGACTCTTAATATTTATATTTTATTTAATTATTAAAAAACTTTTAACGAGCTTATCGAACCGAGCTTGAAAAGTCTAAGCTCGAGCTCGAGCTTAGACTTTTCAAGCTCGGCTCGTTGGGCTAGCGATGTTCGATGATTTTCTAAAAGTCGTTAGAAGATTGGCAATTGACTTGAAAGGAGCGGTTTGCGATCGTCCTGTAAACCCCTAAAGGCCTTTGTAGGATCTCACGACTCGTACAAATTGTTGCATATATAGCACAAATCTTGTCAAGGTTATTGATCGGATTATGTATGAGATGGGTATTAAAATATCTAAATTTTGATGCGAAGGTGTGGAGAGAGACACTAGAGTGAGCAAAACCTCTGAGTTCCTTCCAGGGTCCGTGAAGAGATCGTCCAAATCTCTCCCTGTAGTGGTTCATCTTTACAAGATCCACAATGGAGAAAGGGAGAGTGAGTGACTGTGAGGCAACATCAACCTGTGGAGTTCCTTAATTTTCAGGAGACCTGTGAATAGATCATCTAACATTCCGGTGTTCAGATAGATCACTTCAAAATCAACCTCCCCTCCTCTCAAGATCTACCTTCCACGATCTCACCATTCACCATGTCTCTAAGTGAATGGGACGTCAGTGACGGGAAGAGAAAGCCTTCTTTAATTGAACCTACGTTGATCAATGATATACCTCGTGCACTTATTTATAAAGATATTTTGGAAAATACAGGTACAAATACCAACACAAATTCGGAACCTTAATAAATGGATCAGGAGGTATAACTGAAAATCAAATTCTCCATTCAAGATTGAGCGAGAAGAAAGATATGTGCTCGCAGCAAGTAAATCTAGTATTGCATGGGCCAAAGCGCATTAGCACAAAATGGGTTTGGTATAGGTCTACTTTGTTGAGAGTACATACATGGATATCCTTAAGGAAAGCACAATTAAGCACCGCTTACGATAATATTGTCGCGGTCGTCGTCCTGTGGAGGGTAGCCTGGAGGGGTCGTTACGTCGCAAAAGCACGTTGGGGAAACGGGTACAGTACAAAGCCAAACAGAGCCAGAGGGGAAGAGAGGGAAGAAGATCTCCCGAAGGAGTCAGAGGTTCTAAGAGATAACTGAATTCTTAAACTCGTATTACAACTTTAACTACTTTATTAATCCTAACAACCCATTACCTACTAACAGACTTAACATAATTAAAAGCAGATAAAGTCTTTGTGGATCTCGAGGTCCAATCTCTTCCACCAGTGTCGCCGTCGTCAGAAGTGCTCCGGCATGTTCCCTTAATCATAAATCTTTTGCCATCTGCTTCGTTACTCGGGTAATGTCTAATGATACCGTTACAAATACCTTTGGTCCTCTTTGGGTGCATTGGCCAAACCTTGATCACAAATTATGCATCCAACGAACCAAATTGTTAATCGTGGCCGTCAAACTTCTCGTACATCTCGCTTACCACCTCTACCTCGTCCCATTTCATCCTGGGACGGATTGAAAAATCGTTTTTCCTCGGAAATGTCTCTACTTGGAAGTCATGTCAAGATTTTACCTTCTCAACTTGACATCTGGTCGCTTTAAAGTTCGCTCTTGTTTCGTCTGACAATTAGTTTTATTCAATGCAAATGAATAACAATTATAAATTTATCTACCATGAGGTCATCTGTTTGTAGACGTAGGAGATGAGGGAATCGTCGTGGAGTTGTGGAGGGTTAGGTTAGAAGGAGAGATTGAAGACGAAGGATTACTTGGGTTTTACATTTACCCAAGTATTTATATTAGAATTATTTAATTGGTCCATTGGGCCTATACACAATTGGCCTCAGTATTATATTGTTACACATGATTAAGCACTAATCTTAATTACTCGTCAAGCCTGATCGCGTCGCTTGATGAACGTGCTTCGTCATCCATAATGACTTCGCTAATCCGATTACCTGCAAAGATTAATTAACACATATTTTAACACTCCCTTTCAAGTTGGAGCGTATGAATCCGAGACGTTCGATTTGTCGAGGAATTTAGTTATTTCTTTCTCTCCTAGGGGTTTCGTTAGCATATCCGCTGGCTGTCTCGTTGTTCCTATACGTGTCAGGGATATCAGTACTTACTGTACTTTGTCCCTAATGAAGTGATAGTCTATTTTTATGTGTTTCGTACGTTCAGGAAACACAGGGTTGTTTGCTATGTGTATTGCCGATATATTATCGCAATGAAGAATTGCCTTTCTTTTTGGCTCAATTTTAAATTCTTTAATAAGTATTGTATGAATGTTATCTCAGAAGCAGCGTGTGTCATAGATCACCGATTGTTTCTTGGATTTCCACGAAACAAGCGATGATCCCAACGAAACACAATATATTGTGATCGACTTTCTCGTCTTTGTGCATACTTCCCAATCCGAATCACAATGGTCGATTATTTCGATCTCATTATCATGTTTATACATTAAACCTCTTCCAGGTGTCTCTTTCTGGTACTTAAATACTTTCAACGCTGCCTCCATATGAGACTTACGTGGACTTTGCATATACTGACTTAACTTTGTAATTGCATATGTTACATCTACCCTTGTGATCAATAAGTAGATTAACTTTCCCACTAACCTTCTATAAGGCGTCGGGTCTTGAAAGAGCTGCTACGAAGATAATGGCGAGGTGCAGTGACGACGTGATGAAGAAGTGCAGCTACGACGGCAATGAGAAAATGCAGCGACGACGACAGTGATGTAGAAGTGCAGGTGCGACAGTGATGGAAGGCACGCATGGGAGTATTACGATGATGAATGCTAGTCGACGATGATCGTGGTGTTGTATTGTGGATGATGATCATCGTGTGCTTAATTGATAGATTGTATTGATGAGATTGGAGGAGGTGAAGGTCGGTTTATATAATGGTTGTTTGGAGATGATGCGCAACGTTTGGAAATACAACGGTCGGCTAGGGAGGGTATGATTGTAATTAGGAAAAGATTTTGGGATATATATATTACTGTTAGGTCTTTTAACAATTCTGAATTTTCATCATCATCCAGTTTAACGTTTCTATCAATCGGGATAATCGATGATTTATTTCCTAGCAATCTATAATCTTTTAGTATATCTAATGTGTATTTTCTTTGATTTATATGTATGTCTCGTGGCAAATAAGTCAATTTCAATCCTAAGAAGAATTTGAGTTTTCCCAAATCCTTTATTAGGAAAGCTTTCTTTAATTGTTCTTTTAATTTCAATATAACTGAGTGATCACTTCCGGTGATAATTATATCGTCAACATACACCAATAGATGTGCAATATTGCCGTCTTCATTGTATGTGAATAATGAATGATCAACAGTTGATTGATCGAATTTCATTTCTATCAATTTTGATCTTAATTTCGCAAACCAATTCTGTGATGCTTGTTTTAAACCATATAACGATTTCTTAAGTTTGCATATTCGCACGTCATTTTGATCCCGTAATCCCTGGGGTGGTTTCATGAATATTTCTTCATCCAAATCACCTTGTAAAAATGCATACATCCATTTGATGTAGTTCCCATTTTTTCATCGATGCTATGGCTATCATGGTTTTTACCGTTACCAATTTTGCAACTGGAGCAATGTATCATCATAGTCAATTTCTTCTATCTGTGAAAATCCTCTAGCGACTAATCTCGCTTTGTATCTTTCTATCGATCCATCACTTTTGTATTTAATTTTATAAACCCATTTCGATCCAATTGATTTATGATTTATCGGTAATTTTACTAACTCCCAAGTTTTGTTTAACTCAAGAGCCTTTAATTCTTCATTCATCGTTTTTTACCATTTGCCTCTTGATAGGTGTTTGGTTCTTGTTGGTTTCCAATTTTGCTCAAGAACTGTTTATATTTAGTTGTGAATTTATTGTAACTCAATTTCTTATGAATTGGGTGTTTTGTGCTATATTCTCTTGTTACTGTAGAGCATATGAAATCATCATATTTACTGGGTGCACTACAATTCCTTCTGGGATTTTTTTTACGTTCACATCTGAAGTTGTTTCTTCAGGTTTTTTAATTTCACTCACATTGTCTTCTTGATTATGTGTTTCATTTAGTGCATGATACTTGTTTGCGCATTCTATCGAAGTCGTACAGTTTTGATCTTCGTTATGATCAATGTTTATTTCAGTTACCAATGATGTTGTTGTATTCGATTCAACATTGTTATTTATTTCTTGATTAGGTGTTTCCTCTTGAATTACAGATGTTGATTCTCGAATTCTATAATTGATTTGGAAATAATCCTCATTTTGTGAGATTATTTCGTTTATTGAAAAAAGATTTTGATCTTCGATCTCGTTTTTATTTATACACTTGAATGAGAATTTTTGTTCAATAAATCTCATATTTCTGGATATTACTAATTTTTGTAGATCAATGTCAAAAATCATATATCTTTTTACTCCTTTTGGGTAACCTACAAAAACTCTACGATTCGATCTTTGGTCGAATTTATCTTTTTGATGGTTGTTATAATAATATGCTTCACAACCAAAAACTTTTAAGTTATTATAATTTTGTTTTGTATAACTTTTCATACGACGTTTTGTTGCCTAATTGTTTTGATGGTAATCTGTTGATTATATGTGCCGCACATAATATACAATATCCCCAAAATTCGATGGATATTCTTGATTGAAACCTTATCGTTCTTGTTACTTAGAGCAAATTCAATGAATATCGTGCTTTTTTTTTCTGCCACTCCATTTTGTTGTGGAGTGTAAGCACAAGTAATTAATTGATGAGTTATTCCAAGTCCGGAAAATAACTCTTTCATTTACAAATTCACCTCCGTTATCCGATTGAATAATTTTGGGAGTTGTGTGAAATCGATTTCGGATGAAATTCAAAAATTGAGATATTTTATCAAAAATATCAGATTTTGAAATCATCAAAAAAATCCATGTATTCCTGCTGAATTCATCAACAACAGTTAAAAAATATTTGTAATCATTCATTGATTTAATTGAAAATGATCCCTAAACATCCATATGCAATTTTTCTAAAACATTTATGCTAGAATTCTTGCTTTTATAAAATGACAATCTTTTAAGTTTAGTCAAATAACAAGAAGCACATTTAGAAATATTAAAAATAGTTTTGTAGTTATAACCATTCAAAATATTTAAAAACTTATTTTTAAGAGCATGACCCAATCTAATATGCCAAGTATCTAATGTTACTACATTAATTGTAGCAATAGTAATTTGCTTTTGCAAAAAAACATAGACTCCTCTTCTTTCTTCACTCTGCTCAATCAGTTTGTTCGAATTCCTTTCCGAAATGATACAAGATTTTGCATTAAAAACAACATTGCAATCATTATTAGATTTAGCTAATTGAGTAATAGAAATTAAATTTACTGAAAAATTAGGAACATAGCACACATTTCTCAAATGCATATTGTCGATGATTTTAACATTTCCTATCATGTTAATCTTCTTAATGACGCCATTAGGCAATCTAGCAATTATAGGATTTTCATATTTTAAAAAAAATCTGAAATAATTTTCTATTACCTAACATGTGAGCTGAGACTCCTGTGTCTAATATTCATTCATCTAAATAATCTATATCATTTGAAATATTGACATTAAAACATAAATTTATACCTGAAGATGATGTTGGTTTGATCATCTCCTGGAGTGCCTTAACTTGATCTGAGGTGAAGCCATAACTGTTGTTGGCAGTCGAAGTTGTTACTCCATTAGTGACCTGAACCATATTTGCTTGTGCTTTTCCTTTATCCTGATTCCCAAATTTGTTTCCTTTGGGATATCCCACCAGTTTGTAACAGACATCTTTAGTGTGACCGCAGTGATCACACCAAAGATCGGTGTTCAGTTTCTTGCCATTTCTCTCGTACTCAGTATAAGGCTTGTTCTGAATCTTCTGTTGGTGTTGTTCCCCTGGTTCCTCTGATAATTTACCTTCTTAGCTTGGTCAGATTGCACATAGTAGGCATTCGCTACTTCAACGCTCTTCCTTTTGTGGAAGCTTCTGTGTTTCTCATCTTGCTGAATGAGCGCAAATACCTTACTCAAACTGGGCAGACCTTCACTGGATGAGAGCATTTGTCCCTTCACCGGAACAAACCCCTCATTAAGACCAAGCAGAAACTGTAACACTCTGTCCTCTGCCTCGAGTTCAAAAAACTGTTTCAGCCCATTACAATTAAGTACACTAACCAAAGGAACAGATTGGCTTTTAAATGCACGAATCCAACTGATCCCACAAACTCTTCAGCTTCTGAAAGTAAACACGTACAAAGTCCTCACCTTGCGACATATTATTGATATCATATTTCATTTAAAATATCTTAGACTTGTTCGCGATTTTATAGCGGTCCTCCAGATCCTTCCACGCTATTGCCGCAAAGTCAGTATAAAATAATGTTGTCGCAATTTCGGGATCCACTGCATTGAATAACCAAGACATTACGAGTCTGTTACAGGTTTCTCATGCATCGCGATCTCTAGAATCATCAACCGATTTGGGTATGTTGCCCAATGCGAACCCCAATTTCTGCCTTGATACCAATGCGATTTTCATCGCGCATTGCCATTGGAAGAAATTTGTCTCCCCCCACTAGCTTTTTAGTAACCAAGACGGCACCCGGAGCATCGCTCGAATGGACATAGTACACATTTTTCGGTCATGATTCAATGGTATAATGTCATTCTCCACAGCTTGATCACCCATATTTCAATTTGTGATAGTGTCAAAGATCCCACAGATTTATGAAGTCCAATGCAATTTTAAAAATTGCAAATAGTTGAAACAGTGTGCAAAATCAAGTTTAAAATATAAAAAATATTTTGCAAACAGTGAGGAAGAAATATCGAGTGTGTCAGCGATTTTTGCAGGTCGCGATTTTTAGTGTGCAATCGGAAGAAATCGCAACGATGTAGACTGTTGTGCAACGGATGCGTGTCCGATTTTCAGTGGAAGAAATCACGAGTTGGGTGCGTGTCCGATTTGCGGAATGTGGTGGACGCGCACTGCTTGAGAATACCGACATCCCCCTTTAGATACTTTGATACCATGTAAATTTATCTACCATGAGGTCATTTGTTTGTAGGCATAGAAGATGGGGGAAGCGTCGTGGAGTTGTGGAGGGTTAAGTTAGAAGGAGAGATTGAAGAAGTATTACTTGGGTTTTACATTTATCCAAATATTTATATTAGAATTATTTAATTGGTCCATTGAGCCTATGCACAATTCGGTCTCATAGTATTATATTGTTACACATGATTAAACACTAATCTTAATTACTCGTCAAGCCTAATCGCGTCGCTTGATGAACGTGCTTCGTCATCCATAATGACTTCGCTAATCTGATTGCCTGCAAAGATTAATTAACACATATTTTAACAATAACCTTAATGTATGCGATTAAAAAAAACATTTACATGACAACTATCGGAGAAGATAAGACGTTCAATTTAGTTACGGATTTGATCAAATAATCACTGATCTTGGTCGTGGACGAAAGTTTATTTTCTTGTAGTGTATCAATCGATTGTAAAAATAGACGAATGAAATTTAAATATTTCAAACTATCTTATTTAAACTATCTCATCTAAATGATGTCCATGTAATAAACTTATAAAAGTGACAATTTGATTGATTGTCCAAAATGTACCAATGTAGCGACAAAATTAATTAAATAGGAAAAGATACAAATGCGTCAATCCATCTGCATCTGATTTCAACCTCATTGAGTCCAACCGCATCTGGTTTCAATCCTAATTAAATAACACGAAAAGAGTCTGCAATCCTCTTTAAGCTTTTGTTGTGCTTCTTCCATTGAAGACCTATAAAATCTAGAAAGTAAGTTGGTGTGAAAATAATGTTCACGTGGATGGATACAGAATAAACATACCGTTTCCGGTCGTACAGAACAAATAGAGTCTATTCCCGGCAGCCGTCGCTATGATGAATATGTGCGGTGGCTCGAGTTCGAATTTGTAGTAAGTTCGACCAGAATGTTCTTCTACATTCATACTCAAAACCTTCCCTTCCACGCTTTCTCCTATCACTTCTGGTCCAAATGCGTTGATCACTTTTTCCGGCGTTCCCACCGCCTCAATCGTAACATTATCGCCAAGATCTAAGATGAAACATCGACACTCCTCCAACTTAGTTCAATATCATATAAAAAAATTATACACGCGGAGATTAAATAAATTGGTCAAAATAACTATTTATTATTTAAGTTATTGAGATTTTAGAGTCTAGAGTTTTATTTAATTTTTATTAAGATATATCTGGTGATATATTATATAACTCTATTATATATATCACTTTAAGTTATTCTCCTTGTAAAAATGTACTTTAGGTTACCAAAGAAAATAAATTGTGTAATACCGGCGGTGAATCTGAGAACAGGAGCAACGACAACAATGGCACGGCCTTCCTTAGCATTACCAAATCTGAGATCAATCTCCGTTCCACCAAGGTCAGCTATCGATACCGGAACCTCCTCCCATTCCTGTGGGACGTCAAAAGTGTAGGGAGTTATCGGACTCCATCCCACGCCATGTCCACCGGACTTCTCATCTGGTCTCCGGTATGTCCTCCAACCTGTCTGAGCAATTATTATTAACTTGAATGTTTTCTTAAGAGGAGAATATGAATTAAGGAGAAGATAAACAGAACTGATCACCAGTTTCATCTGGTTCGGATAAACCCGGAATTCTCCCGGCGAGGAGGCCCTGCGTCACTGCTGATCCATCTCTGGGAGAACCCAGACAAAATAGCAGACCAGAACCCAGTACTGTACACCTTTTGGTGAAACCAATTGACGATGATGAGGAGGAGGAGGAGGATTCTGGCTTGTTCGATTTTGAACATGCCGTTATTATACTCAGTCTGATCTGAATAGGTCTACTTTTGGAAGGTTTCTTCTGGAGTTCTTGGTTTGTTGGTCCATGGGAGAAATGGGGGATGGTGAAGATGGTTGTTGACATTTCTTCTTCTTTTGAGTTTGCAGATATGTTTGTCAGACCGACCAATCTTCCGGAGCCACCAAGATTGGTGGAAGATTGGATTGGATGTGTTCTTTGATAATATTATTCCAAAAATACCCTCACCTAGTGTATAAGTGGTGGATATTTCGTCATTAAAATGAAATAAATAAAAACTATAATTGTCCTCAATGAAATAAATTAAAAATATAATTGCCCTCATGCAGGATCGAACTACAGACCTTCAGTTTACAAGACTGACGCTCTACCACTGAGCTATAAGGGCTTATATTATTTATTTGATTTTTTATTATTATTATAAAAATTTAACAAAAAGGATAAGAGAGTAAAATGACATGTCCTTACTTAGTCCAACCAAATTATTATTATTATTTAATTTTTTCAATGTAGGAATCCGTTATTCAATCTTCTTCACTCTTCCACCGGTAGTTCGTTCGACGATGACAGCAATCTCCGGCGGATTTTGGACTTCTGTGCTTTTTAACAAACATGTACCGATTCCCAAACCAATAATCGGTCACACCAATAGCTCTGGTTTCTTTTCAATACAATTCCTTCTCACAATCGCCTTAATCCTGCAGTTATTGCAATCTCCTTCGAATTCTCCGGTTTCCTCTCGTCTAACTGCAATCAAGGCTTGTTCAAGAGAACCCACCGGTAAACTATCTTTCCCTTTGTCCTCCAGAATCAATACTATCACGTCTCTAATCTGTTGCTTGGAGCAATGGTGTCAATTTCAGAAACCGCCAATAGAAGGCTGGTGTTGCTTGGAGCAGCAGGAACATTGGCTTCTTCTACTTTAATCTCACCAGGCTTCTCATCTCCTGCCAACGCCGGTATCTCTTGTTCGAAATTCAAATCTCTCCTATTCGATCTAGATTTAATTGTAGAAAACAACATGATTTATGGTTTCAGCAGATGAGTTAGTAGTACCAAACAAGTATCAAGCATTTGTGGATCGCATCGATGGATACAGATATTTTTACCCAGCTGATTGGAGAGTAAGTCATCACTCGCATAGATCTTAGAGTCCGTTGTGATTTTCGATTTGACGTAATTGTTCCGTTAGAGCAGAATTTCGATTTTCTGGGACACGATTCGGCGTTTAAAGATCGAATTGCGTCTCTGCAACACGTGAGAGTAAATTTCATACCAACCAATAAAACAAGCATCTACGACTTAGGGCCAATGGAAGTGGTATGTACAGTCTAATTTCGCAATAACCCAGCATTCTTATGTGTTCGTAAAACCCTAATTCGTCCCCCTTTTGATGCATTCTAGGCGATACCCAAGCTAGTGAAAGAAGTGTATGCCTCCCCTAATCAAGTGCCTACTATCTACGAAATGAAAGAGGTCGGTGTCGGTGTTGGTGATTGATCTTGATTAGATTCATTCTTCATTGTTTCCATCTGATCTGATCTGATCTGATCGGAACGGATCGATCGATGATTCATATGCAGCGGAGTGCTGATGGGAAGAACTACTGGACGTTCGAATTCATGCTTGAATCGCCTATTTTCGCACGAACCGCCTTCGCAACCATAGCCGTCGGCAACGGTAATCTACTTGGTAACTCAATTTTTCTTCTTCTTTCTTTAACAACCAATAGCCATTGTTCCTTTATTAATTAGAGTTTTGTAGGGAGATATTACACGCTCATCGTCGGTGCGAATGAAAGACGTTGGAAACGGGTTCGGAACCAATTGAAAGTGGTTGCCGACTCTTTCGAGTTATTAGACATATAATAACTAAAATAACACGTTGTTTCCTCTTGGTCTCACCCCATATTATCCAGATTCGAGTCGATCTTGTTTTTTTTATTATTATTGTGGATTCGAATCTGTTATCGCACGCTGATACCAGAAGCCAGCTGCTACAATTCAAGCTCTCTGTCAAAAATCCAACTTAATTTAACTTTCCTGGTATCAGTGCACTTGGCTGCCTTATCCTCCGCTCTTTCCTGCAACTTCCTTATTCTCTGGCCCAGTCTACAGATGTAGTCCTGGGCTTTCCTCCCATCACCATCCAACTCCTCCATTTTCTCCAATCCCCATTTCTCCACTAAGAACTCTACTATTCCGGCGTAGTCTTTGGCGGTGTACACTCCTAGTCGCTGCGCGACGGTGGAGAAGTGGTCGAAGATGTGTGAGTCACGTCCGTCGTGCATGAGGTGCCCCGGCATTGTGATCTTCTTCCTCATCATGTCTTCAATGGCGAGAATCGCACCGTTTGGGTCGAGTTCGAGAAGTTTGGATACAATGCTTCCATATGCTAACTCGTGCCGCTTCTCGTCTGCGGCGATCGTGCCGCAGATCTGGGCGAGTGTGCTGTCTCCGCAGGTCTTGGCGAGGCGGGCTGTGTTGCCGTGGGAGATGAATGTAGCTCGTTCTTGGAACGATGTGTAGACAAATCCAAGATAAGGGTTGTTCTCTGTTCCTGGATCCTGTAGAGGTTTAAAATGCCGGTGGGTTGGTTAGTATATTAGAAAAAATGAGTATATATGTAAAAAAACAATACGGCGATGACGTACCATGCCGGAGCCGATGAGGTACTGAACGGTCCTATCGACCATCTTCATGTCAACTCTCCCGGACAAGTAGAGATATTTGGAAAGTAGATCCCCGTGCCGATTTTCCTCCGCCGTCCACATTCTCGTCCACATAGCCCACGGGGAGTCGCTCGCTCCTGTCTCGTCTTTCACCCCATCCAAAGTATTTATCATGGTCTGGTACGTCGGGAGAGCTTCTTCTGTGATCATATCTCCCACGAGCACGACGAAAAGATCGTCTGATAAATCCGCTACCCTTTCCCGGAGCGATCTCACCTCGTCGGTGAACTGATCCACCGGGAGTGAAGATAGAGGAAGAAAGTCCTGAGGCTGCCAGCATTTTTCCACCGGTTTAAGGATCGGAAGAATCGTATTGGACGCCCATCCTTCCAAATGCTTGAAAAGCTCCCTTTTTTCCGGCGGCATGGAATGCTGCTTAACAGTCTGGAGATTGGGACGCATTGGCGAAACATACGCCACTGCATTAATTTCGGCGTTCCGATGACATCTTTTGAAATTAGGAAAAGCATGGCAATAAGAGACAGCTTGGACTTGCATTGTTGACCGCCGGAGATTCGCAGATTCCAATCTCCGTCGGTCGGTCCTATTTTTTATTATATAGCATATAATTTATCGTGAATGGGTCTGTGATTTCTTAAATTCACGAAAATCCTCACGGATTAACACTATGATTGGATCTAGGAAGAAGGGTATTTTCGTAAAAAAAGAATAAACATAGTTAACGTGTAAGGAAAACCGGTGGGTGAGTGCTGTTGTTTTGTTGTTTACTCTCAGCTTTTGTAAATTTCCTGTGGGTACTATTAATTAATTATACGTGTGTAATATTGTAATCAAGTAAAATGTTAACTACTATTAACCCATTAACTGCATTAAGTATGTATTTAATTATTTTTTTTCTTCATTCCTTATATTTAAATCCTAGTTTTCTGCTGTACGACTGTACCCCGTTGTTTCCATCGAAACTTTGACTCCAATTGACGTTTTTAATATCCAGTGGGGCCCACCACCACCTAATCACGTGAATTCGTGATGTTAATTTATTGAAAAATCCCTGTACATTTGTTTTTTGAAAGAAAAATCCCTGTACATTACGATATTATATATTTACATGATTTGTAAAGTGTAAAAGGTTTAAAATGCAATTTTGCGTTTTCCATGACGACTCTGCCTAAATTGGGAAAATCTAAGAACCCTATCCTCGGGTTCTTACCCGGCGGGTGAATCAGAGTGGCGGTAGCCGGTAAACTATTTTCTTCTTCTTTTGTTTAGGTTTTTGTATAGATGATAAGCAGAAATGCTGTTGATTTAGGTTTAAGCTTTGACAAACGTATTTCTCCTCCTTTCTGATGATGAATCTAGTTAAAATCCTGTGATGTTTCTGTTCGAGAGTAAACCTGCTATAACTCCTCCGGCGAACATTAGAAGATATCGGGATAGGAGAAGACAAAGCAAGGATCGGAATATCGCAAACTATAGGATTAGATTTGTGTTGTGAAAACTTGATGATCATTACTACTAATTTTGTAACAATTTTGATATAGGACTTAGTGTAACAATTTTGTAACCAGATTAGTTAACTACTAAGTGTAACTAACTAAGTGTCCTTTAATGCGTTCCCTCAAGCGTATTGGAAGTTTTTTTGGTAAGCTTGACACGTAGTATATCGAACGCTGGTCGTGGGAGTGGCTTTGTGAGGAGATCTGTAATCTGATCTTTTGTCCCGATGAACCAAATTTCGAGTACTTTAGCAAACACTCGTTCTCGAACAAAATGGTAATTCATTGCGAATTGTTTGGACTTCATGTGGTGTGATGGATTTTTTGAGATGGCTATTGCACCAGAATTGTCACACCAAATTTTTACTGGCATTGGAACTTGTATACCCAGTTCCTTTATCAGCCTTTTGATCCAGTCCAGTTCCGTGACGCTTCAATATTCCGCTTCGGTTGTGGAGCGAGCTACCATGCTTTGCTTTTTCGATCCCCATGATATTAAATTTGAGCTATAATATACAACATACGCCTCCTGACTCCGACTATCGTGTTTATCTCCCGCCCAATCGGCATCGGAGAAGGCCACTAGTTTGGATGTTTCTGAGTGTTTGATGTGTATCACATGAAAGATTATCCCAGCAACGTAGCAAAGGATTCTTTTTAGGGTCGTCCAGTGTACGATTGATGGTGTTTGCATAAACTGTGCAATTTTATTAACTGCAAATGATTTGTCAGGGGATGCTCTTCTGAATACGAATAGAACAGGAGGTTCTGAGATGGCACGCGCGCTCCAATCTCCTTGGGATAGATGGACAGAGGCGAGGAGGATTGATCACTACGACTCGCTGTCCCCCGATGTGATCTACATGCCTTCAGCGGCCACCAGCGGGAGCGACTCCTTGGACAGAACATCCCTTCTAGTTAGGGTTATTGGAGAGGCATCGTCTGAAGGACCCATTGCGGCATTTATAAAGGCCAACTGGAAGCCGAGGAGGGTCTACAGGGTAACCAAAGTGAACCATCAATCCTTCAAAATTGAGTTCCATGAGATTCAGGACTTTGAGAGATTACCATCCAAAAGATGGGGATTCCTGGAACACGACTTAATATTAATAAGGAAATGGAATGAAAATGAAAATACAATAGAGGATACCTTGGAGACAATCCCGCTGAGAGCGCTTATACATAACATCCCCAAGGCATTATGGGGGGACGAAGCTATTGGCCGCATTGCGAGTGCTCTGGGAAAGCCACTCGATGCCAAAGCAAGAAACCCACTCGAACCGCACCCATTTCTCCCACCCCCGATGGAAGTCCGTGTAATAGTTGATACCAACTTCAAATACCCAGAGAACCTAAGAATCAGAGCTGAAGGTAACGAGGGACTGCCGGCAAGAGATACGATAATAAACATTGAATACGAACAGAGGTTGCCCTATTGCGCTCATTGTAGGGGATATGGCCACTGGACCCAAAAATGTAGGGGGGTGAGGAAGCGCGCAGAGGGGTCTGGGCAAAAACCATATCGGCAAAGGAAGCTCCGGCGATCGAATATACCACACATGCCCCCGCCAATCGGGGAAATTTTCAAAATCTTCAAAAAGCAAATTTTCAAAATCCAAAAAGCAAAAAGAGACGTACCCGATCCCATCCCCGACGTCGCATCAGGAGAGAGTATAGGCCTGTCCAGCAACGCCTTCCCACGATCGAGTACGGAGATTCGTCTGCAGAAAATCAAAATGCAGTAGCTCCACCCGCCGTCTCCCCAGAGGACAAAAACCTAGCTGACGGGAATCTGCAAAGTGAAGAACCCAACCCCTCAACCGCGTTCGTACTGGAAAGTGGAACTTCCAGAAACGGATCCAGCCCACACCCACCAACGGATCCGAATCCGAACAGTGATGATATGCCCGCGCGCCCGAGTAGCCGACCAGCCCGCTCGGAGCCCCGCCTGACCTCCACGCCCGCGCGCCCGAGTAGCAGACCAGCCCAATCGGAGCCTCGCCTGACCTCCACTCATGTGCACCCGAGTAGCAGAGCAACCCCCGGGTCGGTGGCACACCCGACCAGCAACCCGATCATACCTATGAGGGACGCACTGAGTAGCGCTCGCGATTCTCCGGCACCGGCGACTCCCAGAGCGGAAGGAAATGTGACACCGCAAATCCAGATTGAAGGTCACAGTATATCGGAGGAAGACCGGTGGGGAAGGACCCATATCTTATACAATCTCCCCAACCTAAATAGTCTTCCCAGGCGATCGTCGGCATCGATGTCTTACCTCAATGCATCCAAAGGAAAATCGCGACAATCAATGGGAACAAATCCGGCAGTGGACGAAGGGGAAATACAGTCCAGATTGAAGGCGGCTGATGAGCGGATAGCTAACGTGCCAATTATCACTTTCAACAGATTCCAAGTGCTTCAGAGAGGGCCTTCGCGAAGGGTGCCCCCCACTGCGGCGGCAAGGAGCCTCTAAACCAATCCCAGGAAGAGCAGAGCGTCGTCCCCTACAATGTCTCTCCTCGTATGGAATGGGAGGGGGCTGTGCTCTTCGGAGCACTACAAGAAAACAGGGAAACAGCCACGGCCAAGTTCACTGGCTAAATGGCAAAATCCGTGGCTAAATTGATTTAGCCACGGGATTTAGCCACGGGAGTGGCCGTGGCTGTAGGTCTGGTGGCTACTAATTTTTAGCCACGGAATTGATTTTCCGTGGCTAATATTAGCCACGGCCATTTATTTTAGCCACGGCCAAAATCCGTGGCTAATGTTAAAAATTAGTCACGGTAAAATCCGTGGCTAATATTAATTTTCCGTGGCTAAATAAAATTAAGCCACGGATTTTGGCCGTGGCTAATTCCGTGGCTAAATCCTTAAATAAAATTTAGCCACGGATTTTGGCCGTGGCTAATACTTAATTGGCCGTGGCTAAATCCTTCAAACAGAGTGGAAATTAAAGGGCCACGGCCAAAATCCGTGGCTAAATTCCAAAAGGCCGTGGCTAATTTCTAAAAAAATTGTAGGAAATATTTACATTTTAGAAGACGCCTATTGAAGGTCTTACACATTCATATAACCTAAAAAAATCAATCAAACATATATTTACATTCATATTCCATTCAACCCATCATTCAACCAATCAATATCCCTAAAAATTATCAATTCAACCATTCAACCATTCAACCATTCAACCATACCATTCAACCATTCAACCATACCATTCAACCAAAACATACCATTCAACCATTCAATTCCATACCTATTGTCAATTCCATACCATTCCAATCATTCAACCATTCAATTCCATGTATTTTTTTGACATAAATCATGTATTTTTTTTACATATCATTCAATAACCTATTGTAGCGATAATAACCTATTGGAGAAGTTCTAACCAGGACGCTTGTTGCTAACTTTCCAAGCTGATGATCGAAAGTTGGCAGCTTTCGAAATCCAAACTTTTGCCTAAATCCAAACAAAGAATTATATGTTTAGACAGACGTTTAGTCAAAGTACTTAACTTGGTTTTAATATAAAAATGAACTGAGTGAAGCAAATAAACCACAAAATGGCCATAGCACATAAGATTCAAACACAATTTGAAAAACAGCAAATAATTAAAACCACACAATCAAACATTCTGATTGATACAAGAAAAATCCTTTTCTCTAAAAACAAATTAACGGGATCTTAATTCCCTGAAAATATAATAAAACTCTTCGATTCAAACATAATTTCACAAGCAACTAAAAATACGAAATCAACACAATCAGACCTTATTATCGCTACAAGGAATGATATGTAAAAAATTATCCCTAAAAATCAACACAATCATTCAACCAATCAATATCCCTAAAAATTATCCATTCAATAACCAACAATTCATACAATTCATGTTATTCAAAACAAAACTAAACCAAAAGATAAAAGAAGAGGAACCTATTTGTTGTTGTCAGTCACGCTATTCGTCCCACTTTTAGTCGGACTTTGAGTCGCTTTTTTGCCAACATTTTCGGCATTTGAATCTCTTGTAGTAGGCGTGGCGATGTTGTCGCGTCCTTGGCTCGACTGACCCTAATGTAAAAAAAAATTGAAATTACAAAGAAAATATGAATATTGATTTATATATAAATGCTAATTACCTCAATCGTCTCTCGACGTAAGTCTTCCCTTAGTTCCTTTAGTATATCCGGCAACTGTTTTCTAATGGCCTCTTGAACTGCCCGATCAAAGTCTTCTTTACTTTTTTGTTGTTGAATTTCTATATAATTCGTCGTTGTGTTTTGTGAAGTCGCCATATTATCATGAATTGGTAATGGCATTGGATCACTTGCTCTGGTTCCAAGAACACGACCTTTGTTTTTTCCGTTAGTAGCTTTGACCCATAATTCTAAATTATTAGGGAGTGTGTGTGATCCATTAGATGAGTTGATCTCAGAATTTTCTGCTTCCATAGCATTTCTTTGAAGCTCATTATAGTCAGCCTATAAAAATGAAAATCAATAATAAATAAAAAATATGACTTAAATATCTTAAAACGAAGCATTTCTAACGAATTTTCTTACAATGAAGCATCCTCCCTTTGGATGGGCCCAGTCGTTTGTCTTAGCCAAACTATGTGTTTTCTTATAAACCTCACAGTGACCAACTTCATGACCAGCTTCTTCATTCTGATTGTTATACTCAAAAAAATTAGAATGATAAATGTAAAATATATGAAAAAAATGTTTTTTTACCATTCTTTCATGAGTGGCCGCAACTGAACAAGATCCACCCGTGTATGGCATGTAATCTGGATTGCTTGTCCTATTTTCTGATGCTTTTTCTGATCTTTTTTTCCAATCTTCTTTTAGCCAAATTTCAATCATTTCACTCCATACTTCCGCAGAAAGGTATATCGGTGGAAATCTAACGCAAGATCTGGTAAGTGTGTCAACTTTTGCCAATTTCTTTGCCTCTTGTCTCGCTTTATACAACCAACATGTATAATTTAATTGGACATAGTTATCAAAACATTCACGAGCCAATTGAATGTCCTCAAATGAGAAATAGCACTACATAAAGACGAAAACATTACATATTGAAAAAAATGACATATGGAAAAAATGACAAATAAATAAATAAATCATACCAGAAATTTGACGAAAATATTTTCCTTTTCCTCTTCTTTCCAAGAAGTCCATTTAGTTAAAGGTGACGTTATATTACCTTTTACTAATATTTCTATTTGACTTCTTACATTGTTTGTAAAAGTCTTATAAAAAACAATCAAATTAAATAATAAATTATAATGAATTATAATGAAAATTAATACTCACCCGCTCTTAAGAATAGTGGCGGGAGTTGGTGCATCCGGTTGTCTCAATCCTTTTGTCCATTTTCTTCGATGTTCTTCATCGAAGCGGTCCTCTACGATTTCTTCATCTATTCTTGCAGATTGTGATCGTCCGTCGTTTGTTCGTTTACGACTCCGTCCGCGTGCCATTTCTAATGGAATATTTTCTAAATGAATTTTAAACCAATACAATTTTAAACCAATACAATTAGTTTTTAAACCAATACAATTTTAAAGCTAAGGATTTTCCCATGGAATTAATAAAATATCCAATAAAACAACATGGGAATTAATATAAGTATATCTATTATAAGATTTCCAAATAACAGAGAAATCTTTGGGGAAAACATAACTACATATTGAATCTTTGGGGAAAACATAATCACTAATCTCATTTACCATTCAATCTTCAATCATTTCGATTCATATATTATTTTGAAATGGATATGTTAAACACTTTAATTTTTAAGCATTTTCTTCCTTAGTAATTATTTTGAAAATTGTCGATGCTGATTTTTGTTAATGAGGATTTTTAATTTAACGTTTTTATGTTTACTTTTCTATAGGTGGTTCACACTCAAGCCAAGGTTGTAGGAGAACCTCGATTTGTTAAACAGCAATTCCTGAAGAAGCTCGATTAGTTGTGTATCTCATTGATGCTGTAAGGGTGTTTCAAGAAACACTATTTTCAGAACAATTGTGAGGGTGTTTCTCTATTTTCAGAACAATTTTCAGAACACTATTTGTATCCAAGAAACACTATAAGAGTGAGGGTATTTCTCAACAATTGTTTCATTATCTCAAATATGGTAATGTCTAATAGCCTGTACTACACAATTTGGGCTGTCACACTTCATTATCACATGCAACATTTTTTCCTCTTCTCATATGGTAATGTATATATTTCTAAACCAAATGGCATGGGTGGATGTATTTTGTAATGCATTAATGCACATGCACACACATGGAGTGAGCTATGTCTTACTTGTTTTCAAAATATGGAATGATCAGGATCGTTGATCCTTCTGAATTATGCAATTAACCAACCCATAAATCCATAATTTCGTAATAAAGAATTAAAGATTGTGAACACAGCTGGAACAGATATGTCGTCCTGGAAAAGCAAACCAGCACCACTAAATCTCAATTTTCAATCAGGGCATTAGGAATTCAGGATGCCGCATATGCCATATAAAATTAATCATTAGGAATCAGGGCATTACTTAATCATGTTTAATAAAATAAATATCACTAATGGCCGATTCATTTATTAGGTTAAATGGATTCCGAATATGCCATATAACACCAGATAGGGTGATCGAATTCATCATACCTAGGACGAATCAAGCTACCACAGAGGAATCGCTGCTGCAGTTGTCGCTGCTATGCGTGGTCGCTGCTGCAGTTGTCGCTGCTATGCGTGGTCGCTGCTGCAGTTGGAATCGCCGCGGCCGTGTGCAATCGTCACTGCCGTTGGGGGGGAATGAGGGGAAATCGTTTGTCGTTGGGAGGGAATGGGGGGGGGATGAGGGGAAAGAGTTTGCCGTTGGGAGGGAATGAGGGGGGGGG